>MU551653.1:171140-199429 GCA_024362625.1 Silurus asotus
TATATATATATATATATATATTTATATATTTTTTTTTCCTCCTACAGTGGAACCCCGTTGGACGAGCATAATTTGTTCTTGGAAATTGCTCGTAGGTCCATTTGCACGTACGTTCGAACTGATTTTCCCCATTAGAATGAATGTAAAAATAATTTAATCCATTCCGAGATCTCATTTGATCGCTTATTTCTGCACTTGAAAAGTAGTTGTAGTCTATTTTAACAAACAAATACACCACAAATTACCGTAATGTAAACATAATTTAACACTTATTGTCAGGGAGCTCCCTGATTCTTCTCCCGTGCATGCCCCGCCCGCACACACACCTGACTCTCGTTAAGCACTCATCACCCAACCATATATAAACCCCTCATTTACCCTCACCTGTGTCCTTTATTATTAATGGTTTGGCTGTACATGTCACGATTCTCCCGTGCTTGTGGTCAGCGGCGCGCGTCTCCTAAGCGCTCCTTTAGATATTACACATATTACACTGCTTCTCAACCAGTTCTGGACTAGTGGGCCGCGCTCCCACCGCGCACCACTGGATTACTTCCCAGTTACTGCGAGTACGCGTTTTTGCAAAATAAACGCTGTTTGCTTTGACTTCGGCTTCCGCCTCTGTTTCTCGCATAACACTTACCCATGTGGTAGTGGTTGATTGCGAGTGTGAGACGCACATCACGCTCGTAACCTTCTCGGTTTCCATGGTATTTTTATTTACTTTCATTTTCACAGCACAATCACTGATTTACTTGGGAGACATTTTTTCCAAGATTTCTAGTGAAATAAAAATATAAAACTAAAAAAAGTTAAGTTTTTGTTGCACTGAACAACGAGAGCGACCGAGTGATACGTAATTAACTAAGAGACTGATGCGACTCTCCGCCGAAAACGGGGAACTGGCAGCGTGGGTTTGCTTGTGCCTTCAAAATTTGTGCCACTGTTTAAACCATGCAACATCGCAGGTCTCACCACAGTCCTATAAACTTTCCCTTTAACTCTTGCAGATCCCTTCTATCACATATCACTCCTGCCACTCTTCTCCACTCACTCCACCCTGCCTGCACTCTTTTCCTCACTTCTCTAACACACTCTCCATTAATTTGCACTGTTGACCCCAGTTACCTGAACTCCTCCACCTTCTCCACCACTTCTCCCTGACTCTACTGACTTTCATTCCCCTTCGCTCCAGCGCATACCTCCACCTTTTCAGGCTCTTCTCAACCTGCTCCCTACTCTTCCCACAAATCACAATATCATCCGCAAACATCATAGTCCACAGAGACTCCTGTCTGATCCCGTCTGTCAACCTGTCCATCACCATTGCAAACAGGAAAGGGCTCAGAGCCAATCCTTGATGCAGTCCAACCTCCACCTTGAACCAGTCTGTCGTTCCTACTGCACACTTTACTTCTGTCACACTGTCCTCATACATGTCCTGCACCACCCTCACATACTTTTCTGACACACCTGACTTCCTCATACAATACAACTCCTTTCTCGGCACCCTGTCGTACGCTTTTATCTAAATCCACAAAACACAATGAAACTCCTTCTGACCTTCTCTATACTTCTCCATCAACATTCTCAAAGCAAATAAGGAATCTGTGGTGCTCTTTCTCGGCATGAAACCATATTGTTGCTCACAGATGGTCACCTCTTCTCTCAGCCTGGCTTCCTCTACCATTTCCCAAAACTTCATGGTGTGACTGATCAACTTAATTCCCCTGTAGTTACTGCAGGTCTGCACATCTCCCTTATTCTTAAAAACCGGTACCAGCACACTCCTTATCCAATCTTCAGGCATCATCTCACCTTCCAGAATCTTGTTAAACAATCTGGTTAAAAACTCCACTGCCATCTCCCCTAAACATCTCCATGCTTCTACCACTACGTCATCTGGTCCTACCGACTTTCCACCCTTTATCCTCTTAATAGCTGCTCTCACTTCCTCCTTACTAATCCTATCCACTTCCTGCTTCACCATCTCTACACCATCCAACCTTCTCTCTCTCTCTCATTTTCCTCGTTCATCAGATGCTGAAAATACTCCCCCCATCTTCTTAACACACTCTCCTCACTAGTCAACACATTTCCATCTCCATTCTTTATTGCTCTAACTTGTAGCACATCCTTCCCAGCTCGGTCCCTCTGCCTGGCCAATGGGTATGAATCCTTTTCTCTTTCCTTAGTGTCCAACTTCTTAAATAGCTCCTCATATGCCCTCTCCTTGGCTTTCGCCACATCCCTCTATACCTGCTGCCGCATCTTCTTGTACTCCTGCCTACTGTTCTCATCTCTCTGTTGATCCCAATTCTGTTTTGCCAACCTCTTTCTCCTTATGCTGTCCTGCACTTCCTCATCCCACCACCACGTCTTTTTGTCTTCCTTTCTATTTCCAGATGTCACAAGTACTATTCTAGCTGTCTCCCTTATTACTTCTGCAGTAGTTGCCCAATTATCCAGCACCTCTTCACCACCACCGAGCCCCTGTCTGACCTTTTCCCTGAACCTTATACTACAGTCTTAATCCTTCAGTTTCCACCATCTAATTCTTCCTTTAGTCCTCACTCTCCTCCTCTTCTTCTTCACCTCCAAAACATCCTACAGACCACCATCCGATGCTGTCTAGCTACACTGTCCCTAGCCAACACCTTACAGTCTCCAATCTGCTTCAGGTTGCATCTCCTGCATAGAACATAGTCCACCTGTGTGCACCTTCCTCCACTCTTATATGTCACCCTATTCTCATCCTTCTTCTGAAAATAAGTGTTTACCACTGCCATTTCCATCCTTTAAGCAAAATCTATGACCATCTGCCATTCCACATTCCTCTCCTTAAAGCCATACCTACCCATCACCTCCTCATCACCTCTGTTCCCTTCCCCTACATGCCCATTAAAGTCTGCCACAATCACCAATCATTCATTCCTAGGTTCACCATTACCCACTTTATCTAATTCAAGGAATTGTTCCTTCTTCTCCATCTCCCAGCCGACTTGTGGAGCATAAGCACTGATGACATTTATCATCAACCCTTCAACTTCCATCAGAAACTCTCTTCACATCCACTACACTCTTACTGTACTCTTCCTTCAGAATCACACCTACATCATTCCTCTTTCCCTCCACACCATGATAGAACAGTTTAAACCCACCACTAATGGTCCTGGCCTTACTCTCTTTCCACTTGTTCTCCTGAACACACAACATATCCACCTTTCTCCTCTTCAAAATGCAGAAAAGTCCAAAGTGGATGTCATGCACGTGTGTAAATTTCATACAGCTTCACACTCTTTGCCTACGTCTGAGTAAAAGCTAAAAGCTAAAGCTAAAAACATACTCAACATCAAAGCTACTGTTATCCGATAAAACATGGATGCTGCTGCTGTATTGCCACATTTTTCAAGATTTGACATTGACTCAGATTGAGGCTCACTTGCAGTGAAATGGAAGAAATGGTTATCAAGATTTGGAACATTTCTAACAGCGGCTGGTGTAACGAACAAGACCAGACAAAGAGCGATGTTTACTGCACTATACAGGAGAACAAGTACAGGACATTTTTGACAAAATTCCAGAAAATGGCAACAGTGATGATTATGATAAAGCAGCACAAGTTCTGACTGAATATTTCAGCCCAAGCCATAATACAGAGTATGAAGTGTATGTGTTCAGACAGGCTGAACAAAAACCAGGAGAGACAATCGATGTGTTTCACACAAGATTAAGACTTGTGAATTTGCAAAATTTGAAATAAAATCTTAGATCATACTCACCTGCACATCATCTCGATTGCGAAGAAGAGCATTGAGGGATAGTAAATGCTAGACTTTGCCAGAGCATTTGAAACTTCAGAGCAGCAGGCAGCTGGAATTGAAAATGACACGCAGGCTAATAACTTTAAAAGTGTTGCAGCAATACCAAAAACAAACCTCAATTAGAGAGCACATACAAACCACCAACAGAAAATAACAGAGAAAACCACATACGATATGCAGAACCTGTGGTGGCCCTTTCCCACATCCTGGAGAACAGTTAACTTGCTCAGCTAAAGGAGCGTCATGCAAATCATGTGGTAAACCAAATCACTTTGCTCGTTGTTGTTTCAGCAGACCACGGATGGAGCAGGACAACAGAAGATACACAAAGCCACGACAAAGACAGGACATTACACAAAAGGTGAGAGCAGCAAAGCTAAGTGGAAACAGCCCACCAACAAAAACAGTGGAGCCAAATACAACTTCAAGCACAGATGATGAATATGTCTATGTCACACAAGAACTTGCAAATGTCAAACAATCAATGACAAAAGTCTGGACAGCTCATAAAAAAAACCCTGAGGCAACGTTCTATGTAGTTGAAGGAGATCGTGGATCTTTGCTTAGTCACAAAACGGCTACTGAACTCGGACTCATTCACATTGCCCTTTCTAGTCATAATTCAGCCTACACTTTCTGTCGCTGACCAGCTCTTGTCAAAATACCCAAACATCACAAATGGCATAGGAAAGCTGACACAATCAAACCTATTGCTCAACCACACCACAGAATTCCTTTACATGTTCGAAAGAAAATCGAGAAAGAACTACAACTTCTAGAGTTGGTAGAGGGTCCAATGCCTTGCGTTTCACCTATTGTTGCAATGCCGAAACCAAAAAATCCTGAGAAAATATGAGAAAATTTGTGTTGACATAAGATTACCAAATCAAGCTGTTTTGAGAGAGAGACACATTTCACCAACCGTTGATGACATTATTCATGACCTAAAAGGCGCGGTAATGTTCTCCAAACTGGATCTCAATTCAGGATATCACCAACTCGAATTAGCACCTGAATCCAGATACATTACAACATTTTCCACGCATGTCGGGTTATGAAGATACACAAGATTTTTGGTATCTCATCAGCTGCGGAAGTCTTTCAAAACACCATCCAACTGGTCCTTCAAGGCATCCCTAAAATTCGAAATTTCAGTGACGACATTCTGGTATTTGGTACCACAGCTGACGCACACAACAGATCCCTCAAAGCAGTCTTCCAATGGCTACATGAAAACAACCTGACAATCAACAAAGGCAAATGTGACTTTCACAAACCGACCATTGAATTTTTCTGATACCTCTTTTCCAACAAAAGTATCGCACCTGACCCCAAAATAATTAAGCAATCACAGACATGCCACCCCCACAAAACCAAAGTGAGATCAGAAGTTTACTAGGTATGGCCAACTACAGTGCAAGATTAATTCCTAACTATTCTTCAACAACTCAACCTCTGAGAGAGCTCACAAAGAAAGACTCAAATGGATATGGGGAAAAGAACAAAGAGATGGACTGAAAATACTCAAACACAACCTGGTGAATGCTCCTGTAATAAGTTACTTCCATTCTGACAGAGAAACCAACTTGTCGATGCTAGTTCTGTTGGTCTAGGAGGCATATTAGCTCAGAGAGATAGAACCACCAATCACACCTATGTTGTCGCTTATGCAAGTAGAGCATTAACCCCAGTTGAACAAAGATACTCACAGACAGAGAGAGAAGCCCTTGCCATCGTCTGGAACTGTGAACACTTCTATCTATATCTCTACGGTGTGGAATTCAACATTTTCACAGATCACAAACCTTTTGAGTTAATTTCCTCTTTCGAGCTATTGAATTAAAAGAAAGACTTTTAGCTGCTCCCCGAGAACCGGTGGGAGAAGAATTATACAGCCCTGCCCTCATACAGAAAAGATTCGTACGGGCACTGGGGACAGGTTTGTCAAACGATCACATAAAATATCAGCTTAAGGCCTGCCTTGACGATCCTTCAGTCACAGATGAAGTTCTCATCACAAAGATAAACAAAGCAGCAAGCCTAGAGTCGGAAAGACAGCAAAAATGTAAAAAGACTGCGAAAAGTCTAAAAGAGACTAAAGTCATGGAGATCCAGGCAGAACCACATCAGAACCAAGAAAGGATGGCTCATGTACTCTCAGGTAAAGAACAGTCCACACACACACACAAGTGAAAGTATTAAGAACACCACAAGTCATGGAGAAGAAAGACTCTGAGCTCTATGAGGTTGTCCAGCAGCTGAAAGAGGAGATCGGAGAAACACGGAAGGTGATGGCTACCTACCGTTCTATTCAGCCACGAGAAAGGAAGCAAGGATGCCGTGGATTTCAGATACAAGGTAGAGGTGACCTTTTAAATGTGGACAAAGTGGACATCTTTCCAGAGGGTGCAGGGGACTGCTTACAGTAAGGAAAGAAAGAGGACAATTAAAAGACTGTAAAAGCTCACACTACGTCATCACAGTTGCCGAAACATCAAAGTATGCTCCTGTGTGACAGCATTAAGCAACTAGAGGACAAAGAAACAGCAAAGCAGTAGGAGAGCAACCCAAAGTTGCTTCAATCAGTAAGTGCCCATCAGATATCCACCAAACACAATGCAAAGTTGCTGAATTTGATCGGAGAGAAGTGTGTAGTAAATTGTTTTCTTAATGGAGTGCCAACACAAGCACTATGGGATACAGGGTCACAAGTGTGTCTCATGAATGAAAAGTGGAGAAAAGAACACATCCCACACACCATGCCACATAGCCTTAAAGAGATCCTAGGTCCAGGAAGTCTCACCGGTCAGGCAGTAAATCAAACAGTCATTCCGTTTGAAACCTGGGTGGAAGTGACGTTCACACTGGGAACAGACAAAGCCACACCGCAGGAATTGGAGGTACCTGTCTTAGTTTCTAATGAGGATGGGGTGGCAGATGAACCAATTATTGGTTATAATGTCATTGAGTATATTCTGAACAACGGTGTTGAACAGCCTAATGTAGTAACAACCACAGCCATGAGTATTGCCCTGTCCTGCGACTGCAAGAAAGCAGAGGTTCTACTGTTCTTAGTGAGAAGCAAAGATGAGGAGTACAGCGATGGAGTGGCAAGAGCAGGGAAGTCACTGACAAAGATTCCAGCCAAACAGGCTACAGCTGTAAAATGTTGCATCAAAACAGGTCCTATATTGTCTGACCAGAATGCCTTGTTTGTACCAGATGAGTGTGCACCGTGGCCAGATGGACTGAGGGTAGAAGAAAATATTGTTTGCCTTCAGAAAGGAACGTGTTCGCGCATTTGCATTACGGTGTTTAACGATACTGTCCATGACATTGACCTGGGCTATATACAGCGAGTAAAGGACATCTACCCAGCCGAGGTGAAATTAGTGACAGCCCAGCGGGGGAATGCATGTAACATCACCACATTCAACACACAAGGCCCGCTCCACAAAGACAGTAAACAAGCTAGTCAATGTTCAGAAAATGCTGAGGAGATTGTAACAACCCAAATGAAATGCCTATGGAACCCTCCTGGTCGCATTGAACATTTAACACCTGAACAGCAACAAAGAGTAAAACAGCTTTTGAAAGAGGAGAGTAATGCTTTTGCCTGTGATGATGGCGATGTTCGATGTATTCCGTCCCTTCAGCAAAAATCCACCTCCATGACATCACACCTGTAAAGCACACCTACATGTCAGTCCCGAAGCCGCTACATAAAAAGGCTAAAGAATATTTTGAGGATTTTTTGAATAAGGGATGGATCACTAGCTCGAAGTCACCGTATTCTTCACCGGTAGTATGTGTAAATAAAAGAGGGATAGAATGCTTCGCCTCTGCTGTGACTACCAGGGGTTAAATAAGAAATCCATTCCAGACAGACACCTGTGACGGGATCTGAGTATTAATTATATTTTTTTATTAATTGGATAATCTCCTGCATAATCATTGTTGTTTTTATGTATGTAGTAATGGCCTCGTCTGTATTGCCTTGCTCAGCGTTTTTATGAGCAACAGACTGTTGCGTATGCCAGCATGATGAGCTGATGAGGGAGGGGTGGAGACTGTGCCCTTTAAAAACATGCTGTAGAGACTGTGTAAGAAAGAGCGCCTTACGGAAGACGGGCAGTCACGTGGGAATAGCGGAAGCGTGCCTGGCGAGTTGGCATCTTCCGGAGACCGCGTGAGCGGGTGGATGAACGGCGAACACGCTGATAGACTCGGAGGTTATACTAGTATGCAACGAGTGTGAGCAGATCCATGTGCAGTGTATACGCTGACGGACGAGGTTAGCTACACTATACGATGAGTGCGGGTGGACTGGCGTGTAGTGACGACACCGAGAGAGAGCGAGAGGAATCCACGCTGTGAGTGGAACGTAAGAGTGTTTATCCCGGCGGAGCAGAACACTCTGGTTACAACGCTGGACTTCGCGTAGACTGGGTAGTGGGAATTGCTACCCAGTCCTATTGTGAGTACGATTTTAGCCATTATACTCCGGAAGCCAGACCACTGAATGAAAGACTCCAGTTGAACTTCACCGGTTGCACTGTTTGACCTTAACATTTAATACAGAAATTGATGATTGCCAGTGTGCTAGCTTATAGTCACTTTGTGAATTTTTATTGCTATATTCCGGGTGCTGTGTTATTGGAGTGGTGTGATTGTGCTGTGGTTTGGAACTGTGTGCACGAGAAAGTAATTATTGTGGTGTTGTGTATAACTTGTGAGCTAGAGATACTGGCAGCTGTTTTCATCTGTTTTACAGTGTGCTGTTTAAATCCAGTGGAGACTTAGGCCACTGTAGGACTGAATCGAAGTGGTGCACTTGTTCTGATCAAGCCAGGACAGATTGGACTGCTCCTTTGGACTAACATCATCTTGCATCCTTCTTAAGGACTTTTCCGTGTGCTATTTTCTAATTGAATGTTGCGTTAATTTCCAACTTTTAAATATTTTTATCTGTGTATTTAATAAAAGTAAATTTGATCCTTTGTAATTTGATCCATCTCGTGACTGTCAGTATTTGATGGCCAGCCCTCTGTGTGAAGTGATTTACATTAAATGCGGGTGTTCTTTTGAGTCCTGGGTCTCAGATAAGCCCCCAGGTGGCGTAGTCAGCTATCTCTATAATTAATACAATTTCGGCCTGTCTTCAGCCGTTAAGAGGGCGAATATTAGTGTCACCCTCGTCACACACCCAATACCCAGAAAATGGACAGCTTGGTGGGCAGCACCTGGTTTTCAGTTCCCGATCAAGGCAAAGCTTATCACCAGGGGTTTGTAGAGGAATCCAGCCGATCTCTTACTGCGTTCATAACACCGTGGGGATTATATGAATAAGTAAGGGTACCATTTGGATTGTCCAACGCACCGGCTGAATTTTAAAGGAGCATGGAGAAGTGCCTGAGAAATCTGCGGGATGAGGTGTGTCAGCCTTACCTAGATGATAATTTAGTCCATTCGAAAACATCTCCAGGATCTAAGAAGGGTATTGCAGTGTTACCAGAAGCATGGTCTTAAGCTCACGCCTAGAAAAGTGTTCCAGAAATGCGAAGTGTTTACAGAATATATGCTGCTCACTGAAACAACGACACCAAAAACAAAAGTACAGCTGAAGCAGAAGGGCAAGGGAAAACTTTGCCAAGGACAGCTTGCATCATCACATCCTGTCACATGGACTGAAGAATATCAAAAGGTCCTCTGCGAGTTAGTGGACTGCTTGTCCAACCCACCTGTCTTGGGCTATCCAGATCTGAATGAACCATTTGTGCTACACTGTGACGCTTCACAGGAAGGCCTCGGTGCAGTGTTATATCAAAGGTAAGGTGGCAAGTTAGTGGTAATAGCTTATGGATCAAGAACCCTAACTGCTTCTGAGAAAAACTACAACCTGCATTCAGGAAAGTTGGAGTTCTTGGCCATGAAGTGGGCGATCTGTGAGCGGTTCAGAGATTATTTGTACTATGCACCATGCTTTATTGTGTACACAGACAATAACCCTCTCACATATGTGTTGACAACAGCCAAGCTCAATGCAACCACGTACAGATGGGTAGCCGAACTTGCCGATTTTCAATTCGCCATTAATTACCGTCCAGGAAAGTCGAATGGGGATGCCGATGGTCTCTCACGCATGCCACTGTCAATGGAACAGTACATGGGAACCTGTTTAGAGGAGGAACAACCTGAAAATATGGTCAGTGATGGTACAAAAACAGGAGAGAGGCCCGTGGTTGGGTCCACTCACCATTACATCAGCAGTAGGACAAGAGGAGGATTTGCTCCAATCAGTTGCAGAGATCCCTAAGGATCCCTAAGGATCTGCTAAATGCCGCAAATGTAAGGAATACCTGAGAAAAGCTCAGGAAGACGATCCTGAAATAAAATACATTTTGATGTGTCTTAAGTCAAAATCCCGACACATAAGCAGGAGCCATGGCAAAAAGGCACGGGGACTGTCAAGGGAAATAAGCAGACTGCACTTGGATGCACATGGTCTTTTGTTCCGGAAAACAGCAACCCGTCATCAGCTGGTCCTGCCAAAAAAATATCATGCGCTATCAAACTACATGAAGACATGGGCCATCTCGGTGCCGAACAAGTGATGAACTTGATCAGGGATAGATTTTATTGGCCTCGCATGCAAAAGGAAGTAGAACACCACATCACATGTGTTTGCAGTTGTCTGAGAAACAGGCATCCGAACAAGGTAACCCGAGCTCCTCTGACGAATATTGCTACAACCTATCCATTTCAGCTGGTCTCCATTGATTTTTTTTACATCTAGAGAAGTGTAAAGGAGGTTATGAATACATTTGAGTTGTAGTGGACCACTTTACATGGTTCGCTCAAGCGTATGCATGTAGAAACAAGAGTGCCAAGACAACTGCAGAGAAGGTGTTCGGTGACTTTGTTTTAAAGTTTGGTTTCCCAACAAAACTGCACCATGATCAAGGAAGGGAATTCGACAACAAGCTGTTTGCCAAATTGCAAGAGTACAGTGGTGTGAAAGGTTCCCATACAACCCCATATCACACACAGGGAAACGGACAAGTTGAGCAGTTTAACCGAACATTGCTTGCAATGCTAAGAGCCTTCCCCGAAACCGCCAGAATTGACTGGAATACATTACTTGCAAAGGTTGTGAATGCATACAACTGCACAAGAAATGAGGCAACGGGGTTCGCACCATACTACCTTCTGTTCGGCCGTACTTCAAGATTGCCTATTGATGTTATGTTTGGTATACAAACACAGGACCAAAACTCCTCTTACCATGACTATGCTGAGAGCTGGAGAAAGAGAATGATGGAAGCATATGAGCTAGCCTCAAGAGTATCCAACAAGGCGAAGGAGAGAGGAAAAGCTTTATATAACAAGGAAGTGCGCAGAGCTGAATTGTTTCCTGGTAACAGAGTATTGGTCTGTAATTTTAAGGAGAGAAGTGGACCTGGAAAACGCAAGTTTATGTGGTCACCCAGAGGAAGTATCCGGATAGTCCAGTGTATGAAGTCTGACCTGAAAATGGGAAAGGAAAAACAAGAATACTTCTCAAAAACCTGTTGTTACCGTGTGACTACTTACCTGTAGAAACAGAACACCGACCCGGAGAATCAGGAGAAGATAACAAGAAGAAAACCATGCAGAGAAAACGCTCAAAACAGGAAAATCATATGCATTGTGACAACTCAGATGATGATAATAATAATGATGTTTGGAAAAGTCTGGTCAGAATGCCATTTGGCAGAGAGAGTCGAGATTACAGCCGCTGTCCAGCTGCATCCAGAGGATACCGCAATGCTGAACAGTGCAGAGTCAGAGGGAGAAGATGAGGTCCAAGGTGTTCCAAGATGGCAGCACGGCAGTAGCTCGCAACTGCCGCTCCGGACCCAAAATGGTGCTAACGTTATTCTGTAGCCCGCCCTACACAACACATGGACATCTGAGCAACCGGTGTCCCTGTGTACAACCGCAAAACATTGAAAGAACTCAGAAACAACCCAAACAACACCATTAATGATGACCTGCGGCAGAAGCTATGCAACCTCGGCGTGCTCTGAGAACCAGGCCTCCAGACCTCGGCATTGCCTGCGGAGGACGGACGGAGAAGGGGGAATCTGAAGTGTTGCGCAAGGAAGCAGAAACGCAGGAAAGCGAGCAGGTGCTAATGCTAGGCGAAAAGCTAAGCCTAGCCGCGTTTCGTGCCGACAGAAATGCAGCTCTGTGCGGTAAGACTCACGGCGGCGGGCTGTGTGTTTACATCAACACGGAATGGTGTAAGAACTCTGTGCTTGTTTCTACCTACTGCTCATCGCTGCTGGAGTTTATTGTTGTGAGATGTAGACCTTTTTATTAACCCCGGGAATTCACCACCGCTATTGTGCTCGGAGTGTACATACCACCTAGCGCTAATGCTAAGGAAGCGCTCAGCATGCTCTACAGGACCATTAGCGGACTTCAAAACACACACCCTGACGGACTGCTTATAGTCGCCGGAGATTTTAATCATGCAAATCTCAGGACTGTGCTTCCCAAATTCTATCAGAATGTGGACTTTGCAACCAGAAGAGAAAACACGCTGGATGTTGTTTACACAGGTTCAGGTTGTTCGAGGTGCAGAACAACGTGGTGGCAAGGAAGACAATCCCTCCTCCCAGTGACCAGGTGCTCTGTCTAACCACAGCTAAAGTGAGGAAAACTCTATGCAGGGTTAACCCACGGAAGTCTGCTGGACCTGACAACATACCTGGCAGAGTGCTCAGGGAATGTGCAGAACAACTAGCAGATGTCTTCACTGACATCTTCAACATCTCCCTGAGCAGCGCCACTGTTCCTTCGTGCCTCAAGACGACGACCATTATTCCTGTGCCGAAGAAGTCTTCTGTGTCCTGCCTCAATGACTATCTTCCCGTTGCACTCACACCCATCATGATGAAGTGCTTCGAGAGGCTTGTCATGAGGCACATAAAGACCCAGCTCCCACCCGCATTGGACCCCATGCGGTTTGCGTATCGTCCAAACCGCTCCACGGACGATGCCATCTCCACAACCCTCCATCTGGTCCTTACCCATCTGGATAACAAGGACTCTTATGTTAGGATGCTGTTCATAGACTTCAGTTCAGCATTCAACACAATCATTCCCCAGCACCTGATTGAGAAGATGAGCCTACTGGGCCTGAACACCTCTCTCTGCAACTGGATCCTGGACTTCCTGACCGAGAGACCTCAGTCAGTCCGGATCGGGAACAGCATCTCCAGCACTACCACACTGAGCACTGGGGCCCCTCAGGGCTGTGTGCTCAGTTCACTGCTGTTCACTCTGCTGACTCACGACTGTGCACCAAGGCACAGCTCGAATCATATCATCAAGTTTGCTAAAGACACGACCGTGGTGGGTCTAATCAGCAAGAACGAAGAGTCAGCATACAGCGAGGAGGTGCAACGGCTAACAGCCTGGTGTGGAGCCAACAACCTGTCTCTGAACGTGGACAAAACCAAAGAGATGGTTGTTGACTTCAGAAGAGCACAGAGTGACCATTCTCCACTGATCATCGATGGATCTTCAGTGGAGATCGTCAAGAGCACCAATTCCTTGGTGTTCATCTGGCGGATAACCTCACCTGGTCACTTAACACCAGCTCCATCACCAAGAAAAACCAGCAGCGTCTCTACTTCCTGAGAAGGCTGAGGAAAGCCCATCTCCCTCCCCCCATCCTGACCATGTTCTATGGAGGGACCATCGAGAGCATCGTGAGCAGCTGCATCACTGCCTGGTTTGGGTATTGCACCGTTTCGGATCGCAAGACCCTACAGAGGATAGTGAGAACAGCTGAGAAGATCATCTGAGTCTCTCTCCCCTCTACCATGGACATTTACACCACACACTGCATCCGCAAAGCAAACAGCATTGTGGACGGCCACACACACCCGTCACACACATACTTCACCCTCCTACCATCAGGAAAACGGTTCCGAAGCATTCGGGCCGTCACATCAAGACTGTGCAACAGTTTTTTCCCGCAAGCCGTCAAGCTCCTGAACAAACATCTGGACTGAACTCTCTCTCTCTCACACACACACACACACACACACACACACACACACACACACACACACACACTTACACACAACTGAGTGACTGATCTGTACAACCGGACTCAACACACATACACTTCACACACCCAGGTTTCAGCACCATTCACACCTCCCATTATAGCATAAATGTTTACATGCCGTTTGTTGCTGATCTCCGGGACTTGCTCTTTTTGCACAATATTCTGTTATTCCCTTGGTCACTGATCACTTTATCTTGATTGCTGCTACCATATTTTTACACTATTATAGAATTGCAAAATTCTGTTTATATTTGTTTACATTTCTGCTACTGTGCACCTTATCCTGTCACGACAGGTTTTACTGGCGGAGCTACTGCTGTTTTTATTTTTATATTTTGTGTATTGTGTATTGTCCTGCACTGTCCTGTGTTGTCTTGCACTGTCTTGTGTTGTCTCTTGCACTGTTTGCACCAGTTGCACACATGCACTTTATGTGGCGAGGATCTTAGTTCCTGGCCCTGTGTTCTTCTGTTCTGTGACTGTTGTTTTATGCTGTTTTATGTAGCACCTGGGTTCAGGAGAAACGTTGTTTCATTTCACTGTATACTGCATCAGCTATGTGGTTGAAATGTTTGAAATGACAATAAAAGCTTCTTGACTTGACTTGAGGTCTCATCAGCAAGAGAGGAGGTTGTAGAAACCGATGAAGCTGAAAAGATTGACGCAGAGATTCCTTCGCAACCAGTCTGCAAAAGAGTATATCCTTTGAGAAACAGGAAAGCAAAAAAAATGTTTAGTTACAACACCCTAGGTCAGCCTAGTATTGTGGATGTTTAAAAATGCCAAGTCAAATTATACAAAACAGGTGTTAGTTACAGTTATAATTGCAATTTAGTTCTACAAGGTTAATCAGTTAAGTTCAAAAGGAAAAAATAGCTCAAATCATTTGTTTTGTGTTTGATCAATGTTCAGTTAATAAGTACATTCCAGAAAATAACACAGATAATGAAGATTGTTTCTATGGTGTAAGGTTAATTTCCTTCAGTGAAAGTACAGATTCCTGTTGATGAACAGTGATGGTGGCAGAAGATCATGTTGCACAATGTTGTCTGCTGAAACACACGACATAGAAAAGGAGATAAATGCCATGTGTTGCGTGCAAAACTACAGCACGAGTGCTGGAAATGTTGTATCATTGACTTCTAACCAAGAAACAATTTCGTAGGTGGAACCAAAAGTGTATTCTGAGAATGTCGGGACTACATTCTATTTTGTTGGGGAGAATGTGGGGAAATCTCGAATATACTGATAGTTTTGTGGTATAATCTAGCACCCCCACCCCTTAAGAGTGTTCGTTCAGGGAATTGTCCGTTTGAAAAATCTTTATTGAATCAGTTAGCACACATTTGTATATTCACAATCAGGTAATTAGTGCCGAGCGGGTGGCAGTAGCCAGGTCAAGAATCCCCAAAAAGAGTAAGAGAAGAAGAGTGAATAACGCGAGAGTGATTTGTTGTGTGAAAAACGTGTTGAGGAATGGTATTCGTGTCTTGAGATGTGCTGCAGAGAGATCTGTCTCGATTTACAAATATGTTGGCTGAATAAAGAAAGGACCCAAATCAACCACACGCTTGTTGTCTTCTTCAAGTGTGCTACATTAATCTTCAACAATCCTAAGTCAAAACCCCCAGCAAGAATTGATAGATGGGCACTAAGATGGCAACCCTTCAAATACGAGGTTATTTACAAAGCAGGAAAAACGAATCCGGCAGACTATATGTCCTGCCATTCAAAAAAACTTCACAAATCTACAATCACTGACGTTGACACTGAGATACATGTCAAATTCATTGCTGACAATGCAGTCACCAAAGCCATGACACTGGAAGAAGTAAAAGCCGAGATAGCCAAAGACAACTTTCTTCAATGTGTCATCAACACTATACACAACGGCCAATGGCACACTCTGAATGATAATTTCACTTCAGAAAGTGATTAGGCAGACCTGAGAACATTTCACAATGTAAAAGGGGAACTTACTGTTCTGGATGACAGAAGCATTCTTCTTAAAGGAGATCGTATTGTTATGCCAAAAACCTTACAGCAAAGAGCACTACTCAGGGAAAAAGTTTGGTTTCGAACTGTATACCATGCCACGCATCCTCAACCTAGATCAAATACTCACCACTTCAGATGTCTGAACTACCTGAATGTCCATCGCAAAATGTTTCTGTGGATTTTTGCGGTCCATTTCCATCAGGTGACCATCTTTTAGTTATCTTGGACGAATACTCCAGATTTCCTTTTGTAAAGATAACACCAACAACATCAGCAAACAAATACATTCCACAAAGTTTTCTTCATCCCAGGAATTCCCAAAATAATGAAATCTGACAATGGCCCCCCTTACTTCAGCCAAGAAATGGCTAACTTCACAACACACCTAAGTATACACCATCGCAAGATCACTCCGTACTGGCCTTAAGCCAATGGTGAAGTTGAAAGATTCATTAGAACGATAAAAAAAAAAAGCCACATCAACCGCTTTTGCTGAGGGAAAACCTAGGAAACAAGTATTGTACAAGTTTATGAGGAACTTCAGAGCAACCCCCCCATCAGACCACTGAAATATCCCTGGCCGAATTGTTATTCGGTAGACCTATATACATCAAATTATCGACAGTGCACAGCCCAATACACAACAATGCACTTAGGTAAGCTGATTGCCACAAAAAGGAGAAGATAAAAGAATACTTGGACAAGAGGAAAAGAGTTTCAACATCTGAACTCACAACAGGAGATTCTGTACTCATTCGTGTAAAGACAAAAGGAAAACTCAAAACACCAAAAACCCAATAACTTACAAAGTGATAAGAACAAAAGGCACAATGATAACAGCACAAAGAGGACAACACATCATTACGAGAAACAACTCACACTTAAAACCCCTGAAACAAAGAGTACAATCACCACTCAGTGATCTCTCTAATGATGAAATGGATGAATTGGATTATGGAGACAGACCTCAAGAACAAAGAAGACCTCCAAATGTTCCTGAAAATCCTGAGCAACGAGAACGACGTTATCCTAGAAGAGAGAACAGGAAAAAACCTCGAACGCTAATGGATTACACTTGATGAACTAAAATTAAAGCACTATGAGGAACAGTTATAGCATTAAAAAAAAGCTCATATGTTCTAGTTTTCTAGTCACAGTAAGTTAATGTGTTTACAATGCTGAATTTACTATTTTTATTTTTATTGAGGATTTAAGCTAACATAATTTTGAGAAAATGCTTTTCCAGTTCTCTCAAGTCTCATCAATAATGAACATGCTTAGGATAATGTGTTATTGTTGTCATGTTTTTCTTGTTTTTCTGTCATCATCTTTCTTCTAAAACAAAGGGAGGGATGTAGTGTTGTACTTCCTCGTTCCCGTCATGCATTGCTGTTGTGTTTATGAACAGAGAGCATGTAGTGTTGCTAAGTGAAGTATGCATTAAACCTCCTTGTGAAGCACACGTTTCATGTGTTGTTTCGATCATTACACTCCTCTTTTCCTCCTCCTTCGGCCAACAGTAGCCTAATTTCCACCGGTACCCTGTAGACTAACGATACTTGTGTCGGTCGTTGGTAACCCGGGCCTCGACTGATATTAAATTCTTATTTTTGTTCCCTGTTTTCGGCGGAGGGTCGCATCAGTCTTTTAGTTAATGACGTATCACTCGGTCGCTCTCGTTGTTCAGTGCAACAAAAACTTAACTTTCTTTCGTTTTATATTTTTATTTTACTAGAAATCTTGAAAAATGTCTCCCAAGTAAATCAGTGATTGTGCTGTGAAAACGAAAGTAAATAGAAATACCATGGAAACTGAGGAGGTTATGAGCGTGATGTGCGTCTCACACTCGCAATCAACCACTACCACATGGGTAAGTGTTATGCGAGAAACAGAGGCGGAAGCCAAAGTCAAAGCAAACAAAGTTTATTTTGCAAAAACGCGTACTCGCAGTAACTGGGAAGAAATCCAGTGGTGCGCAGTGGGAGCGTGGTCCACTAGTCCAGAACTGGTTGAGAAGCAGTCTGTGAAATATCCAAAGGAGCGCGTAGGAGACGCGCGACCCTGACCACAAGCACGGGAGAATCGTGGACACGTACAGCCAAACCATTGATGATAACAGACAGCGAGTGAGGGTGAATTAGGGGTTTATATATGATTGGTTGATGAGTGCTAAACGAGAGTCAGATGTTTGTGCGGGCGGGGCACGCACGGGAAAAGAATCATGGAGCTCCCTGACAATAAGTGTTAAATTATGTTTACATTACGGTAATTTGCGGTGTATTTGTTTGTTAAAATAGGCTACAAATACTTTTTATTATTATTATTATATTTCTATTTATTTTTCACTGAAACAAAACAACAACAGAGCCGATCAGTCAACACACACAGCATACACTCAAGCATATTAATAACAACAATATAATGCTAATATGGGAAAGTGACCATGGAAAGGCAAAGGGCAAATCAAAACAAGATGGAAACAACTACAAATGGGTAAACAAAACAAAACACAAAAAGGAAGAACATAAATCAGGGCTAGGGTCTAGCCTGCAGAGTAGGTAAATCCCACAAAGGGGACCATATCCGCCAGAATACATCAGATTTATTCTGTAAGTCCTATGTAAGTTTTTCCAAAGGGAGAAGATTAGCCATTTGTGCTAAACACATCTTTAAAGTTGGTACCTTTGAAGATGACCAGAGAATAAGTATGCATTTCTTTGCCAGATAAGTAATTATATTTAACAAAGACTGTGAGTCAGTAGAGAAATCCAATGATGTTTTGCAGTTTAGTAAATAAATAGTTGGAGACAAAGTAAATTGTCTATCCAGCGTCTTCTGAACCAAATCATGTACCTCCTGCCAAAAAGGTTTAATTTTCTTACAGTCCCAAGATAAATGCATCAAAGTTCCTATTTCAGATTTGCATTTAAAACACATCCGAGATACATTTGGGTACATTTTGTGGAGGCATACTGGGTAAGATATATCCTGTATATAAATTTTAAGTTTTGTTAATGCACAGAGCTTGAGATTGATTTATGAAAAACCTCCTCTCGTATGGAGAGCCATTCGTCATCAGTAAATGACTGGCCCATATACCTTTCCCAAAACTTTCTCAAAGGATCCAATGGAGAAGAGGTCCCTACTAACAAAGAATACAGATAAGAAATTTGCCCCTTTAGTGCCCCCGGAAGAAGAAGATAATCTTCAACATCAGAATGTTCCCAGCGAATTTTCCCCTGTCTCACTTTAGACTGAATAAAATGACGTAATTGAAGAAATTTGAAAAAATCTGTTTTGGGGATTTGGTAATCTATCCTAAGTGTCTCAAAAAATTTAAAGACCTTTCCTGTAAATAAATCAGGCAAATTAGATATACCCTTTTCCGCCCAGGCCAGAAGGCCAATACCGGCTAACGAGTCAGGGAAGTCAGGGTTCAAAACAATTGGGGATTGCATGGACAAATTCTTGGGGACATTGAGATATCTCCTGACATCATCCCAAACCAAAAGAGTGTTCAAAAAAAATTCCCAGCTCTTGAAGTTATGGATAAATGGAAGGGATGTTTGCAGTCTTGGCGCACACGCAAAAGACTCCATACTGACCCACAAGGAGTCTGTATCATCTTAAAACCCCCTAAGCATTTGTTTAATCTGAGCAGCCAAATAAAATAGCTGCATATTGGGCAAAGAGCCACCCCCACACTCCCTCGGCCTCAAAAGAGAAACAAGTTTAATCCTAGGTTTTCTATTGTTCCATACAAACCTGCCAATCGCTGTATTCAGATCTTTAAAAAAGTTCTGATCCAAGTAACAGGGTAAACACTGAAATAAATAGAGTAAACGAGGGAGCACATTCATTTTGATTGTTTTCATTCTTCCAAAGAGAGAAATTGGTAAAGGGGCCCATCTATTCATGTCTTGCTTAAGTTTCGCCATTAAGGGTGAGTAGTTCTTAGAGAATAAATCCTTTAAATCAGAAGTTATGTGTATGCCCAAATAAAGAAACCCAGAGTCAGTGATGTGAAAGGGACAATATAATTTAACCGGTTGTGGTGTATTCAAAAACATGGCCTGGGATTTTCCCAAATTTATTTTATATCCAGTAAACTGACCAAAACGATGAATTGTCTCCAACACACTGGGAATGGATAATCGTGGCTGCTTTAAGTAAAGAAGAACATCATCCGCATATAATGAAAGATGGTGTTCCAACCCACCCGCCATCACCCCCTGGATGCCCTTATGCATGTGAATACTTTCCGCCAAAGGCTCGATATATAAGGCAAACAAGAGTGGCGACAGGGGACAACCCCTCTGGACCGAAAGTCTACCTGATAGTAAACTGTTAGTATTAACCACAGCTGACGGGCTAGAGTAAAGGAGCTTCACTAATTTGATAAAGTTAGAGCCCAAATTGAACTTGTCCAACACCTGAAACAAAAACCTCCACTCAACCCTGTCGAAAGCCTTCTCTGCATCTAGAGAAATTATAGCAGCCGGGTCACCATCTACAGTCAGATGTTGTATTACGTTCAACAGGCGACGAACATTGTCCGAGCCATAACGAGATTTAATGAAACTAGTCCGGTCTGGTTTAATAACTTTAGGTAGAATCTTCTCCAGGCAACGAGCTAAGGCTTTAGCCACAATTTTGAAGTCTACATTAAGTAAACTAATTGGGCAATACGAGGCACAGTCTAACTTGTTCTTCCCTTTTTTGAGAATCAAGCTAATAGAAGCAGTCCTCCAGGAATCTGGAGTAAGACTGTCTTGCAAAAGGCTATCAACTACCGGCATGAAAATAGGGGACAGCACATGCCAAAATTTTTTGTAAAATCCCGGAGAAAAGCCATCCAACTCTGGTGCCCTCCCACCAGGCATAGACTGAATAGCAGCAAAGATTTCACATTTCGTCAGAGGGGTATTGAGAAAGGCCTGGTCCTTGTCTGAGATTGAGGGTAGGGGTATCCTATCCAAAAAGGTGGCAGGGGTGTACAGATTCTCATAGAACGTGGCAGAGGTGTACAGGTTCTCATAGAAATCTTTAAAACTGGAGTGTATTACAGAAGGATCATGTGAAACTACTCCCTCAGCGATTTCAATGGCCCTAATGGACCTTTTAGCCTGTTCACATTTAAGCTGATATGCCAAGAGATGACTGGGTTTATTCCCAAACTGATAAAACCTTTGCCTGCTGAACATCACTAACTTTTTACATGTTCCGAATAGTTCAAGTTTAGTTTAGACCTGGCACCAATTAGAAGATTCCAGTTGTCTCTTAACCTCCTCCTCTAATGTTTTCCTGTTCTCTGCCTTCTGTTTTTTACGCAACGTGGTAAAAGAGATAATGTGGCCCCTTAAGGTGGCCTTAGCCACATCCCATTTGGTGGTGCTGTCCACTGGACAGAATTCGTTATCCTGCCAGTACTGGGACATCTTCTCTTCAAGAAACTGGCAGAACGCGTTGTCATTAAAGAGAGAACTATTAAATTTCCAGTAAGACGACTTTGGGTTGAAAATCCTGTTAAATCTAAGTACACTGGGCTATGGTCCGAAAGAACCGCTGGACCGATTTCACAGGATCTCACACAATTAACAAATCTGGAGGGCAAGAATAAATAGTCTAATCTGGAATAAGAATTATGGGGAGAGGAATAAAATGTAAAATCCTTGACCCCTGGGTGCAGCTCCCTCCATATGTCCACTAAGCCTGAAGTGTGACACATATTTTGCAGAGTTTTAGAAGAACGGGCAGATGATCTTGTGAAAGATGATCTGTCTAACCTACCATCCAGGACACGGTTACAGTCCCCAGCCATAATCCCCAGGCAATTACACTTGTGATTAAACAATAGGACCATCTTTGATATAAAGTCAGGGCTGTCCTCATTTGGGGCATACATATTTAAGACAGTAAGAGGTTTTCCTAAGATGCGACCAGTAATCAGAACAAATCTGCCTTTAGGATCTTTTTCAACCTGTTCTAAGATGAAAGGAATATTTTTATGTATCAAAATGGCCACGCACCCTGTTTATTTGACGAGAAAGAACTAAAATATACTTCTCAAACCCAGTACCTTTTAAGCCTTAAATGTTCGGCGTCTGACAAATGCGTCTCCTGTAGCAGTGCGATAGTTACTCTTTCCTTCTTCAAGAACATTAGAACTTTCTTTCTTTTGACTACATTACCCATGCCCTTCACATTCCATTCCATGTGACCACCCTAGTCAGATCAGACATACATCAGTGCTGTTTAAAGTATTTAAATGCTGTGGACCGACAGAAGTAAGATTAAGACACTCTTAGGAGAGCCAGTTATGTAACTCCGTAACATAACTGGCTCTCCTAAACATGAACAAAAACCCCCACCAACCCTCTGCCCTATCCCCAAACGATAGGACTCACATATCAACTCGTCACACACACCACCCACCAACACCTCCATTGACCACCCAGAAACACGACAGACAGAAAGAACCCCTTAAAAACTCCTAGAAATAAACAAAGTTGACCCTAAATTACCTTAACCAGAAAAAATATAAATTAAATACAACCTATAAAGAAAGAGAAGAAAAAAAGTTGTGGACATGTAATTAAATGGCATAACAGTCCTAAATATAGAACCGAAGTTCGTCCAAACAAACAAAAAAAGCCATATAATTGTTTTCAGGTTCAGTAAGGAGAAACATGAAACGCCCTCAAAAAAAAGCAAAGAAAAGCAAAACATCACTCAGCTGCGTCCAGAAAGTTAGTAGCTGCCTCCACAGTGTCAAATAGAATTATCTTTTCATTGTCTAAACAGTGGAGTCTAGCTGGATAAGCAAAGCCACAGTATAACCCTCGATCCACCATTCTTTTCCACACGCCTCCAAACGCTTTCCATATCCGCACAATCTCCGCCGATAAATCTGGTGAAAAGCGTAAGGTGGCACCACTATGGTGTTTTCCTAGCAGCTCTCAAAACCACCTCTTTTACTGGGAAGCGGAGTTACCGCACAAAAACACTCCTCTGCAGCGCGTTCGGTGTTAATTGAGACGGAAGGGGGGCTCTGTGCGCTCTCTCGATCTCGATAGCAGGGAAACCTGTGGGAAGCTAAAGCCAAACCGGAAACATAGACTGTAAGAAATTAGTCAAAGATTCACTGCCTTCCGCTTTCTCAGGAAGCCCAACAATCCTCATGTTTTTAACGGTAACCCCGGTTTTCCAGATCTTAAAAAATCCAGACTTTTCCAGACTTTAGCCTGCAGTTGCTCCACGGTAGCACGCAAATTAGCCATCTGATTGCCATGTGCACTCCCCGTGTCCTCCACTACAAAGATCCGCTGCTCGGCTGCAGTTACACGGGTCCCGGTGTCAGTGACTCGTACAGCGAGTGCAGCGAATCCATTCTCGAGGACTGCAACAGAGGAAGCAATTTTTCCTAACTGTCCCTCAATACCGTCCAGCCGCGTGCCCACAGCCCTAATTTCACTCAAAATAAGTGAAGTGTCCGATTGTAGGCCAGCACTAGCCTCTTCCCCTTCTTTATCACGTGCGGCGGTGTTTTTCTTTTTCTCCTTACTTTTCTGTGACCTTGTAGATGAAAAAATAGGAAAATCCTTATCCCCACCACCTTCCATTTCCTTCCACGCTATCGAAATAGCACAAATTATGCAGAAAATATGGCTGAATTAAAAAAAAATACGGAGTTCAAAAGCGGAGCAAAACTCTTAAGCTGCTATCTTGCTCAGGGTCATGTGACCACCCCTACAATTACTTTTTAAGTGCAGAAATAAGTGATTGAATGAGATCTCGGAACGGATTAAATCATTTTTACATTCATTCTTATGGGGAAAATCAGTTCGAACGTGTGAGCAAATGGACCTACGAGCAATTTTTAAGAACGAATTATGCTCGTCCAACAGGGTTCCACTGTATTTGCTCTTTTGCACAATATTTTGTTGACAATATTTTGTTTACATTCTTGCTACTGTTCACTGTCTCGTTAAAACACGTTTACTGGTGGAGCCATTTTGTGTTCTGTGTATTGTCTTGCACTGTCTTGTGTTGTTTTGCACTGTCCTATATTGTCTTGCAAGCCCAAGTATGCCGTCTGCTTGTAGGGAAAAAAAGAAGAGGAAAGCCATTAGTTTAGAGCAGAAAATATAAATTATAAATCAGCATGAAGCAGGAGATGCTGTCACAGTCATATCTCCATCATAAGTAGGGGGCTACCTGTATATAAAAAAAAATAAAAATAAAAAATTGTATAAAACCCACTCTTTCTCAGGTTTTCCCTCATATTATTCTCATCCTTCATTTTGTGAAAGATCGTTTTGCAGCCGTTTTCCTCTCCTGCACCTGCAATGTGTAAGTTTCTGCTTTTATTCACATTTTTATTGCTGTTTCTATACTACTATTATTAAGTCAAGCTAATATCCTTTTACTTAAATGATATGTTCATATATGCTTAACTGTTGTTTTACTTATTCGTCTTAGTATTTTAAGTTATTATGTGCCTTAGACCTGACTGTGTTATATGGCCTTGAGTGATAATATTCACAGGTGTGTTATTTTGTTCCTTCTGCCACCTGCACACATTAATCTTATGTCAAGTTATTTTTATGTGGTCCTTCACATCTTACCGTATTTCTAGTTCTTTTTGATGTTGACCCTCATTAACTTCTCTTTATTGGTTTATTTTATTCAGCTTCTTCTCACAGACATTCTGGAACAGCTCTTAGGAGCATTCTCCGAAGACATTATCGGCAGGTTTCAACCTTTCTCCCTAGCAACCGAGGTTGCATAATTCATTGCATCTATCCATCCCAACTGTTCCAGATAACCCCTTCTCTGCCTCCTCGCATTGTGCATTGTACCTTTACGCGTCATATGGGCACACAGACCTCACCTGACCTCCATGCTGTTTCCTACCAGGAGACACAAACTGACAATGAAGATTCTGATTCTCACACCCGCATCAATTCTTCCTCCTCTCACTCCACATCTTCTCCTTATCCTTCCTGCTGGTCATGGAGCACATACAATAGAACATTCAGCCAAGAATGAGGAATATACAGTATTGTTCAAAATAATAGCAGTACAATGTGACTAACCAGAATAATCCAGGTTTTTAGTATATTTTTTATTGCAATGTGGCAAACAAGTTACCAGTAGGTGCAGTAGATTTTTAGAAAATAAACAAGACCCAGCATTCATGATATGCATGCTCGTAATGCTGTGCAATTGGGCAATTAGTTGAAAGGGGTGTGTTAGAAAAAATAGCAGTGTGGCATTCAATCACTGAGGTCATCAATTTTGTGAAAAAACAGGTGTGAATCAGGTGGCCCCTATTTAAGGATGAAGCCAGCACTTGTTGAACATGCATTTGAAAGCCTGAGGAAAATGGATCGTTCAAGACATTGTTCAGAAGAACAGTGTACTTTGATTAAAAACTTGATTGGAGAGCGGAAAACCTATAAAGAGGTGCAAAAATGTATAGGCTGTTCAGCTAAAATTATCTCCAATGCCATAAAATGGAGAGCAAAACCAGAAAGACGTGGAAGAAAACGGAAGACAACCATCAAAATGGATCAAAGTATAACCAGAATGGCAAAGGCTCAGCCAATGATCAGCTCCAGGATGATCAAGGACAGTCTGGAGTTACCTGTAAGTACTGTGACAGTTAGAAGACGTCTGTGTGAAGCTAATCTATTTTCAAGAATCTCCCGCAAAGTCCCTCTGTTAAAAAAAAGGCATGTGCAGAAGAGGTTACAATTTGCCAAAGAACACATCAACTTGCCTAAAGAGAAATAAAGGAACATTTTGTGGACTGATGAGAGCAAAATTGTTCTTTTTGGGTCCAAGGGCAACAGACAGTTTGTGAGACACCCCCCAAACTCTGAGTTCAAGCCACGGTACACAGTGAAGACAGTGAAGCATGGTGGTGCAAGCATCATGATATGGGCATGTTTCTCCTACTATGGTTTTGGGCCTATTTATCGCATACCAGGTATCATGGATCAGTTTGGATATGTCAAAATACTTCTTCAGCATATGTTGCCTTATGCTGAAGAAGACATGCCCTTAAAATGGTTGTTTCAACAAGACAATGACCCCAAACACACTAGTAACGAGCAAAGTCTTGGTTCCAAACCAACAAAATTAATGTTATGGAGTGGCCAGCCCAATCCCCGGACCTTAATCCAATCAAGAACCTGTGGGGTGATATAAAAAATGCTGTTTCTGAAGCAAAACCAAGAAATGTAAATTAATTGTGGAATGTTGTTGAAGAATCATGGAGTGGAATAACAGCTGAGAAGTGCCACAAGTTGGTTGACTCCATGCCACACAGATGTGAAGCAGTTTTAAAAAACTGGGGTCATACAACTAAATATTGGTTTAGTGATTCACAGGATTGCTAAATCCTAGAAACAAAAATGTTTGTACAAAATAGTTTTGAGTTTGTACAGTCAACGGCATACACTGCTGTTTTTTTTGAACACAGCCCTTTCAACTAATTGCCCAATTGCACAGCCTTAAGAGCGTGCATATCATGAATGCTGGGTCTTGTTTGTTTTCTGAGAATCTACTGTACCAACTGGTAACTTGTTTGCCACGTAGCAATAAAAAATATACTAAAAACCTGGGTTATTCTGGTTAGTCACATTGTACTGCAATTATTTTGAACAATACTGTACATACATAGACAATGATCTTAAAAGTTTCATCCCAAATTAAACCTGAATAGGCAATAGCTAACTCCAATATGCATTGTTTGGACAATATCTTTTTTCTCCTTTCAGACCTGCGCAAGCTCTAGGAATATAACCCAGCTATTAGGGTTGAACAAGCTAGTGCACTCTTAGTGTTGGTCCCAAGCCCAGATAAATGGGAAGGGTTGTGTTAGAAAGGGCATTCAGCGTAAAACATGCCAAATAAAATATGCGGATCACAAAATGTGAATTTCATACCAGATCGGTTGAGGCTCAGGGAAGGGGTAATACAGGGGCTCTGGTGAAGAAGTGCTGGATGATTGGGCAACTACTGCAGAAGTGATAAGAGAGACAGTCAGGAAGGTACTTGGTGTGACAAGTGGAAAGAGAAAGGAAGTCAAAAAGATGTGGTGGTGGAATGAGGAAGTGCAGGAAAGCATAAGGAGAAAGAGGTTGGCGAAACAGAATTGGGACCGGCAGAGTGATGAGAAAAGTAGGCAGGAGTACAAGGATATGTGGCAGCAGGTGAAGAGAAATGTGGCAAAAGCAAAGGAAAAGGTATATGAGGATCTGTATGAGAAGTTGGACACTAAGAAAGGAAAATTAAGAAACTAAGAAAGGATTTGTACCAATTGGCTAGGCAGAGGGAATTCGGAAGCTGGGAAGGATGTGCAAGTTAAAGCAATAAATGATGCATATGGAAATGTGTTGACTAGTGAGGAGAGTGTGTTGAAAAGATGGAGAAGTATTTTGAGAGAAGTATTTTGAGCAGCTGAAAATGAGAGAGAGAGAAGGCTGGATGATGTGGCGATTGTAAAGCAGGAAGTGGATAGGATTAGTAAGGAGATCAGCTAATAAGAGGATGAAGAGTGGAAAGTCGGTTGGCCCAGATGACATACCATTAGAAGCGTGAAGATGTTTAGATGAGATGGCAGTGGAGTTTTTAACAAGATCTTTTAACAAGATTCTGGAAGTTGAGAGAATGCCTGACGAATGGAGAAGAATTGTGCTTCTACTAACTTTGAAAAGAATAAGGGAGATGTGCAGAACTGCAGTAACTACAGAGGAATAAAGTTGATCAGTCAAAACATCGAGTTAGGGGAAAGAATAGTAAAGGCCAGGCTGAGAGAAGAGTTGACAATCTGTGAGCAGTGAGTATTACATCTTTGGCTGATTTGACTGATTGGTGTACTTTTTTTCAGTAACCCGGCAAGGAGGATAAAAGGAGAGAGAGACAAGATGCGGAGCAGATCTGACTGTGTGCAAGTGTACTATAACAAAATATAGTTGTTTTTAGTTGTACATTTAAAAAAAAAAATGTTTATTGAAAAATGAAACTGGATTGACGACCAAAATTGTAATTTCAAATTGATCCCTACTCAAAAGTGGAAAGTAACGAATTACATTTTCTCAAACTACTGTAATTAAGTAGTTTGCTTTGTGTACAGGCTATTTGGCTGTAACAGTAAGATTTTTTTATTTCACTTTCAAATAAAATTGTAAATATAAGATGCCAAAGCTGACTGTGTGCATGTGTTCTATAACCAAATATACTTTAGATGATAGAATTTAAATGTTTTTTATTTTTATTAGTGCAATTTTATTACTATAGTTTCAAAGAAAAAATGTTTATTAAAAAAAAAA
>MU551653.1:199443-226351 GCA_024362625.1 Silurus asotus
ATATATATATATATTTGGATTGACATGGTTTGTAATTCAATTTACCCTGTACTAAGTGGATGCCAGAACACTTGAAACTACTGTGCCAAAGTGTGAGGGCAGACAGCAGTGATGGGAGACCAGTGGTCACCAACCTTTTTTGCGCCACGGACTGGATTAATGTTGGACAATATTTTCACGGACTGGTTTAATGTCAGACAATATTTTCACAGAACGGCCTTTAAGGTGTGGCGGATAAATACAACAAAATAAATGACCAGCATAAAAACTGGTATTTTCTAAATATATTAATAAACGTGAATCCACAGTGTTGTTTTTTGTTCATTTTGCTAGCTTGGGGGTTTAAATTTAGCGGTAATGTATTATGTGTAACCGTCCAGAGCAGCCCCTTTAAGAAGGTAGCGGATGTACGTAAGACATGTGACCGAGGCAAGCATCTTGACATGCATAATGTAACATGACAGATGTGGAGGGGAGAATCCGTTAATTTTCCAAGATAAAACATCGTTTAGAATCAGATAATAAATAAAACGAAAATATGTAAGTTATGTATTCTTTCTGTGCGGCCCGGTACCAATTGAACCACGGACCGGTGACGGTGCGCAGCCCGGGGTTTGGGGACCACTGATGTAGACTATTTGCATTTAAGCAATATTTAAGTGACCAGTTCAGTTTCAACTAATAGAAAAGCAACAGCTTTATTATGCAATGTAAGCTATGTTTGCCAAGAGACACTAAACTAGGTGCATATTAGATTAGATTCAACTTTGTCATTGTGCAAAGCCAATGAAATGCAGTTAGCATCTAACCACAAATGCATAAGTGGTCTAGTTACAATAAATAGAATAGCCTTTATTTGTCACATATACATTACAGCACAGTGAAATTTGTTCTTCGCATATCCCAGCTTGCTTAGAAGCTGGGGTCAGAGCGCAGGGTCGGCCATGATACGGCGCCCCTGGAGCATAGAGGGTTAAGGGCCTTGCTCAAGGGCCCAAGAGTGGAAGCTTGGCGATACCGGGGCTTGAACCCCCGACCTTCCAATCGGTAACCCAGCGCCTTAACCGCTGGAGCTACCACTCCCCCCCAAAATAGCAGTATGATAAATAAGGATAGGGGTACATATGTACAGGGGTGGGAGTGATTATTGTACAGAAGGTGCAGTAGGAAATAATATGGTTTAAGCAGAAATATAAACACTTAGTTAAATAATATCTGCACAATTTCCATAGTTTAGTAAGAGGCTTTGGTAAGATTACCCAATATACATCGGCTCATGTTGGCTGGCATTAGCAAGCTGCTGATAATCAATAATGTAACCAGCTCATTGGATGAATATAGGCACTGTATATAACACTATATACAGTCACCTCAAAATGACCAATTTTGTTAAGTAATTCACATTCAGTTGTATTGAAGTGGGGTTGTATGAACGGCTTATGCCTATCTATTCAAAGACTGTTTACACATAATTTTCCTCCTTGACCCATTTAGATTTATAGATTTTCAGTACAATTATTGTTGTACTAAGGTATTTGTTGGTAAAAAAAAAAAAAGTAGAAGGTCTACAGCAAAGGTGTCAAACAAAAAGGGCACAAATAAAGGGACAAAATTTAAAGCATGGTCGTGGGCCGAACAAGATAAAAATTTATTTAACAGTTTAACACTATTATTTAAACAGAAATGAGAACTTAAACAGACATCCTACAATTTTTTGGGGAAAAAAAAGAATGTTTTTTTATTAACAGTACCTTATATAATACAATAGCAAAATTTTAAATATGAACAAACTAATGAAAATTAGCAAATCTTCAAATACAGTCTTTTGATTTTAGGAAAAGTGTGGAAAATTTTTAAAAATAAAAACCCAGGATTTTTTTGTTTTCTCTCTCATGCCATATTGTCCATCTTTTCTTGGCTGTTCAGTAGAAATCAGAGGCAAGCTCACATATCCGATTACATTATATTCTTTAATTACAGCCACATCATCTCTGAAAACAAGGCACACAGGTTTACCTTCAATGTTAACAGGTACTATGGCTCCCACCTGTTATAAAAGCTTAAAATCCACTTCTCATTAGGCCATTTTTATCACTCTTCAGTGTGTATAATGTTTTCATGATTTATAATCACACTCTAGGTGTCCCCCAAATAAGCATGAGTTCATCTTTTAAATCGGGTTCCTCTCAAGGTTTCTTCCCATACCATCTAAAGGAGATTTTCCTTGTTACAGTTTGATTTAAGCTTGCTCATCTGGGATAAATACACATTAAAATGTTTGTTCTATAAATCTGCTTTGTGAAAAGCACTATAAACTTAAATTGAATATTCTGGGATCAGTTAGCCTAAATGTCACTGTATAGGCGCTAAGCCATGCATTCACCTTTGACCATCCATGAGTGTCTTTATAGCAGCAGGGAGGAGGGGCTGGCACTTGCAACTCATTTACTAGTGGCCCATTAATAAAACACAAAAACTTAGGAAATGGGGTGCACAGAAATAGCAGCAGGCTATTTGGCTGTAGCAGGAAGCAAGTAACAGCAACACCTGTTCCACAACTCCCACTGTATTATATATGTGGAATAAACATTATTCAAATCACACACTCAGGTGCTCATGATATTTCTCACTCTCTGATGTTCTCCCCAGGCTTGCTCATTGTGGATAAATACACTTGGTTCACTTATTTAAAACTGCTATTTAAATTTAAAACAAACTATTAAAGAATGGTGGATGTTTCTTGCAAGTTTGAGGCTGCATTTCTACAAACTGAGTTGGGAGATTTGGTCAGGATTAATAGTGACTAATATTCCTCAATGAGAAATACAGACAGATACTGCCTAAAACATTTGTACAGTACTTTATGTATGGTGTGTTAAATATTGTTAAAGACTTCTTTACTCATATCTTCCACAGATGGCAATGTTAGTGGAGGGCAATATACACGGCAAGATTGTTGTAATACAAACTACCAAATAAAAATATTAATTAACCACAATTAGGGGGGGGGTATTTTTATATATTTTTTTATTCGTTTGATTAGTCATAAATCCTATATCAAGGAGGTAATCAAAGCATGCCCCCTCATACATAAAACAAGTAAACTAAGAAACAAGTCTGGTATGTGTATGGTTGATTTTGGTTGTGTGTATAAAATCAAGCTTAAATTGTTTATACATGTTTTTAAGGCCTTGTAGAACAGAAACAAAAGATGACAGACAAAAAAATCTCCCAAACATTCCATCAAATTCAGTCTGGTTTAACAGGCCTCTTTCCCACCTCTCCTAAATGAAGCTTCTTTATTTTCAGTAATCATAGCTTAAATGTACAGTGTAGGATTTTTTGTTCTGTCCCACACACAAAATATTCCCTATAACTAACAGGGACAGGACTCTGGTCAGCGCAGCTTGTCTCACTAAAATACTCTCCTGCTACTCTCAATACTTTATTCTTATAAGGATAATGAAACTCATCTCCTTGAAAATAAAGTAATTCTGCATTATTTGCTTTTTCCTCTTACTTACAAAAAAGGTTTGATGATTTCTACTCTCCCAAACATACTCCCTTTCGCTGCTTCTGTGCCCCTTTCTTGCTCCCTATGCTGTTGCAGTGGGTGATGAGCATTGTTTTATTATCAGGAAGCCTGTACTCTTAGTTCAACCCACTTTAGCCCAGCTTAGGAAGGCAGGGAGGTCTCGAACTGGGACATTCCATGATAGAGCTTTTACACGCAAATTGCGGTCATCGGTGAGCAAAACCACTTCCCTTAGAAGACGAATAGGTCCATCTGACAAAAAAAATTTATACATTTAGACAGGTCAACATAAAGGAAAAATAAAAAATCTATAAACTTTTTCAAAATAAAAACACAGTAACACACTTTTGTAAATTAAACCCAAACTTGCATAGAGATGGTTGCTGGTTTAGTTAAAAGAAAACTGATTTCTCACCTTTCTGAGCAGGTATAAAGTCCTTAGCCTTGTCTTGACAGTATTGCAGGCAGCAAGACAAAATCACATCATCATTGTTGCCCTGGTGATAAACAAAGTTGTACAGTTCATATACCAACTAGAAGTAAAAATACCCAGCCAAGACATATTTTGTTTCCTCTTTAAACACACGCAAATTTTGATCAATAATATGCAAACATTTTAGGAAACTGGATAAAAATCGTAAATAGGCTTCATTTAACATTCATGCTACAAATAATGCTTAAATCTAAGCAGTGGAAAAGAGAACCTGCATTATACAGTGCAAAGTATATGCCAGTATTTTGTGGTCCATTCCTGCCTAATGGCATGCTTTAAATGTAAAATGTGCAATCACATGTAACTTGATATGTTATTGTACTATAAAAAAAATTCTAGGCAGGTAGGAAAAGAATTGTTGAAGCTGGATCACAAGCAAGCCTGCAAACAATTTGCTGAAGACAACCTTTCCAACAGCATAGATTACTGGAACCATGTCGTGTGGTCTGATGAGACAAAAAACTTGATTTGCTCGGATGGTGTCCAGCATGTGTGGTGACACCTGGTGAGGAGTACCAACAAGTCAAGCATGGTGGTGGCAGCATCATGTTCTGCAGCTGCATAAGTGCTGTTGGTACTGGGGAGCTGCGTTCATTGAGACAAACACGAATTCCAACATGTACTGTGACATTCACAAGCAAAACATGATGCCCTTTCTAACATCCAGCAGCTCTGTGATATCATTATGGAGGAGTGGATTAAGATCCCAGCAACAACATGCTCTGTTGAATTCCATGTTTAATGCTATATAACAGTGGTGCGCGCACAAACTATTAACACTTTGGACACAGCTTTGACATGTTCACTTAGGCTCTGCTGACTTTTGTTGCCAGTTATTTAGACAATAAATGCTGTATGTTGAGATATTTTAAAGGACAGTTAATCTGTACTGCTACACAAGCTGCACATTGACTACTCTTAAGAATATACAATTTTTATTTCTATAGCATTGTCCCTTGAAAACACAAACAAAAATTGTTGCTGAAATGTGAGGGGTGTATTCACTTTTGTGAGCTACTGTACATGCCTGTATGTCTGTATCAAGGACAAAGGATTAATCAGGATTAATCCTGACAAAATCTCTAATCTGATGTTAAAGGAAAGTAGGCATGCTGTGTTTTTCATCTGTTGCATTAAGTTTCCTTGGGCAGCCACTGTGTCTTAAACATTGGCAATTTCTTTGTGCTTCTTCAAAATAGCTTGAACAGCACATCTTGAAACCACAGTCTGCTTTGCCTGGGAGAGACCTTGCTATGCAGTATAAGACTAGGACTGTAACAATTCCTCAAGTAACAAGTAATTTGATAAAAAAAATGTACCATGACAAATATTTATTATTATTATTTAGTTCGTTTCTGCTACATTAAATAAAACGTTTGCCTAATTATAAGTTATTTTTTTCTTGCAATTCCGATTGCCAATAGAGCAGTGTGACCCTTTGTAGTGCCAGGAAGCTTAACACATTAAAAATAAAATCAATCAATGAAATCGCATGGTATTAAATTAGGCCTCAGTTCCCTGGAAAAACCTCTGTCTAACAATCAGCTCTAGAGGTAACAGAACAAGGCAGATGAAGTAGAGAATTATGAGGAATGAAGTCAGAATTGTGAGGGAAAAAAAAGTCAAAATTAGATTAAATAGATAAGATTAAATTATAACTTTTTTATGTGGAGGAAACAGGTTTCCATATGATTCAGGCCAAAGCAAGACAAAGTTTCCAAAGTTTGGGATCATTTCGAACTAAAACACAAATAAAACTATACCGTGTGTTTACCTTTTTTTATTGAAAATTTTTTTTTAAAGAGTAATCTGAAATATATACATTTTCATGTATATATTTGTATACATTTTGATGTAATATGGCAATTATGTGCACCAAATGGGTTTAGTTTTTACAGATATTCTTGTTATGCAATTTCAGCAATAACAATTTCTAAAAGGTTATTTGTTCATTTTAGGAGACATGCCTTATTTTCTCTTGTATTTTTATCTTTGCTCTTTAATAAAGAAAAATTGTATTCTTATCTGATTACTCGATTATTGATTCAATAATTGTTAGAATACTCGATTACTAAAATAATCGAGAGCAACAGCTCCTATAAGACCTTGTGTCTTATTGCTTTGCTCAATACCAAGGTATATGATCTGAGACACGAAACTGTCTTCCACAACCTTAAATTAGTAGCAGAGTATTTTATATATGAGTATTTCCTCACCCAGTGCTTCAACCTACATATGAAATTGATGATCATTAGTATCTGCATAATATAACTGGTTAATCATACACCTGACTCTGATCCTGCAAAATCCTTGACTTTGTGCATGTCTAAGAATTGATGCTGGTTTAAAGCCAAAGGGTAGTCACATTGAATATCGATTTAAATCGGATTTTCTTCTGCTCGCTCACTTTGCATTTTGTACATTGATAGAAAATAAACAATTAATATACATTTTCGAAAGCATTCTTTCTTTACAGCAACCCAGCCATTAGGGAGGCACAAGCCAGTGCACTTTTAGTGCCGGTCCCAAGTCTGGATAAATGGGGAGGGTTGCATTAGGTAGGGCACTCAGCGTAAAACATGTGCCAAATCGAATATGCGGATCACAAATTAGAATTTCATAACAGATCGGTTGAGGCCCGAGTTACCAACAACCGCCACAGGTATTGTTAGCAGGGTACCAGTGGAAACTGAGCAAATGTTAGCCAAAGAAGGAGAAGGAGAGTGTGAAGATGTCTACAGAGACAGCAAGGAAAGGAGAAGTGTAGGAGGGTGGAGGTTTGGGGTGGTACTTTAAATGTTGGTACTATGACTGGTAAAGGGAGAGATGTAGCTGATATGATAGAGAGGAGAAAGGTTGTGTGTTGTGTGTTCAGGAGACCACGTGGAAATTGAGTATGGCCAGGAATATTGGAGGTGGGTTTAAACTGTAAAATCATGGTGTGGATGGAAAGAGAAATGGTGTAGGGGTGATTCTGAAGGAAGAGTACAGTAAGAGTGTAGTGGAAGTGAAGAGATTTTCTGAAAGGGTGATGAACGTGAAGCTGGAAGTTGAAGGGTTAATGATAAATGTCATCAGCGCCTTTGCTACACAAGTCGGCTGTGAGATGGAGGAATGGGAAAGATTCTGGAGTGAGTTAGATGAAGTGGTAGATGGTGTACCTAGGAATGAATGATTGGTGATTGTGGCAGACTTTAATGGGCATGTAGGTTGAAGGGAACAGTCGTGATCGGTAGGTATAGTTTTAAAGAGAGGAATGTAGAAGGGCAAATGTGGTAGATTTTGCTAAAAGGATGGAAATGTCAGTGGTGAATACATATTTTAAGAAGAAGGATGATCATAGAGTGACCTATAAGAGTGGGGGAAGGTGCACACAGGTGGACTATGTTCTATTTAGGAGATGCAACCTGAAGGCGATTGGAGACTAAGGTGTTGGCGAGGGACAGTGTATCTAGACAGCATCGGATGGTGGTCTGTTGGATGGCTTTGGAGGCGAAGAAGAAGAGGAGGAGAGTGAGGACTGAAAGAAGAATAAGATGGTGGAAACTGAAAGAGGAAGACTGTAGTGTGAGGTTCAGGGAAGAGAACAGACAGGGGTTCAGTGTTTGTGAAGAGGTGCTGGATGATTGGGTAACTACTGTAGGAGTGTTCGCTTCGAACTGAGGCCACTCTGTGCAGCTTGGGATGGTTTCTCATCAACGCCTTGAGTGGTTCCATGAAATTCTGAAGTAAGAACGGGCGCTTTGAGGATGGACTGGACTGAAGTTAATGTCAACAGTCTGCTACACTGACACAGGACTACTTTTTGCTTCTGATCATCATCACTGTACCCTGCAACATCGTATATCTGCTAGAAATAGACATTCTGTGCAACCCAGATGAGGATGGGTTCCCCCTTTTGAATTTGGTTCCTTATAAGATTTCTTCCTTATGCCATCTCGGGGAGTTTTTCCTTGCCACAGTCGCCAGCGGCTTGCTCATCAGGGACAAACTTACTTATAAAGAACATATTCACTTTTAATCACCACATTATCTGTGTAAAGCTGCTTTGAGACAATATTCATTGTTAAAAGCGCTATACAAATAAAAATGAATTGAATTGATGAGGGAGGGAGCTAGAAAAGTACTTGGTGTGGAGTTTTTAACCAGATTGTTTAACAAGATTCTGGAAGGTGAGAGGATGCCTGAGGAATAAAGAAGGAGTGTGCTGGTACCGATCTTTAAGCATAAGGGAGATGTGCAGACCTGCAGTAACTACAGGGGAATAAAGTTGATCAGTAACACCATGAAGTTATGGGAAAGAGTAGTGGAAGCCAGGCTGAGAGAAGAGGTGACCATCTGTGAGCAACAGTATGGTTTCAGGCATGGAGTGGGTGGAGCAGGGTGGAGAAGAGTGACAGGAGTGATTTGTGATAGTAGGGTATCTGCAAGAATGAAAGGGAAAGTTTATAGGACTGTTGTGAGACCTGCGATGTTGTATGGATTAGAGACAGTGGCATTGAGGAAAAGACAGGAGGTGGAGCTGGTGGTAGCAGAGCTGAAGTTGTTAAGGTTTTTGTTGGGAGTGACGAGGATGGACAAGATTAGAAATGAGTTCAGTTCATACTCTACATGGATTAAGGTAAATACAGTTTGCATAAATGTAAAAGCAAATGACCCTTCGCAAAAACCCCCCTTCTATTAAAGGGACAGCCCATGTAGGACGTTTTGGTGACAAGGTGAGAGAGGCTAGATTGAGATGGTTTGGACATGTGCAGAGGTTATATTGGTAGAAGAATGCTAAGGATGGAGCCACCAGGAAGGAGGAAAAGAGGAAGACCAAGAAGGAGGTTCATGGAAGTGGCGAGGGAAGACATGCAGGTAGTTGGTGTGAAAGAGGCAGATGTAGAGGACAGGGTGGTATGGGGACGAATGATCCCCTGTGGCGACCCCTAATGGGAGCAGCGGAAGAAGAAGAAGAAGATTCTTTCTTTACAGCATTTCTTCACACCTGACAGTACTCTACATCGAATATTATGAAGAATGATGTACAGAAGGAATCATAGACCTGTCATAAATACTTCTGAAGTTTTGAGCAACCTTGGCCACAGCAGAAAAAGTTGTGTTTAACCAAGCATTGAGTTGCATAACAGTGCCACCATCAGACAATGTCATCCATTACTAAGCAGAGTAGCAGTTGAAATTCTGCACCATAGGTTGGGTGTTTATAACTTATAGATTGGGGGAATGCATAATGAATACATATTAACTTTCAAACTAAAAAATGAGTGTTGCAATGTGACTGGCTGCATTCCATGTTTTTAAACTAGACAATAGAGATCTACTCATAGATTGACACAGCACCGCTGCGGCCCGGGTTCGATCCCCGGTCAGGGAACAGTAATCCCTCGCCTTATGGGGGTAACGATGATGAATTGTGTGCATTACTAATGATGGTGATGACGATGAAATTAATGTACTGCATACCCAAGAAGAGCATTACAGCTCTTCAGAAAGCTTAAATTTTATGTTCCACATAAAATGCCAGCGTTACAGTAAAACCGGCGAAAGCTGAACTGCGATGTGGCGAGGGATTACTAATTATATAAACATATATATAACATATATATGAGTAAATCACACATTGATAAATATGTTTGAAAAGCAGGTGATTCAGGCTAGATGAAATCACTGTATGAAGTCCACTCAGAACATGGTACATCCATCGCATTTTCTCATTAGTAGATTTTGCACATTTCTTCCACTTTTCAAATTTCAGATATTAACTTGAGCCATATTTGTTTAATGATTTCGTCATTGGGCTTTATTTTTTAAAATATTTCTTATTTTATGCTTTATGAATATGGTTAGTTTAGAAAAGGAGTTTTTTACTACCGTGTACAATGTGAAAACAAGATTCAAAATAATTTATTAGAGCAACTTTCTAGTGGGAATCTTATGTGCCACAGTAAGGGCATGTCCTGTTATTTGTTTTTAAATTAATAAATACTAATAAATCTTGATGCAAATCTCTTCCATTTTCAGTGCTTGGACCCTAAATAATACAAGTAATAACCTGCTACAATTCTATTCAATGTGTAAAACCACTGCTTTGTTTGGTCATCACTGACCCTAATATGGTGTGAAATGCTAGCTAGAGACCATCATAAGGGTGGGAAAAGGTTAGCTTTGATGACAGCTTAGCACACTCATTCTGCAAACTGCAGATTTACAGAATATGAATGCTTCTTGAAGTTCAGATGGTAGACATATTTTAACATCTACTGTTCAGAGGTGACTGTGCGAGTCTGGTGGAATTGTGGCAAAGAAACCGTTATTTTAGAAAGTACAAGAAGTAGAAAAGATACGTATGCTTGGACCAAGAAACACATTGAAATAAACATTAGATCAGTGGAAAACTGTCCTGTGGTCTGAGAAATCCAAATTTAAGTCATTGGGTTCTAACTAGAGGTCGACCGAAATGGGTTTTTCTCTTGTCGATGCCGATATTCAGAAATCAGGGCAGCCAATGGAGATATATGATGCCAATTCTTGGCCGATATATTCGGCTGGTTCTCAGAAAGTCTGTTTTAGTAACCTGATTAACATTAAATTAAATAGAACTGAACACACAGCCAGCACCTCTGATTTAAAGATAGGATTGCTGAATATTAGATCTCTCACGTCAAAAGCGCTTACTATAAACGAAATTATTACCGACCAGGAGTTTAAAATAATGTGTTTGACAGAAACGTGGATTAAACCAATTGAATATGTACCATTAAATGAAGCGAGACCTCCTGGGTATAGTTACATACACCAACCCAGTCTATATGGCAAAGGAGGAGGAGTCGCAGCTATTTATAATAATAATCTAAGCGTCACACAAAAGACTAAATACAAATGTAAAACATTTGAAGTTCTTTACACCAACATAAAATATTCAGTGTCCAAAAGCAGGTCCAGTCAGTCAATTCCACTAATTATTATTCATAGACCCCCAGGGCCCTACTCTGATTTTCTCATAGAATCCATTTATCACAAATTTTGCTACTTCTTTAGACAAAGCATTAATTATTGGTGACTTTAATATTCATTTTGATAATCATGAAGACTCCTTAAGAGCAGCAGTTGTGCCCATTCTAGATTTAGTTGGAATTAATAAGAATGTTATAGGACCCACTAGTGGTGGACACCCTCTCGATTTGTTAACATTTGGATTAAAAAAAACTTAGTCATAATTCCACAGTCTGAAGCTATTTCAGACCATTATCTCATCTCTTTTAAAATCTGCCTCAGTCATTGCATTACTACCTCACCACGTTATCGTGTTAAGCATACTTTCACGTCAGTTACAGCAGCGCGTTTTATCAATAATCTTCCAGAAATTACGATATTAAATAGATCTCCGTCTGACCCCGCAGAGCTTGACTGGGCCACTGAATACCTAGAATCAATGTTACGTTATACTCTAGATGATGTAACCACCCCATCAGACCAAAATGATCAGGGAGAAAAAAATAGCACAGTGGTATAATGATCATACTCGCACCTTAAAACAGACCACTCAAAAATTACAAAGTAAATGGCGTCAAACAAAATTAACAGTATTTTAAATAGCATGGAAGGAGAGCCTCCTAAATTATAGAAAATCTCTAAGTGCTGCTAGATCAGCATATTTTTCCACCCTCATAGAAAATAACAAGCATAATCCCAGATTTTTATTCAGCACGGTAGCAAAATTAACAGGAAATAAAAAAAATGCACTAACATGCACACCATCATTAGGTAGTAATGATTTCATGAACTTTTTTTTAATAATAAAATTGAAAACATCAGGCAAGAATTCCAGACGGTTAATATAAATCCAACTTATTTTACAAGTAACGCTGTAGACAGCAGTGTAATTATAACAGACAATCAACTACAAAGCTTCACTCCTATTAATGAGAATGACTTAATTTCATTAATTTCCTCATCAAAATCATCAACCTGCATTCTCGATTACTTGCCTACAAGTTTCCTTAAACAGATAATTCCAGAGGTAATTGAACCTGTTTTAAAAATAATAAACTCTTCCATTAGCACTGGTTATGTACATAAATCGTTCAAACTGGAAGTTATCAAATCGCTAATTAAGAAACCTGACCGTGACCCATGTTAGCTGTCCAACTACAGATCAATATCAAATCTCCCCTTTATTTCCAAAATTTTAGAAAACGCAGTTATGCTCACATCTACTTATGAATAACATTTTTGAAATGTATCAGTCAGGATTTAGGCCTCATCATAGCACAGAGACGGCGCTAGTTAAGGTGGTAAATGACCTGTTATTGGACTCTGATCAGGGTTTTGTCTCTTTACTTGGTTTGCTTGACCTTAGTGCAGCTTTTGGCACCAATGATCATATACTATACTATACACTAGACTTAAGAAGGATGTTGGAATAAAGGGAACAGCTCTCTCTTGGCTCAGATTGACTATTTGACTGATCGCTATCGGTTTGTTGATGTAAATGGTGAGTTCTCCACACTCTCTGAGGTAAAGTTTGGTGTTCCTCAGGGATCTGTCTTAGGCCCACTGCTTTTCTCTTTATATATGCTGCCTCTTGGTGAAATTATACATAAACATGATATTAGCTTCCATTGCTATGCTGATAATACACAGTTGTATATTTCAGCAAAGCCAGATGAGAGAGATCAGCTTAACAATGTTGAGAAGTGAGTAAAGTGGGTGCTTGATAACTTTCTTTTGCTCAACTCAGATAAGAGGGAAGTACTTTTACTAGGACCACATGCAGCTAGAAGCAAACTTTCCTATTACGTAGCATCTCTGGATGGTGTTTGTTTCAGCGTGTACGGCTGTCAAAGACCTTGGTGTTATTATTGACACTAGTCTTTCCCGTGAGGCTCACATGAATAATATCACCAGGATCGCCTTCTTTCACCTTAGAAATATTCAATATTTCAAATTAGCAATATGATGTCATTACAGGATGCAGAAAAACTAGTTCATGCTTTGTTACTTCTAGATTAGACTACTGTAACGCTTTACTGTCTGGGTGTTCGAGTAAGTGCATAAAGTTCAAAATGCAGCAGCAATAGTCTTCACTAGATCTAGGAAATATGACCACATCACTCCTGTTTTAATCAGTCTACACTGGCTCCCAATCAAATCTCGCATTGATTATAAAATACTACTACTAACATATAAAGCACTTAACGGTCTTGCACCGCAGTATCTGAGTGAACTTCTTTACCAGTACAGTAAAACACTGTTGTACGAGCAACCTATAGTACGAGCAAATGGAGATACGAGTGACCTTGCTCGCAAAATTTTACCCTATTTCACAAGCATATTTCGAAGGCACAAGCAAACCCACGCTGCCGGTTCACTGCTTTTGGCGGAGGGAAGCATCAGTCACTTAGTTGATGACGTATCACTCGTTCTCGTTGTACAGTGCAGGAAAAACATAACTTTTTTTTAGTTTTATATTTTTATTTCACTAGAAATCTTGAAAAATGTCTCCCAAGAAAATCAGTGATGGTGCTGTAAAAACTAAAGTAAATAGAATTAACATGGAAACCGAGGAGGTTATGAGCGTGGTGTGTGTCTCACACTACCAATCAACCACTACCACATGAATAAGTGGTAAATTATGTTTACATAACAATAATTTGCGGTGTATTTTTTTGTTAAAAAAAAGGCTACACATACTATTCAACTGCAGAAATAAGCGATCAAATGAGATCTCGGAACGGATTATATCGCTTTTACATTCATTCTTATGAGGAAAATCAGTTCAAACGTACGAGCAAATGGACCTACGAGCAATTTTTAAGAACGAATTATGCTCGTACAACGGGGTTTTACTGTATGATCCTCCACACCTACTTAGATTATAAGGTGCAGGCTATCTGTTGGTTCCTCAAATAATGAAAACTACAGCAGGGGGCAGATCTTTCTCTTATAAAGCCCCACAGTTATGGAACAACCTTCCAATCAGTGTTCGGGACTCAGACACAGTCTCAGTGTTCAAGTCCAGGTTGAAAACATATTTATTTAGTCAAGCCTTTGATCAGTATATTTTTTCTTAGGTAAAGGTGCAGATCTGGAGGGAATATGGATATAGAGTGTTTGGTGAACTGGGATATTTGTATGCTGTCGTCCCCTCACATTCACAAGTTCACTCAGGTTCGTTGACGGTGGTGTGGTGGGTCTTCTCTTATCCCAGAGATCCCTCATGTCTGTGTTACCTTCTGGTTCTCCCTTGTAGTTATGCTGCCATAGCGAGTCTTGCCGTAGTCCAAACTGAACAGTGATATTAACTTTCATACAACAATAAGGACACTAAATAATTCATTTCCTTCTCTTCTCTCTCTATCTCTCTCTCTCTTGGTCGAGTTAAACATGTTCCTGAGGCTCCAGTGACCACTGCCCCTTTCCCCTTTGTGGATCTTCCCACTTCGTCCAGGCCTGCCTCTTGGTAGTGTTCTCTTCAACTGGAAGCCACTCTGTGCAGCTTGGGACGGTTTCTCATCAACGCCTTGGGTGGTTCCATGAAAAACGGGAGCTTTGAGGATGGATTGGACTGTAGTTAATATGTCAACAGTCTCCTACACCGACTCAGGACTACTTTTCGCTTCTTATCATCATCACTGTACCCCGCAACATTGTATATCTGCTACAAATGGACATTCGGTGCAACCCAGATGAGGATGGGTTTTGTCTTGAGTCTGGTTCCTCTCAAGGTTTCTTCTTTATGCCATCTCGGGGAGTTTTTTCTTGCCACGGTCGCCACTGGCTTGCTCATCAGCTACAAACTTACTTATAAAGAACATATTTACTTTTAATCACCACATTATCTGTGTAAAGCTGCTTTGAGACAATGTTCATTGTTAAAAAATGAATTGGATTGGTTTTCTTTTTTCCCCTACGTCATAAAATTAATTTCTAAATTAATAAGACATGATACAGAAAATTGCTTAAATTAAACATTTATTGAACAATACAAGCGCCTCCACTCAGTTTACTGGTTACCAGGTTTTTGTACCCATGCCTACCTGCAACCTAAAACACAGATGGTTGAAGGCTCACTAACAATATAGTTCCAAATAGTTACTAGTATTCTCTCTCCAAATGTTATACTCATTCTCATTCTCTCTCCAAATGTTATTCTTATTCTCTCTCCGAATGTTAATCTAATTCCCTCTTAAAATTTTACATATGGAAGGATATTTTAGACAATATTTAAAAGTAATTGTATTTGCGATGTATCAAATCTTGCATTACGGGTTGGGGTTTTTAGGTTTGGAGAACACACAGTGACTGCCAAATTTCGAATGGAAAAGCAAAGTCCATTTGTAACTTTTTCCTGTGTCTTTCGTGTTATGACCATGTCATATTTAAATAGCAATATTATTACGCTGTTTACTTTTTCACGTTGTCGCGTGTGCAGCCTGCCAAAACTCCAAAGGAATCACAATTCCTTTTGCATTTAAATCTCCAAAACCTTGTACAGTTTGCATTTGCATGTCAATCAAGTGTCAGGGGTGGGACTATATTATAGGCCGTGTTTGTATTGTAAAGTGACATCACTCATAGTTGACAGCTAACAGGGGATCGCTTAATCATGGCTACCACAGCATTTTGCAGCGACTTGAAACCAAACAGTGACCCCAAACAGTCCCTCTATTTTATTTACGAGCCATATGTCCAAGCAAGAGATTAATGAACGACTGCAACAGATGACCAGGGTTCCATTATCTTTTTATAGCATTTGTCTACCACAACAGTAACTTATCTGTTTTCAAACATGATTTACTGCGTTTTTATTACATTCAAATAATAATTTTTTTTGTTGAAATGTTGATTTCCAAAAAATTGCCCCACCTTGCATACTCAAATGCTGTTTGTTTTTGTTTTGGGTTTTTTTTTGTGTGTGTGTGTGTGTGTGTGTGTGTGTGTGTGTGTGTGTGTGTGTGTGTTCTTTAATTCTTTAACAGAAAGAAACAACCCAGCATGAGTGAATTTATTCAAAGGAGAAATCCCCCATGCACTCCTCAACAATAAGCCAGGCTTTTGCATTAGGGTTTTGAATTAGGGATTTATATAGTTATAATAAGCAAAATATCAAATGTAAAATTAAAAAATATATAAATAAATAAACAAATATATTATATATTTGTTTTTTTTTTTCTTTTTCTAAATCCAGTTAATTTATTAAAAAAAAAAAAAAAAAAAAAAAAAAAAAAAAAAAAATCTTTTTTAGAGCAGCTATTTTTTCCTAACTAACTGGTCAGGGTTAGTTTCATGCTAACTAACATTTAAAAGATTTAGCTATTTTGGATGGTCAGGGTTAATAACATGCTAGCTTCGAGAGATTCGGGATTCATTTACAATTCGGCAGACACCCTCATGCTGAGCGATTATACAAACGCAGTTGAGGGTCAAGGGCCTCGCTCAGGAGCCTTTGGTAGCTTGGTAGGTTACTGGGATTTGAACTCATGGCCTTCAAATCAGAAGTTGAACATCTAACCATTTGAGCTACCACCGGGCTGTTTGTTCACCTTTAATTAGTACAAATCTTTTAAATGTTCACGAGCTAATTTGCGTTGTGAAAGTTCTTTTTCGAGATAGCTGACGTTTGAAAGATTAGAAAAAGAGCTAATTTTGGTTACTCATAAATTAATTCTAATCTCTAGATTACAACTAATCTCAGATGTTAGCTAGTTATTGGAATTCATCAGGGGATTCTGAGTAGATTTATAACTCATTGGTCATTTACAGGAAACTTTTTTTTGAAAACATATCCAAATTTCATCAAGCATTTTTATTAGAATCATCATTTGCACATATACAAACACACTCACTCTGCATATTCTCCTTCTCTCACTCGACCTTCCACACGTGCAGCTGGACGCACACAATCGAGCCGTCGACAATCGGTGCGCATAATTAGAGCCTCCCCGAGAAGAAAAGCTTTCAGGGCGTCTTGAACCCCATCCCCATGCACAAAGCCTTGCTATTTATCCGCTCTTAGTGAAGGGAGATGCTGAAGCTGAAGTAAATACCTCAGGAAATATTCTGGAAGGAAATTGTTTTTTAATTTGTATTATTATTAAATCCCAAACATATTTTTTTTTTCTGGTAAAAAAAAAAGCACTGTGTTTTGTGGGTACAGTTATAAAAGCAGGTGTTTCTGCTTAGTGCATAACTGTCTGCTATCTGTCCCATCTTAATGGGATGGTTTTGATATATATGTATATATGGCCATGAATATAGATATATATTTTTTATTGAAAACTTGGGACATCGAATCAACATGGCTGCTAAAAGTACCAAAAAAAGAAGACCTTATAATCTATTAAAAACACCAAAATACCTTCCTGTAGAAAAAAGATGAACATGGAGGATGCCAATGTCATCATTTTGAGCTGCGACTTCCCATTCTGATGAAATACGAATGTGATTTATGTCGAATGCTGCAGCACAAACCTTTGTGACCTTGAATTATGAGTCTGCATTGCAATGGAAATTCCAATTTTACATTTCATCACATTCCTTTCTATTATTGAACAATGAAAAAAAGTAAATAATGACAAATCTGATGGGTTTGACAGCTGATATATATATATATATACATACACTATATATATATATATATAGTGGTGCTTTTCCAGATGTGCAAGCTGCCTATTCCATCGGCACTAATACACCCCCATTCCATCAGAGATGCGCCCAATTAAACTCTTCAGTCTAGAGGATATGGTGTCCATAGAATTTCAAATGTTGAATTGTCTGTCCACAAAACACTTTTTAAACGAGGCCCAGAGAAGGTGGTGCCATTTCTGGATCATGTTTACATATGGCTTCTTCTATGCATTATAGAGCCTTAACCTGCATTTGTGGATAACATGGCAAACTGTGTTTACATACAATGATTCTGGACCTGTCTTCTGAGCCCATGCACCTGTTTTTAATGATGTTTTGCCTGGGGCCAAAACATCACAGCCATCCAATATTGATTTTTACCCTTGTTCATTGCACACAAAGATTTATCTACCTGCTTTTTTGGCAGATAGGTGTTATCTGACCTGATATGGATCATTGTGTTGCAATTGAGTCTTGTGATCAGCTGCTTGGCTGGGAGGGTCCAGCGATGGTATAGAAACATACTTCCCATCTTTAAAGACAAGCAGAGGTTCCTCCTGGCCACAAAGGGCTTCAAGAAAGTATTTTAGCACGGTCACTCTCTTACAGTCAGCTGCCATGGCCTGCAAAAACAAGAAAACACCAAATCACTTCAAAACATTGTGTGCTTTTGTTCGTAGTAAACACATTACATTTTGTGATATGCTTATTAGCCTGTTTGTGTTTGTTCCCAAGAAATAGCACATATACACTAAACTAAGGCTGTAACAATTCCTTGAATAACTCAAGAAATTTAATTTAAAAATGTAATTCAATTAAATCGATGCTTTGCTTAGTCTATTTACCAAAACACCACACCATACAGTGTTGTTACCATTTATAAAGAAATTTTACATATATTTTTATATTTTATTTATATATTTATTTATTTGTGGTGAGAGTAGGGAGCAGGTTGAAAAAAGCCTGGAGAGGTGGAGGTACACGCTGGAGAAAAGGGGAATGAAAGTCAGTAGGAGTAAGACAGAGTACATGTGTGTGAATGAGAGGGAGGGCAGTGGAGTTGTGCGGTTGCAGGGAGAAGAGGTGGAGAAGGTGGTGGAGTTCAGGTACCTGGGGTCAACAGTGCAAAGTAATGGAGAGTGTGTTAGAGAAGTGAAGAAAAGAGTGCAGGCAGGGTGGAGTTGGTGGAGAAGAGTGTCAGGAGTGATTTGTGATAGTAGGGTATCTGCAAGAATGAAAGTGAAAGTTTATAGGACTGTGGTGAGACCTGCAATGTTGTATGGTTTAGAAACAGTGGCATTAAGTGGAATTCTTCCTGGTGGCTCCATCCTCAGCATTCTCCTAACGATATACAGACATGGGGTATATCGTTAGGAGAATGCTGAGGATGGAGCCACCAGGAAGAAGGAAAAGAGGAAGGTCAAGCAGGAGGCTTATGGATGTGGTGAGGGAAGACATGCAGGTAGTTGGGTTGAACAAGGCAGATGTAGAGGACAGGGGGGTATGGAGACAGATGATCCGCTGTGGCGACCCCTAATGGGAGAAGACGAAAGAAGAAGAAGATATTTTATTTATATACACTGTGTTCAAAAATGCAGTGGTCATGTAGTGTAGGTAGTGGACCATGTTTTCAAAGCTGGCGATAAATACACGGATTTAGTCTGTGGAAAATTTCAAGCAGCTTTCTGGGGACAAGAATACCACATCACGATATTGTGTGAGATTTAATAAATAAATGCATGAATGAGAATAGCAATGAGTTCGATTGAAGAAATAGTTTCTCCATAACCTACTGTACCCACATACACTGCAGAGGGACTTTTTGAATGCAACTGCATTTGTATTTTTATTTAATATAAACGCACTAAATGGTTTTAATTTTCACCGATATTCTTGTATGGAATATCAGCAATAAACATTTATAAAAATATAAAAAAAAAAGGAAAACAACTTATTTGAGACTCGTCTTATTTTCTCTCATTTACTTTTGCTCTCAAATTAAGAAAAGATACTTGTGAACTTTACTAAAAATGTTTTACTTTTTACTAAAATAAAAAGTAGCAGCAGCCATACACTAAATAGTGCAACTCACCAACCCAAATAAATTATATTGTTTGGGGATGAAAAAATGTAATTCATGGAACAATTTGAAATCATGTGTTTTACATTCACCATTATAAATCCCAGTGGATGTCCAAATGCCAGCTTTTAAAGTAGATATGCTAATTTTTGTTCACTTGCCACATACAAAAAAAAAATTTATTCAGTGTTTTTAGTGGAAGCACTAAAATTGCATGGCACAAATCTCTACCCTACCATCCCTAGTATACACTATATTTATTAGTTCAAACTAAATATGCAAAGAGGCGGAATATTTTCAGTAAATTTATATGAGAAATTCATCTGGGAAATTTTGGAAATAATCCAAATTGGAAACTTAACAGGATTTTATCAATATTTACCTAAATTTATGGGAATTAATTAGAAATTTTGGAGAATTTTATGTATATATTATACATTCGAAAAAAGTATATAAACTATCATTTTGTTTGTTGTAAAAATTTTTAATGACATTTTTCGACATTGATTTAATTGTAAGTACAACGATTCAATATTTCTTCAAATAGATTTGACAATATTTCTAAAATATGACCAGTACTGCAGTTCTGTACGATAAGAGAAAACTGGCTAGCAGAAGATAGAAAAAAATGCATCACAGCTTGAGCTACCAAGCCTCATAAATTGACAATGAAATAGTGTTTGCTTACATTTAGTATATCTGATTTACTGGCTGGCTAGGTACTGTATAAACACATTTTGATATTTGCTAGTTAAACTCTTCTGACTGAAGTGCAGAACTCTGGCTTCAATATTCCTCTGGTAGTCAGACTCTAGAAAATGTCTGAGGTGACTAGGGGGATTGTTTGTGGGGGAAGGACTTTTTTGACAGTTTTCAAGTTCCGGAATATTAAGCGCACCCAAATATAAGCCGCACCCACTGAATTTTTTTTTTTTTTTTTTTTTTACATAAATACACCACACATGTCTATAAGCTGCAAGTGCCTACATTGAAACAAATGATCTTTACACAGGCTTAACGAAAGAAGTGCCTGCAACACAGCTTGTAACAAAACAGTAACCTACCAAGAAAGTCATTGGTCACTGTCTTCCCCCTCCTGTGCACTGAAACCACTAAAGTCATCTCCTTCGGTGTCCTAGTTGAACTGCCTCAAAATTGGGTTAATCCGGTATTTTCTCAGGATCATTTTCAATGTTGCGCTTGTCATTTTCATCTGGAGGCAAATTTGAGCTTGTGCTTCAATACGCTTTTCAAAACCCATTGAATATAGTGGATTTTTTGACAGTGCTCCACGCTGTCAGGATCCACTGGCAGACGACCATAGGTTGCTCTTTCAAAACCTGTTGATTATAGTGAATTTTTTTACTGTGCTCCACGCTGTCAGATTTGACTGTCAGAATTGAACATAAGTTGCTCTTCGCATGCGGTCCGTTTTAGTGAATGATTTCTCCCCACTTTTCATCCAAGCCTCCCACTGAACATGGAGCGCCACCTTAAATGCACGATTCACACTGATGTCGAGTGGCTGCAATACTTTGTTATGTCCCCAGGAATCACAGCTGGAATTAAATTTGTCCTCATGATGGCTTCTTTTACAGAATCTGTTATGTGGGCCCTCATACTGTCCAAAACAAGCAATGCCTTGTTCCTGTGAAAAAATCCTCCCAGTCGCTGGCCGTAACACTAGTAACATCGGTTGAAGCTTTTCTGAAGTGCGGTTTTTTAATGCCCGGTTGTTTTCAGCGTAATGAATGATTGCCTTTCCTGTTGACAGTCCGAGTGAGAGGCAGGTCAAATGTCAGAGGTACCTCGTTTATATTTCTGATGTCGTGCGGGCCGATTCAGTAGGAGCGCACTTGATTTATTATAAAGAGTTTAATTGGTTTACCTTAACCCGATCGGCAATTTCATTGGTCTAATGTTACGGGGCTCAGTATTTTGGCGGCATGAAGCTTGTAAAACCGGGAAAAATTCAAAAATTAGCAGCTTCGTGGTTTAAGCTGCAAGGATCAAAGCGTGGGAAAAAAATAGTGGCTTATAGTCCGGCAATTACAGCAAATGTCTGCTCAGTCAGTGTATTTTTATTTTGGCAATTGTATAATTTTGTTGTACACATTACACATTACATTTATATACTTTTCTGCAGCACTTAAAGCGCTTTACATATGAAAGGGGGGATTCTCCTCAACCACCACCAATGTGCAGCATCCACCTGGATGATGCGACAGCAGCCATATTGCGCCAGAACGCCCACCACACACCAGCATATTAGTGGAGAGGAGATAAAGTGATATAGCCAATTAATATTGGCTATATCAATTAATAAATGTTGTACAATAGCTTACACACAGCACAAGAAAGTTTTGAACAAATCTATGTAATATTTATGTAATTTATGAGAATATTTGCCAAGATTGATTTCTTTTTACATTATTTTGTGTGCAGGATTCAAGAACTTATCTTTATTATGTTATGGAGTACATGTAGCATGTATGGCCTAAATAGCCCAGTAGTAAGTGTACTGTGTCCAGGCTGCTAACTTACTAAGCAATACACTGGCAAGGTAGTAAAATTTTAATACCTGGGTAAAAGCACTGTTAATAAACATGGTGCTACATGTGTTACAGTGTGCTGCAGACAATTTAGACTCACAGTATCCGACTGGGGCTCAATATAGCATGGCTCTTGTGGAGCAGCCAACAAGGGGACAAACCCAGCCAGCATCCTGTCCTCCTCCAGCACCAACAACTGCAACTCATCACTCTCTCCATCAGCATCTGCCTTGAAGAGTGGAATCTCACCATGATATACAGATGCCAAGGAATTACAAAATTCTGCAAGGCACTGCCACACATCAGGACTGCCACTGGAAAAATAAAATGTTATTGAATACCATCTATTGTTTTTTTCAGAAATCAGACAGATCATTGTTCACTTATGATAGATTTGCCATAAATAATAGATTCTTACAACTCCAATTCTAAAGAAAGTTGAGACAATGTGTAAAACTTCAAAACAAAACAAAATGCAATGATTTCTGAATCTCAAACTAATACTTTATTCACAATGGAACACAGACATTATCAAATGTTAAAACTGAACAAATATATGATAAAAAATAAAATAAAAAGATAATCCTAAATTTGAAAGGTGTTACATGTCTTACAAAAGTTGAAATGAGGGTAACAAAAGGCTGGAATTGTAAGTGTTACCAACGAGAAGCAGCTAGAGAAACATTTTGCAACCAGTAAAAATCTGTAAATCGATAAAATGAGTGGGAGTGAAAAAGTAGTCTAGAGTAGAATGAATAGGCACAAGTTCACCAATCTGTGAAACACTGTCTACAAATTGTGGAAAAATTTCAGAAAAGACTTTGAATATCATCTACAGTACATACAGTATATAAAAATTTTGAGAAATCTTTGTACAAAAATTAACCTTGGATGCTTGTGACATTCAGGCCACTGCATAAAAACAAGTATGTTTTTGTAATTTAAATCACTGCATGTCAGGCCATCCACAAATACAGGATAAGGCAAATAATTAATTCATGCAAAGAATAAGCCATTTGAGAACATGATCCACAAATTCCACAGTTTTTTATGGGCCAAAGCTCATATAGAATTGACTGAGACAAAGTGGAAAACTGTTCTGTTGTCAGACAAATACAAATTTTAAATTCTTCTTGATCCCACATACTCTAGAACAGGGGTGTCAAACTCAATTGCACATGGGGCCAAAAAGCAAAGCACACTTTAGGTCGTGGGCCGAACAGAAAAAAACATTTACTGAACACACTAAAACAATGTTTTTAACATAAATATGAATAAAAAAAAGACAGGAATTATTCAAGAATAAGTTAACCTAAACTTTGAATAATTAAAAATTTTTTGCTCTTCATAAAAATATCCTGTCAAAATTTAGTTAGAAATATGTTAGAAATATGAACATGCTGAACCCTGAAAAATAAATATAAATTGTGCTTTTAAGTAAACATTAAAATAACAAATCAAAACAATCAGATGTCTTTGCTCTTATGCCATTAAAAAAAATAATCTCCCTCTGTAAATGGCCAGGCTGATTTGGCTCTGATTTCTCCTCTGCCACAATAAAACTTGCTTTCACAGCAGCTTCACTTTGTGATTTTCCTCTGGTAAAAAACGTCTGCTGAAATGTCAAATTCTTATTTACCTTAGATAAAATTCCTTAATTACAGCCACATTAGCTCCACAAATAAGACACATGGGTTTACCGGCAATGTCAGTAAACATACACTCAGAATCAACTTTTCTCTTTGGCATTGTGAGGGGCTAGCTTCGGGAATAACTTTACAATAGGGTTGTATACATCAACAGAATCCTAACTTGATTGATGCTGGAATGTTTCCAGGTAGCGCTGAAGCGCTGCATTATGGGATCTGTAGTTTGTGTGTTATTAGGACTTCATATCACTGAGCCATTAATGACAATAATAATAGATCTATATAAAATGATCTTGCAGGTCAGATATAATTGTACATCGAGCCAGATGTGGCCCACGGGCCTTGAGTTTGACACATATGCTCTAGAATAAAAAGAAGAGGGACCATCTAGCTTGTTATCAACACTCAGTTCGATAGTCTATCTCTGAAGATATTGGTAATGCATTACTGCCAATGGAATGGACAGCTTTCACAATCTGGAAAGGCACAATCAACACTGAAAAGTATATACAGGGTTTAGAGTGACATATGCTTCCATCCAGATGGCTTTTTTTTAGGGAAGGCCTTGAATATTTTAGGAAAACAATGCTATACTGCATACTGAATCTATTACAACATAATGGATTTGTAGTAGATGAGTCTGGTTGCTGAATTTTTCCCGGTTTCACAAGCTTCAAGCCAAAAAAACTGAGCCCCATAACAATAGACCAATGAAATTGCCGAATGGGTTCAGGTGAACCAATTAAATTATTTATATCAAATCAGATGTGCTCCCACTGAAATGGGCCGCACCACATCATAAATATGGATGAGGTTCCTCTGACGTTTGACCTGCATCTCAACTTGGACTGTCAACAGCAAATGCAAATCCATTCGTCACGCTGAAAACAACCGAGCATGAAAAAACGCGCTTCACCTGTGTTCTGAGCTGCACGGCATCGGGAGAAAAGCTTCACCGATGGTGATTGTTAAATGCACGATGCCAAAAGAAAAACTCCCGAGAGAAATTGTTGTGAAAGGAAGGAGGACGACAGTGAACAATGACTTTCTTGGTAGGCTACTGTTTAGATACAAGCCGTGTTACAGACACTGTCTTTCGTAAAGCTTTGTCAAATTCAGTGGGTGCGGCTTATATTTGTGTGCGCTTAATAGTCTGGAAATTACGGTAGTCATTTTTCTATGTTTTATTGTGAATAAAATATAGTTTTATGAGATTTGCAAATCATTGCATGCTGTTTTTTATTTATATTTTACACAGCATTCCTACTTCATGGAAAATTAGGGTTGTACAATACACATGAAGGTAGATTGTGTTCTGTAAGCTCATATATATGGTTATGATATACTTTATAAAAAACAAACAATAATGCACTGGGCTGTTGTAGAAAATAATTATTATAATATAATGTGAGATGTGAACCACAGTGCAAAAGGTCAGAATGAACCTGTAAAGTATTTCATTAAATAAAAAAATAAACCTGCTTATAATAATAATATTAATAATAATAAATATAACAATTAATAACACTGTTATAATAATAATAACAACAATATCATCCCATCATACATATCTGGAATTCTTGAAATCAGATGTATTTAAACTAGATCTCAAACACTGTTTCTAAAGAAATAGTTTCTTTTAATTTTATGGCAGCATGGTCTCTGTGGTAAAAAAACTGCTGTTTAAGAGAGGTAACTGTGTTGAATAAGAAAAAATATATATATATTATTGAATCATGACTAGTATCTGTATATGTGTGCATCACACTGACTCAAAATTGCATGGTGGAGGGTTCCATTGCTCTGGGTGGCCCAGCATCCAATCAGACCATACTTTAATGCTGGGCAGGAGTTCTCGCAAGTCGGTTGGAAACATGGACACTCGCACCATGGGCTCCAATTCATCATCAACCTCCTCCAATGGAATAGGCTCTGACACACACAAAGTGTTTTTATTACATTCTACTCTACCATAATTTATCACTTTTTTATTTTTGCAGACCTTTAGGTAAATAATGTTAAATATTATGTAAATATTAGTAGGAGCAATAATTTGGCTTAATTTGGACTGTTTATTAAATTAAAGTGAATAATTTTTTTTATTTGGACATTTTCTGGAATTTTTTGAAAGTATAATTATTGGTCACCTGCAGGTGTTTCTTTAAGAAGTGTAGTGCAACGCTGCACCAGTAGCCCAAACATGGCCAAACCCAAAGAAGTAGACTGGTCTTCCAATATTGAACGTCCCTCTCCCTGTCCTTTATCTTATTAAGAAATACCAAGACAGAAGGTCGGGAGACTGGAACATAGACATGCTTATAATCATTTTAATACAGATGTGGATATGATGAAACAGTGATGCTCAAAAATGAGCAGCTGATGTGAAAAGAGTGGTTATAGCATACCTCTGGTCTGGGCATAGTGAATGGTGAACATGTTGATTGTAATTATCTGAAGCATGCGTGTATTTCCGAGAGGAGAGGGGCTATGCTGGAGCAGGGCCTTAAACTCCTCCAACAAACGAGTTGCCACAAATGGGAAGCTCTCCATCCTACCAAAAGAAGACATTATAATTGTGAGATTTCTAGCCCTTAATATATTCTTTTTTTTCCCCCAAGCTAGCAAATAAACAATTACAAGAAGAAATACAATGAATATGGCCAAGATGAACTACAAAAGATCATGTGAATATTATGACAGAGACTTGGGGGTTTGGTTATTAGAAAAAAAAGAAACAATGTTTTATTTTTAGCAGATCTAAAATGGCTGCATTTTTAACACGTCATGTTAAACCGCATTCCTGTAAAGCCAAAACAGTAATCTGAGATAATTACATTTTCTTTAGCCCATTGGGGGATATGATGTCAACTTACCCCACTTTAGTGAAGAGCTTTCCATGAGTGTGGAGAAAACTCAAAACAAATCTCTTATTGAGCTAGAACAACAGAGAATGTTTGTTAGAATGGG
>MU551653.1:226379-269703 GCA_024362625.1 Silurus asotus
AAAAAAAAAAAAAAAAAAAAAATATATATATATATATACACATGTGTGTGTGTGCACTAATGGTATATTGGACTTTAAAAAATTTTTTCATTACAGGTCACCCTACAAGTAAACCGAGTTATCAATGAATCTCTTATTTCTAATCACCTATTGCTTTTTAATTTAAATAAAACATTGCCAATGCATCAAAAACTTTACTAATAAATAAGTTTACAATACAGTGGAACCCGGTTATGTCGATGTCCTAGGGGGTCACCAAAAACCATTGAGGTAACCGATGATCGAGATAAACGAAAAATCTAAATGGCGGCAATATATTAACGTGCTTACAATTTCTTTATGTACATGATGTGCGTTAATAAATAAGAATGTGCATGCATGTGTTTTTCAAGGGTTTTTTTTACACAACAGCGTTGCCGCGATTTGTTTGATGAATGCATGCTATAAAAACACATACAGTACATGTTAATCTGTCAGGAATCCACCTGCCACGCCCCCTTCGGCCCCCTTCAGCATGGCAGGTGCTTTCTCGGCCGCTTTCTCAGAAGCTCCCGGCTTCAATCGCGCATATGGTGCTCGTTTATCATCATCACCAGCTCCTATTTAAACTTCCACACTCTCACTCTCCGTTATTGTTGGTATATGTTTGTTCACGGCGGTCGCTATCGCTCATGCGTATCCCGGTACGTACCTTCCCACCACTCACTCGCCACGCCGTGCCCCTACTAACACTATGAACACTAGCACTAACTAACAGCAGAGATTTACCAGTATACAATACAACACCTGTAGCAGCTGTAAGGCTTGATTTTTCTGCCACTTCCGCAAATTCTTCTGTGACTGCATCGAGATAACCGAGGTTAAATGGCAAATTTGTCCCCCCTTGTGCTCGACATAACCGATAAAAAATGTTCAGAAAAAGCGAGAATTTGGCGGTTCCACTTCAAAAACGTCGACTTAATAGGGTTGTCGAGGTAACCGAGGGCAAGATAACCGGGTTCCACTGTATATACCATACTAAATTGGTTTTAAAAAGCTTTTCTATAATCTTTAGTGCATTTAAACTCATTTACATATTTCATACAAATATTTTGGTTACTAACTCAAATGTCACCAAAACAATACATAACATAACCCACATTGTGCTTTTACTAGGGATGCACCGAATATTCGGCCACCAAAAATACTCGGCCGGCCGAAAGACTTTGATCACCGAAAAAACACGGCCGAAACAGTGTGTTGTGATGACGCGAACAGAAACCGCTGCCTGCACGTGCATGTCTAAAACAACATGTCTGAGGTGTGTACATATTTCAGTATATCTGAGACAGACCCACGGATAGCGATTTGCAAAACATGTAATGCCGAAATTTCGTCTGCAAAAACTTTCTCCACGTCGGGTTTAATTTGAAATCCAAACATATGATCGCTATGCTGAATATCAGAGGAACGCAAACGCACAGAAAAGCAAAACCCCTCCGCGCACGCACGTGCACTCCGTCTGTGGTGGACGTTTTTAAAAAGGCAGGAAGTTTCGCAGTGATAGTTGTATTGTATCTTTAAGCAGTTGCACTTGTTCTGAATGCACTTTGTTTTTATGTAAGAACATATTTAATTGTACAACCTTTCAGCAGGCCAGAGTGCCTGTACATTATTATTTAATGTACACGAGTGCATTTAAGTTTAACATTTAAAACTAAATTGTAATTTATTTTATCCTGTGCATTGTTGCAATGTGCTATTAATAAATATATTCATAATTTGTAATTGATTAATTCTTTGAAACTTTAATAATTATTTATGCAATTGAAATGCCTTGATTTTAGTAAGGTTAGTACGCAGTCATAGCCATAAATGCAATGGTAATAATAATTTCTTTTTTCGTTTTTTTTTTGGTTTTCGGCCTTGCTTTCCTCCTTTTTCGGTTTCGGCCAAGAATATTTTTTTCGGTGCATCCCTAGTGCTTACCTGTTGACATGCCTGTTTTACAATAAACTATATATATATATATATATATATATATATATATATATATGAAAAATTATATATACAGGTTATTTATATGTACACAATCTGCTTGATTGTGCGAACAAACCATTTAAGCGTATATTTTATATTTACATTGAAATATCCATGTTATATGATTCTTTGTGATTCTGTGCCAAAAAATATTTTGACTAGTACTGTAAAACAGTAGCAGTTACTAACACAATAGAGATTGCAAGTACCGTAATTTCCCGACTATTAAGCGCACCCATATAGCAAACCCATATAGTGCACTGTGTGCACCCACTGAATTTACAAAGATTTCTATTTTAAACATAAATAAGTTTTTCTTTTGGCATCGTCATGCGTTAAAAAAATAAACTTTTTTTTCTCCCGACGCCGTGCAGCTCAGAACACAGGTGAGGTGCTTTTTTTGTTTCCGCTCGGAAATTTCATTGGTCTAATGTTATGTCGCTCAGTTTTTTGGCTGGAAGTTTGTGAAACCGGAAAAAACCCAGGAAAAATTCATAAATAAGCCGCTATGTTGTTTAAGCCGCGTGGTTCAAAACGTGGGAAAAAAGTAGCCGCTTATAGTCCGAAAAATACAATACATTGGCCTTTAAGAACCTGAAGGTTCTGCTGCTAACTCCTACAAACAAAATAGCTACTATTCTCACAAATGTCATTTAAATGTTGAAATTAACAATTAAGTAATGAGAAGTGAAACATTGGGCACATTTAAAACCAGCTGGCTATTACTATGCTTTTTTTCTCTTTTAGAATTCAGCCATTTACTTAGCTTTAAAACAATACCTATAAGGTCAGTTTAAGAGTGGTTTGAGTAATTGGCTCATATGTAGACACTGTGTGCAAAGACAGACTATATTTTTAACTGGAGGTGATTCAGATGCAATGCTCACATCACTTGCATTCAGTTCCCACAGCCCTCCATCTTGCTTTGAGTATCTGCCTGACTCGCTGCCTTCAACGCGAGATACAATTGTAGAACGTACAGAAGGGCGCAACCAGATTTCCACCCGGGTGGCATCCTGACTCCAAACTGTTCCATGCCCCCGTGGGCCATGTGTGCCACTTTCAACATCCTCTTTTAGCCTGTGCTCTATCTGTTGAACCTAGTGAAAGGAAGAAACACAAAAGGGAATTATTTTTCCAGTGAACTTTCTAAAAAAAAAAAATATCCAGGATAAACATGCACTTTTTCAAATAATAATTATAGTACTACATGATAGGTAAAGAAGAGGCTGTCTGGATAGTGATATGATGTTCACATTAAGATTAAATATTTTTTAAACTCATTCACGCATATTTTTTGTACTTAACCTTGCGCTTGACTTCTTCAAACAGACTCATCAGGCTTTCCTTGGCTGTGAGGATTGGGTTGCTAGCTGCTAGGCTACGCATGTAATAATACACTGCATCCAGCTTCCGCTTCTACCAAGAAGAAAAGCAGTGTGAGTGATCAAGTGAGTGAGTGGGTGAGTGGGTGAGTGAGTGAGTGAGTGAGTGAGTGAGTGAGTGAGTTAAAGAGAAAGTAAATTAAAAAGATAACAAAAACATTTAAGTATAAAAAAGAACATGCTTTTCTTGGAAAAACCTTGTTTAAAAATGTATTGGGGTGCATTATTTTCAGATAACAGGACAATCTAAAATATATGCTATTCTGCTTATATCATAATGAGTTGCTAACAATTACATAGTGGTTTGCAAATTGTATTGCTTTATATTTATGTGTAATGTTACAGACCAAAAATCAAGTTAGTTCCTGTTCTCACCTTTACTGAAGTGATAAACAGACATTTAGCAGCACAATTATATGTTTTTATGCAATTATAATAAGCAAAATCTAATATTAAATTGTTAGTTGCAGCCCTACACTCCATCAAATACAAATTAATTTATAAACTTTAAGGTTTTTTTCTTTTTTATTGATTTTCTTTTTATATTCTGTCTCTCTTGAAATAAACCTTACATAAGAATTCTAGACTGTTCGTTTCTTTGTAGGGGTAAACTTACAAAATCAGCAGGGGATCATATAATTATTTCCACCATTCACATTACCATGCAATGGTATAAAAGTGGAATTTTAAAATTGTCTATATAACAAACAGAAAATGTAAGCATTAGCACATTTTATTTTTAAAACAGTTCAATTAAAGGGTTCTCACAGTGTACACGGCTAACACGGCAAGCTGGTTGTATGGTCGTCCATTTTTTGGTGCAATCTGCTGTGCTTTCAGGTACCAACTGTTAATAAGAATTTTAAACATCTTAAATACATACCATTATAGAGGGAAAGGTTTGGGGTGGGATTAAAAAAGTACAAAATAAATATATATATTAGTAAATATTATTAAAGACTATTATGCAAAACAACTAACCTGCGTGCTTTTCCATAATTAGCAGAATCATTAGCTTGTTCTCTGTATCTTGCAACATCTCCTTGACAGATCATACACCGCTGGGCACTAATCAAAGCGTATTTCACCTAAAATAAACAGCAAATTATAATTTGTGATCTAACACAAACATTTTATGAAACAGCAAAATATGCAATTTATGATGCATATGTTTTATGACAATTATTTTTTGTGATTTATAAATGAGAATACCTAATTAAAAATTGAAACAATCTGGAACAAACTGTGATTCCAGTTGTATTCCAAAAAGTATACAAAAAGCAATCTATACAATTTGCTATGTTTTTCCATTTGTTGAAAGTATTGTGATTTGTAAATGTAAATGTAAATGTAAATGTGATTTTATGTTGGTCAATAATATTGCTAATCAAAAACAAGATTAGAGTTAATAACCAGAAATGGTTTCAATTTAAAGACAATAGGGAGGAAAATAACTTTCTAAATTAACATTACAGTTTTTCGTAGAGGTTTTGCACGTATTGCCATTCCATCCATGTAGTCTTCTAGTTTAAAATGGAATACAGTTTGTAACTTCAACAGCAGTGAATCAAAAAACATTTCCCCCTAAAACACAAATAAGACAAATGAGCCACAAATAATAAACACATGCTATTGGAATACTGTTTTCACACCACACATGCGTACACACCAACAAAGAAATAAACCTAGGAAAATATTTAAGTCATGTACCTCTTCCAGTATGCTTAGAAGCATGGCCCTGATCTGGAGAGCTGTATCTGAATCATGGTTCTTTAAAAGTTGTCTAAATCTTTCAATAACCTGATAAAATACATTCTTCCATAGTAACTGGTCCACATTCAGTGTATCAGAGAACTCGATGTCTGTTAGAATTATATTCTCGTACAATGTTAGGAGCTCAGCTCTGAGAGAGAAAAAGGGGCACAATTAGGCTGATTTAGTAACAATACTATAAACCGCTTTTTACAACCTATTTCAAATCAGTAAAATTATTTGTTTTTGTTTTTTTTTACCTCAGCTGGGCCATTCTGTCTAGTCCTTCTCGACTGAGTCGTTCCCTGGACAAAAGGTTGCTGAGCTGGTGTTCCTGACTGTCAGCCAGTCGCAGATGTTTACTGAGTTCCCCTCTTGTCTGTACCTCTGTCTCCTCTAGGCTAAAGGTGATGCCTGTTGATGGGTAAACTTGACTACTGTGAGCATACACTCCATAAAATGGTGCCACACCTGGATTTGGGACCATCCCATTAGAGCCAGTTAACTGATATGGGAGCTGATATGTATAGGTGTAAAATTGAGTTGTATTTGGACTGTTGGTTGGTAAAGGGTAGCGATAAGGGTTGTCGGAATTCTGATATTTGTAGTAGCCCATGGTGGCAGCATGATGGCTTTGACAGTCCTCCCGCTGGTGCACAGAAGGGCTCCCAGCAGCTTCATCATCAGTGTCCAGAAAATGCAGTGGCCCATATCCACCTTGATGCTGCAAATACAGTGGCTGTCTAAGTAATGATTGCTGTGATTGTTGACTGCCTAACAGAGCTGGTTTTTTATCAGGGTTATTGGGGTCCCACAACCGCCTGATGCTTCCACCACGACTTCCTCTTCCTCTACTTAGACCTGTACTGCTTCTTGTCCCACACATAAGCCGAGGTCCAGGTTCTGAGAATGTGTTTATTTCAGTGTTCGTTGGGAGTACCAAAATGCCTCTGCCTCTAAAGCTTTGAGTTTGAGTTTTGCACTTGATTTGGTCCTTCCTGGTTCTTGAGGCTGTGCAAGACTGTCTGTTCAAAGAAACTCTCAAGACTCCTCCTTGATCAGCAGTCAAAACTTCACTCAATCCTCTGGTATTTCCTTTTAATGTTCTACTGTCATCAGAGAACATATCTTTAGCTTTAAGTACACTTCTTCTAACTTGCTCCATTCCCTCATTTTCATCAAAGGAATCTGTGGATGACATTTCTTTAGCTGTCCTTCTTCTTTGTCTGGGCTCATCTGATGTGGCCTGGCACAGCTCCTTAATCATTCTTTCATGAGACTTACGTATAGGCCCTCTTACTCCTACCCCACTTTCTGCTTTAGTCCTGTATGTTTCATATTCTCCTGGCTCATTGATGCTGATACCACTGCTGGATGAACTTGAGCTATAGGTCCGGTTACGAGGCCGTCTGATAGTTGATTTGGAATAGCGCTTGGAAGAACAATTGACTTTGCTATGCTGTGTTCCTTGAGCTTTTCTAAACCTCTCGCTTTCACTCTCGATTTGCTGACTGCCTCCGTGTTTTATTTTTTTCACGTTTGTTTGTTGGCTATAATCTTTTCCTTTTGCACTCCACTGAAATAGTTCTTGTACCACTGGCTCACTGTTTTTCTCTAGCTGGTGTGTCAGTAAAAATTTTTCGACTCCCTCCTTCCTCTTTTCTGAAGCTTGATTAGACTCTCTTTCCCTGGCTCCTCTGGACCATTGTTTTTCCATTTCCTTCTTCTTCTCCTTCACTTCACATGTTTCTCTCACTCCTCTTCCTGTTCTGTTCTTCGAGCCCTCACCACTTAACTTTATTTTTGTATTCGTATTTTCACCATTATTTTGTTTATTTAAAGCTGTGGGGCTCTTAATGTTAAGTTCCTTAATTTTATTAGTTATATTTTCAGCAATGGGCTGATCAATGTTTGCAGAAGAAAGGTCTAATCTTGTTTCATTTCCTAGTTTCTTCCAGCCTTCCTTTATTTCCCTCCCTTTTCTTTTTTCCTCTTCCAGAGGTATATTCTCACATAAATCAACCTGACCTCTCAACTCATTACTTCCAGTATCCTTTGCCTTGAACACATCCTGTGATACCTGCTCTAATACCTTGGTTGGGCCATAGTCTCTACAACCCTGAACCCGTCGCCCGCATGGCTGGTATATCTCACGATCAGGTTTGCGCATTTTCCGTTGTTTTTGAGAACCAGTTCCAGTGCTTGATTGCTCATTATTTTTAACAGTGTTTCTCCTTCCATGTTGATTAATTAAAGCTGTGCTACTATTATTACAATAAAAATTGCTCAGTTCAGACTGGCTACCACTGCTACTTAATTTCAAGCCTAAACCTGATGGAGAGCTGGCAGGCATTTTAATGGCTGAATCTGACACAGACTCCTGTAAAGTGTATGCAAACTCAGTAAAAATGTTTAATACGTCTTCTTCATGTTGATCCTTGCATCTGCGTGTCTGAGCTGTGCCTGGATTGTACCTCAGGAGGTCTGGCCTTTTCCCCTCTCGATGACTTTGTTTTTTACTCAGCTTTTGCACTTCTGTAAAACAAGAGATATGGTTTAAAAAAAGAAGAAATTACTTTACTTACTACTATTACTGTTTTTTTGTTTTTTTTTAAAGGTGTTCGTAATGTATAATGGGCTTTTTAATTTCACTCATTTAGTTCACTGTTTAAGCATTAAGCTCTAGTTAGTAATGTGGGATGAGAAACTAAATGCATATTCTATCTTGCAGCCAGTATACCCGATTAATAATACCATAGCAAAATACGTAAAAAAAAAAAATCAAAACCTTGTTCAAATTACTTGAAAGCTAACTTTATAGCACCATTAATACATTAAATTAATCAAAATGTATGGAAGTTTGTTAAACAATAAAAGAGGCGGTCCACTTGCTGCTCCACCGTTTTAAGTTCCGTCTACTTTTATACTGGTGGCACTAGTTAGCAAACGACAATCTTTCTTTCTAATTCCTGCAAGTTCATGCTGTGTCTGCTGCATCGCGCTTGGTTGCTGGGAACTTGAAACAAACATGTGTGCCAACAGCTAATTTGTTTTATTGTAATAAAAATCTCACCTATACAACAAAACATCTACTAACGTTATCCACTATTAGGCAACACGCTACCGGAAACCTAATAACAGGCAGGTTCTTCAACTAGCAAAAGCTAGCATGATGGCTTAGCTTTAGCGCCAAGAAACTGACGCAATGAGGCTTCGTTTGACAAATTCCGACTAAATGTTGTTAGCAGTATTCCACAAGTACATCTAATAAGACTAAATAACCTTTCAGGTCGTCGTTAGACGTAACAATACTCGACGCCTCTGCCCGTAGCTCAGCCTCAGAAATTCGTACTCTGTCCAGCTCGTCCGCCATTTTGGTGACCACCAAACACAAACATTACGGCGTGCTGTCAGGGTCAAACCTTAACGCGCGCGTGATTGATAATGTGGAAAGAAAGGAAAAAACACACAACATCGAAACGAACGACCAGTAAACTTTTATAATATTTTATGATTTGTTAACCATATTGATCATTGTACATACATTTTTTAAGATGCTATAGCAACTATCACTTAAACACAACAGCTTCTTATGGTCTGTTACAATCATAGAGTCTGAATTTGTGTACAAGGCTTAAGGGTCAATGAAGACTACCGCATTTTAAGAGCTTTTTTAATCAGCTCTTCTGTCTTTTAAAATAAATATTATTTTTTTTTAAATAAAACTACAAGTGACTTTATCCAAAGTATTTGTGTTTATGTCATCTTTGTGTCCTTTTTTCAGTAGCACTTCCACACAGCCTGGTAGAATACAGGATACAGTATCTCACAAAAGTGAGTACACCCCTCACATTTTAGCAAACATTATAGTATATCTTCTAAAGGGACAATACTATAGAAATTTACACTTGAATATTTTTTAGCGTTGTCAATGTGCAACTTTTAAAGCTGTATAGATTTACCAACCTCTGCAAATAACTTGCTGTAGCTGTATGTCGTGTAACCATGCAAAGCCACATGTCCTATTCATGTCCATTTTTTTGTTTGCTTGACAAGACCATACAAATTAGATGGATCTCTCTGAGGATTTAAGAAATTAAAACTATTGCTAACACAAAGATAGCGAGGCTATAAGAATATTGGTGACACCCTAAAACTGAGTTACAGTTTAATAGCCAGGGTCATACAGGGGTTTCCTAAGACAGATTACACACGGAACAGGCCTCACAAGGGTTGATCCACGTTGAGTTCCTGTGCTGTATGTCAGGTGCAGAAGCTGGCTTAAAAAAACAGACCCACGAGTGCTGCCCCTATTGCATTAGAGGTTGTAGGATCAGAACCTCTCTCTCTCTCTCTCTGTCAAATTAAGCGAGCTCCTGAGGTTCCAGTGACCCCTCTTCCATCCTCGGATCTTCCCACTTCATCCTGGCCTGCCTCTGAATAGTGTTCTCTTTGATTTGAGGCCACTCTGTGCAGCTGGGGATGGTTTCTCATCAACGCCCTGGGGTTTCATGAAATTCCGGAGTAAGAACGGGAGCTTTGAGGGTGGATTTGGACTGAAGTTAATGTCAACAGTCTGCTACACTGACTCAGGACTATAGTTTGCTTCGGCTCACCATCACTGCACCCTGCAACATTGTTTATCTGTAATAAATGGACATTAGGTGCAACCCGGATGAGGATGGGTTCCCTCTTGAGTCTGGTTCTTCTCAAGGTTTATTCCTTAATATCCTTAAAATTCCTTTTTATCACCGAATTATCTTTGTGAAGCTGCTTTGAGACAATGGTCATTGTTAAAAGTACTAAACAAATAAAAAGGAATTGAAATGAAATGAATTGAATTGAATTGAATTGAAAGGTCAGACCATACGTTGCACACTGGATTCACTTAAGATTCTTCCTAAGATGGCTCTCAAGAAAGCTCGTAAACAGTTTGCTGAAGACAACCTGTCAAAGAGCATAAATTCCTGGAACCATGTCCTGTGGTCTGATGAGAATAAGATAAAGTTGTTTGGCTGAGATGGTGTCCAGCATGTGTGGCGACACCCTGATAAAGAGTACCAAGAAAATTGTGTATTGCTTACAATCAAGCATGGTGATGGAAGCATCATGGTCTGGGGCTGCATAAGAGCTGCTGGTACTGGGTAGCTGCGGTTCATTGAGGGAAACATGGATTCCAACATGTACTGTGACATTCTGAAGCTGAACTTTATGCCGTCCTTCCAGAAACTGGGCTGAATGACAGTTTTCTAACGTAATAGAACTAACTGTCTTGGTCCTGTCACATCAACACCCTGGTGAAGAAGGCCCGGCAGCGTCTGTACCATCTGAGACGCTTAAGGGACTTTAAACTACCCTCTCCGGTGCTTAAGACTTTTTACACCTGCACCATCGAGAGCGTTCTGACGGGTAGCATCACTTCCTGGTTCGGGAACAGCACCATGCAGGACAGACGAGCCCTCCAGAGGGTGGTGCGTTCAGCCGAACGTACCATCCACACCGAGCTCCCTGACCTGCAGGACATCTACAGCACAAGGTGCAGGACCAGAGCCAGGAAAATTGTGAAGGACCTCAGCCATCCCAACAATGGACTCTTTTCTCTGTTGCGTTCGGGGAAACGCTTCCGCTCCCTGAAGGCGAACACAGAGAGAATGAGGAGGAGCTTCTTCCCGCAGGCCATTCGGAGTTTAAACCAGGAAACACCCAGGATCAAAAAACTGGCCCACTCTCTCCATCATCACCATTATACGGCACATTATACACTGGACTTGCACAGCACAGTGCACTTTACATTCCATCTCTTTTTCATATTTTCTTTTTCTTTTTTCATATTTATTTCATATTTTTCTATATTTTTTTTTCTTATACCACACCATCCCGCACAAGGACACTTTACACCACACCTCACTGCACACGGACACTTTACACCACACTTCACTNNNTATATATATATATATATATGTGTATGTACGTATATATACATATATATTTATATATCTATACATCTTATTTATCTGCCTCTTTTCTTATTATATTTTTCTTAAATTTTGTTATTATATTTATATTTTTTATTCTCCTTTTTTTTACCCTTTTTTATTCCTTCATGCCGGACCATCGTCAAAAACATTTCACTGCATGTCGTACCCTGTATGTATGTGTTTGTGACAAATAAAATTTGATTTGATTTGATTAATAACGACCCCAAACACCCTGCCAAGATGACAACTACCTTGCTGATGAAGCTGAAGATGAAGGTGATGGAGTGGTCAAGTATGTCTCCAGACCTGAACCCTATTGTGCACCCATGGGGCATCCTCAAGCAGAAGGTGCAAACAGCTCGTTGATGTCATTATTAAGGAGTGGAAAAGGATCCCAGAAACAACCTGTGCAGCTCTAGTAAATTCCATGAGCTCACACAATATATTGACCCTTTGGACACAGATTTGATATGTTCACTTAGGGTGTAGTCACTTTTGTTGCCAGCTATTTAGACAAAAATGGAGGGCAGTACATCTATACTGCTATACAAGTTGCATTTACTATTTTTAAATATATCCAAGTTCAATTTCTATGATATTATATAGCAGTACTGTAAATATTTAAATGGTTGCTCAAATGTGACTCACTTTGGTGAGTTTATATAATGGTAATTATTAACTGCAAAGAAAATTATGAATATACATGTGAGCAATTGTAGTGGACTGTTGATGTTAAATACAGTCCGAATCCATTCTCAAAGTTCTTGAGTTGTTTCACAGCTTCATGGATCTTTAGGCTGTAGATGTGGAATCATTCCCAGCTGCACAGAGTAGTCTCGAATTAAGAAGAACTCCATCCAAAAGATGTCGGGATGAACCATAGAACCAAATAGAAAAGAGGGGTGACAGAAGGATAGAAAATAAAGATGGTTAAGCAGTGTCTTTGTTTATATGTTCAACAACACAATACAGTGTGATAAGGGTGTAAGTTGGGACTCCATAGTAGGTCATAGATCTATGACCTACTGACAAATTGCTTAACTAAATAAATGTGTTTTTAGTCTAGACCTGATGAAATGTCTTGTCTGAGTCCATAACACTAATTGGAAGGCTGTTCCATAACTGTCAGGCTTTGTAAGAGAAAGCTCTGCCCACTAGTGTTGTCTTCATTATTTAAGGTACCAACTAATAGACAGCACCTTCTGATCTGTGTAGGCAGGGGGGAAATAATTTATCGAAAGTTTGCCTAAATACTGTGGTGCAAGACCATTCAGTGTTTTATATCACTATAAAACAGGTATCGAATGGTTAGGCAGAGAGTCCGAGCTGGGAAGGATGTGCTGCAGGTTAGAGCAAAAAAGGATGTTGATGGAAATGTGTTGAATGGTGAGGAGAGTGTGTTGAGAAGGTGGAGGGAGTATTTTAAGCAGCTGATGAACAAGGAACATGAGAGAGAGAAGGTTGGATGGTGTGGAGATGGTGAAGCAGAAAGTGGATAGGATAAATAAGGAGGAAGTGAGAGCACCAGTATACCAGTAGAAGCATGGATATGTTTAGGAGATATCGCAGTGGAGTTTTTAACCAGGTTGTTAAGGATGAGTGGATGCCTGAGGAATGGAGAAGGAGTGTGCTGGTACCGATCTTTAAGAATAAGGGAGCTGTGCAGACCTGCAGTAACTACAGGGGAATTAAGTTGATCAGTCACACCATGAAGTTATGGGAAAGAGTAGTGGAAGCCAGGCAGAGAGAGGAGGTGACCATCTGTGAGCAACAGTATGGTCTAATGCAGAGGAAGAGCACCACGGATGCATTATTTGCTTTGAGAATGTTGATGGAGAAGTATAGAGAAGGTCAGGAGGATTGCATTGTGTTTGTGAAATTAGAGAAAGCGTACGACAGGATGGCGAGAGTGGAGTTGTGGTACTGTATGAGGAAGTCAGGTGTGTGCAAGACATGTACGAGGACAGTGTAAGAGCATTGAAGTGTACAGTAGGAATGACAGACTGGTTCAAGGTGGAGGTTGGACTGCATCAAGAATCAGCTCTGAGCCCTTTCCTGTTTGCAGGTTGTAAGGCGGGGAACCACCCACTGGTCCAACGGCGGTTTCCAGAGGCGTGGCGAAGGATTCTCGCGCGTTCTAATCTTTCCTTTCACATTAGATAATAAGATTTGGATTAACTCCATGGACTATGATGTTTTGCGGATGATAATGTGATTTGTGGTGAGAGTATGGAGCAGGTAGAGAAGAGCCTGGAGAGCTGGAGGTAAGTGCTGGAGAGAAGGGGAATGAAAGTCAGTAGGAGTAAGACAAAGTACTTATGTGTGAATGAGAGGGAGGGCAGTGGAGTGGTGTGGTTGCAGGGAGAATAGGTGGAGAAGGTGGAGGAGTTCAGGTACCTGGGGTCAACAGTGCAAAGTAATGAAAAATGTGTTAGAGAAGAAAAAAAGAGTGCAGGCAGGGTGGAGTGGGTGGAGAAGAGTGGCAGGCGTGATTTGTGATAAAAGAGTATCTAAAATAGTGACAGGGAAAGTTTATAGGACTGTGGTGAGACCTGCGATGTTGTATGGTTTGGAGACAGTGGCACTGATTAAAAGACAGAAGTTGGAGCTGGAGGTGGCAGAGCTGAAGATGTTGAGGTTTTCAGCGCATGTAGGGCATTTTGGAGACAATCTGATATAAATGCAATGTATTTTTTTATTTGATAAAAAGAAAGAGGCAGATGAAGAGGACAGGGTAGTATGGAGTCAGATGATATGCTGTGGCGACCCCTAATGTGAGCAGCCGAAAGAAGATGGGTTAAAAACAGCAAAGTGGATCAAAGTGGACATAACACCTTTTTGGCCACATTTCAAACATTTTTTAATGCTCATCCCAGTAAATCAGAAGAACCTCTTAAAGTCTGCGCAGCTGAGCTTTTAAATCTGGAGACTGAAGCATTTCCTCAATACGATACAGCAGCATGGAACTGTAAAATTGTTTTGTAGATTTGTGACTGGTTTAGACGAAGCTCTTCAATTGAAAGTCCATGAGCATGGTGCTATGACTTTGGACAATGCCTTGAAACAGGTCACTCAATGTGAACGTGTTTAGTTGGCCCTAAGTGTTACACACCCTTCAGCTGTTTCGCTTGTGGTTGTGAATCAACAATTGGCTAACAAAGTGACAGTAACCAACATCATTGAACTTGCATCAGCCATTGCTGAACTCAGAACTGACTTGCATGCTTTACTCCAGTCTCACCTAAGAAGAACAGATGAATACATGAAAAAGCTTTGACAGCAGATTTCCAGCCTTCAGGATGGGTTGACGTTGTTTATACACTCTCCACATCAGACCTGCACACCTGTGGACCAGAATATAACAGCACGCCATCACCAGCATGATTGGGACGATCACGATTGTCGCAGAGACTACTGCTGTTAATCACAATGTGCACAGAAATGGTTGACGACAACACCCTCATGATGGGATCGATTACAGACGTCTAAATGATGTCGCAATTAGATTCACACCCTCTAACTTGGGTGGATGCTACCCTCGACAGTCTTTCTGGAGCCAGAGTGTTTAGCACGATTGATTTAACTGCTGGTTACTGGCAAATACCACTTAATCCAGATGACAAAGAAAAAAACGTTTTCTCTACTGGAACTAGACTATGTCATTTAGATGACATACTCCCTTAGATGTTATGAGGAGGAAACCTTGAGAGGAACCAGACTCAAAAGGGGAACCCATCCTCATTTGGGTGACATCAAGACTGTGATTATAGTCTTAAAACAATACAGAACACTGAAGAGTGAGAACTAACATGAGCATTGGAGTGTAAGATTATGAGTAAGGATCTTTCTACAGTCTTATACAGTCATTTGTGGTTATAGAAATAGGAGCTACTCAAAAACTCATAAAATAGCTCAACATTTGCGATCATCACAAATCGAACACCAGCTTCTCCATGCCATAGCCTTTAAACACTCAAGGAGGTCCAATGTCAAAACTCCACATGAAGTGGGATCCAATTGGCACTGGTACATCTCTAAATGGTGTGGGATGTTTGCCGGGTCGGCATCTACTTCTTTAAAGGTCCACAATCTTCATAAGGTGGGACGTGACTGGGGCTGGAGCAACCTCAGGATGCCTCGGGATGGGTAGAGAAAGAAAAGCAGTGGAGAGGAATTAGCGTAGCTGCTGTTTATGATATTAACAGCACAAGATGATATTGTGCATGTGATCAGATGTTCTGGAGTGCAAAGATATGATGGTGTGTTTGTTATGTGTAGGCTTTGCTAAAAATATAAGTTTTTAATCTGCACTTAAACTGGGAGAGTGTATCTGAGCTTTGAACACTGTCTGGAAGACTATTCCAAAGTTTATGAGCTAAATGTAAAAAATGCTCTACAACCTTTAGTTGACTTTGCTATCCTAGGAACTACTAGAAGTCCAGAGTTTTGAGATCTCAGGGAGCCTGACGGATTGTGGCATGTTAGAAGACTGAAAAGATAATTAGGAGCTAAACCATTTAGTGTTTTGTAAGTGAGAAGCAGTAGTTTGTAGTCGATTCGAAACTTAACAGGTAGCCAGTATAGGGATGATAGGATTGTGGTTATGTGATCATATTTTCTCGACCTTGTGAGAACTGCTGCATTCTGGACTAACTGTAGCTTGTTTATTAATGATGCAGGACATCCACCTACTAATGCATTACAATAGTCTATTCTGGAGGTCATGAACGCATGGACACGCTGCTTTGCATCAGATATAAACAACATGTTCATTCCATTCATTCTAATAATATTTCCTAAGGGAAGCATGTATATTGTGAAAAGCAGGGGTCCTAGAACTGAACCTTGTGGCACGCCATAATTTACTTGCATTAACATGGATAGCTCTCAATTGTAGTCTACAAAATGGTAACGATCAGACAGGTAGGATTTAAACCAGCTTAATGCCTGTCCCTGAATGCGGATGTAATTTTGTAAGTGATCTAGGAGAAGATCATGATGTATAGTTTTGAATGCAGCACTCAGATCTAGTAAAACTAACAGAAAGATGTAGCCTTGGTCTGAAGCTAAAAACAGGTAATTAGTGATTTTAACTAGAGTAGTTTCTGTGCTATTATGGGCCCTAAAACCTGACTGAAAATCTTCAAAGATACTGTTCTCTTGTAAGTAGGAACAGAGACAATATTTTCTAAAATCTTGACATAAATGGGAGATTTAAAATGGGTCTGTAATTTAATAGCATGTTTGGATCCAAATAAGGCTTCCTAATGAGGGGCTTAATAACTGCTAACTTTAGGGGCATGACCAAAATATAGTGAGGAGTTAATAATATTCAGAAGAGGGTCACCAGCTGTATGTAACACTTCCTTCAGTAGTTTAGTAGTTTAGATGGACATGTTGTTGATTTCCAGGTAACATCATGCAGCTCTTCCTGCCCTATACATGTAAAGCAGTGTAGTTTTTTTTTTTTAAACATGCAGTTTTAGGTGAGATTGGGTCAGGAGATGCTGTCAGAGGTTGGAGCAGAGAAAGTCCTCACTACTAAACTGTGATGGAATATATTTTTTCAGATACCTGATTTGTTGTTAATTTAGCTACTGTACTAAATAGGAACCTGGGATTGTTTTAGTTGTTTCCTATGAGTTTGCTCAGGTGTTTAGCTCTAGCAGCTTTTAGCACCTGCCTGTAGCTGAGCATACTGTCTTTATATGCAATTCTAAATACCTCCAATTTAGTTTTCCTTCATTTTCTCTCCAAATTACAGACTGTTCTTTTGAGGGCATGCGTATGACTATTATACCAAGGTGCAGGTGCTTTTTTCTCTACATTTTTTTAACTGGATGGGGGCAACAGTGTCTCATGTGCTATTGAGGATAGTGTCTATGTTGTTAGTCATTTCATCAAGATTATTAGCATTTATGGGTTTAGTGAGAAATTGGTATAATCAGGCAGGTTATTTATGAATCTGTCCTTAGTGGTCGGAACAGTATTCCTACCAAGTCGATAACGTGGTGAAACACGGCTAATATGCTTTACCGGTAGTGTGTACAATATGTGGTAATGGTCTGTGATGTCTTCACTCTGCTCCATGGGATATTATTAAGTCTAGTGTATTTTTTCTGTGCGGCCCGGTTCACTGGTGTGTGTGTGGCGGGACGTTAATTAAACAGAAATTATAACTCCGCTGACTACGACACCCTGTTAACAGGGAACACTATTATAGATTAATAATCTACAAAAGACACAGGTACGTGGTTTCAAGAAACAGAGGCAAGAGACGTGGATACCAAAAATACAAAAAAAATGTTTTATTTCAACATTAAATATGGGTATTAATCTTAAAACATGACTATAGGCGGGAATAAAATAGGCATTAAAAACAAAAAGGAAACCGAGGCTTACCTAAAGCAGGTAAACTAGCTTAATGAGTATGCGGCTACTATATCGCCAAGAGCATAACACCAAATGCACAAGAGCACCACACACACACACACGGTAAGATCAAGCGTGAACACACTGCACCCTGTGATAGAGTCCCACCACCGCACACCAAGGCCAACTAGCCGTCTGCCTGAAGCCTCGATTCCTATAACAAAGACACTGTTACCCAAATTTAAATCTCACACAAGAAATAATAAGAATAATAATTGAATGTTGAGTGTTTTAATGAATAGACAATGAATCAAACCAAATCATAAACAAAGCGAGCAAGCAAAGTAAAGTAAAACAAAGCATAAACAAAGCTAGCAAAGCAAACAAAGCATAAACAAAGCTAGCAAAGCAAACAAAGCTAGTGAAGCAGACAAAGTTAATAAAACAAAACAAACAAATCATAAACAAAGCAGCAGCATCAAAGTACGTTGCCCCGCAGGCCGCACTGAATGACTCCTCTTAAAACTATTCCACCTAAAAAGGATTAAGTAGAACATTTATTCATCCCACCAAACACCACAAACCTCAGCAGAGATAGCTACACATACCTTTATATTGTCGTTTCGACCACAAGTCCAGCCGCACAGGCAAACGGACATCAAACCGGCAAGAAGGCACAGGATTACGGCGGGTTCGTGTTTAAAAGCAGTCGCCGAGCAACATGGAATGATTACACGTTGGAAACTATTATTCAAATAAAGCTGGTTACCACAAACACACACGTTGATACACACTTGCTAGCAAGCACATACCTGTGAGACAGGAAGAGTCTAAAACTGGAAGGGGCGGGCCTCGGGCAATGATACACAAGCAGTGATCACACAACATGGTGCATTGAAAGTCCCCTTTTGTATAGTCGTGCATGTATCTGATTGGACAACTGATGCTTTCATGACAATTTAAAGAGACACCCACAGTTCATCCCACTACATGTGGAACATATAAGAAAATGCCAGTAAATGTCAGACAAGGTATTGATAAACATCTGCTGCCTATGTGGCTAAACACCTTGGCTATGCGGAGAAAACAGAGAGACTGCATGACGCCTTGAGTCATCTTGCATAAAAGGGTGCATAAAGTTCACCCATGTGTAACCGGGTGGAAAATGGCCTGTAATTCCTAAGGCTGGCGATAGGGGCAGTATTCGGGTGTGTGTATGTCTGTGTGGTGCAGATGAGGAAGTGCACATGCGCTCTTGTAAACTAACTTTTGGACACGCGCTCAGCAAGCAGAGTGAGAGAGATGCACTCTCGGGAAAGTTGAAATCTTTAAGATGCATTCCTAAGGTAAATGTAATTTTTCTTTACAACATTCTTTAAAATACCAAATGGAGATGTGCATTTTATAGTTTCATTTAAAATAGTTGTTTTATTTCGTTTTGTGCAATGTTTATTTCCGTCTTAAGTCACCATGCGGTGTAGGCCACTAATTTAAGATGTTATATAAAATATGCACTACGTTTTGTTAGTTAGTTCATGTGATTTAAAATGTATTTAACTTTTTGCACAGTGTACAACATAACGTTGGGAATTGCAACTTTTGTGAAGTGAGTGTGGATGGTTGTCTGGAAACTCATCCTGTAAGTGGTATTCTTTTCCTACCATCTAGTTGCATTTAGTGGGTAATATTTTATGCTCATGTTATTTTGTTAATTTTTTTTGTAGAGTATTCCCACTGCCGTATTTTGGGAAGTAAGTGTTATGAAGTGTATGTGCATTTTTTTTGCCCCAGTAATCTTTATATTTCTGTGTTTTCATTTTTTTTGTTTTTGATCCTTGTGTTTTGGTGTTTTTATTTGGAACGGATGTGGATCTGTGCACATACGGTGGAAAATTGGACATTGAATAAACTTAAAAATGTTAAACCCGTTAAATGTGGTCCTGGTGGTATTCTAAAAATCCCTAGCCCTCACATTTTGGTACCAGAAGTGGGGTCGTTTATTCAATCTGACTCATTTATGAAGAGTGACATAGCGGGGTAGACAAATACGGCAGTGGTGAATATTTTTGCAGAGGTGGAGAACGTCTGCAGTGTGGAGGATCTCAGTCGAGGTGGTCATCGTGGGACTGAGCAGGAATTCTGCGGAAGAGACTGGTCCTTATTGAAGCGCTTCCTTCTGTCGACGTATTAGCTTTCAGGATTTCTCCTTCACACCCAGGAACTGTGCATCAACGCGAGGGTGTGTTGAAGGTACTAAAGAGAATTAAAAAGGTTGGATGGGTTTTGCCCGAAGGACAATTATTCTGAACCGTACTGAATTGAATTAATTTGTGAGTTAATGCTATTTGAACCACTGATGTAAAAATGTCAGATTCTGATGAAATCCCTGCAGATGGGGCTGTTGGTGGTAATGTCATAGAGCAACTGAGAGGTCAAATTCAAGAATTAGCAGATTGGAGAGACAATACTTTGGCCAATAGGACCGTCGGGGAGGGAAACCCAACTCGTTCTTACATTTATGTTCCTCGCGAACGTCAGGTTCAGCCTTTTAGTGGGGAGTATAACAAAGATGGCCGCTCTGTAGAAGAGTTTGTTGAGGAGGTGGAAAGGGTTTTACGTGCTAGAAACCAGACCCAGGAAGAACAAATGGATTTTATTATCTCACTTTTGAGGGGGCCTGCACTGGAAGAGGTGCGCTTATGTGTTGGAAACCAGTCTAGACGGGTTGAGGATTTGTTAATTTTTCTGCAAGAGGCATTTGGGGAGCGACGTAGTGGGACTCAATTATTGCAAATGTTTTATAACCGCAAACAATTGGACGGTGAAGATCTTCGCAGTTTTTCTCATGCTCTGTCTCGCCTTGTAAGCTCTGCTGCGAAGCAGTTGCCAGGTGGCTTGGCTAATGAACAGGTAGTTTTGCGTGATCAATTTGTGGAGGGTGTGCGAGATACTGCTTTAAGGAGGGTGCTGCGTAAACTAATCAGAGAAAGACCCCGTTTGACCCTGCTTGAGATTCGTAATGAGGCCATTCTTTGGTCTATGGAAGAGAGCAGACCAACCAGAGTAGCTACTAGTCGACCCGTTCATTTAGGATTGTTGCAGGAAAAAGAGGGGGAAACTGCTTCATCTGCGAATCAAACCTCTGCTGTATTGAATGATATTTTGCAGGTGATTACCCGGCAAGAGAAGCGAATAAGTGAGCAAGAGCAGACTATTTCGGAGCTCACTAAGGCAGTCAAGGAGTTAACTGCGCAACGGTCAGTGTCTGTTTCTCAGAATGTTGTACCTCCGTTAAAGTCTTCTCCGAGGTTTACTGAGGAGGGTGAACCTATCTGTTTCAGATGCAATGGGGTTGGGCATATTGCTAGACATTGCACTGGGAGACGGGGTGGGAGACCAAAGAGTGCTACCAGAACTATTGAAGAGCAAGAAAAACAAGACCCCTCTGTCGCGCAGAGTCGGGCTGCAATAGGGAAAAGTTCCGGTCCGACGGCCAAGGGAACTTGTAAGGACAGGTTTCTTGAACGGGCGGTGGGGACATGCCCAATGGTGGATTTGATGATCAAGGGTGTGCCAGTGTCATGCCTGTTAGACACTGGAAGTCAGGTTAGCACTATTACTGAGGGGTTCTTTCGTGAGCATTCATTTGGGGATGAGAGTGATGTGTTGGCTACCTCAAATTGGCTAAAGATCACTGCAGCCAATGGTTTAGAAATCCCCTATTTGGGTTACATGGAGCTGGATGTGGAGGTTATGGGGATGGTCCTGCCTGAATGTGGGTTTTTGATCATCAAAGGAAATCCTTGTCCAGCCTCCGTGCCTGTGCTTATTGGAATGAATATCATTAGTAAGTGCCGACAAATTGTTCATGCTGAATTCGATACCACGTTGGGGGGTAGCCTTGATTCCAACTGGAGGGTGGCCTTTCAGCAAGCACAGTCAGTAGAGTTAGTTGAACGAGTATCGTTTGCTCGGACGGTGGGTAAGACTCCTACACATGTGCCTGCTTGGTCAGTAACTACTGTGCTAATTAAAGGTAAAGAGTCCTGTAAAAAGGATGGTTCGGCATGGTTAGTAGAATCAGCAAATACACCCTTACCAGATGGATTAGTCGTAGTACCTACCCTTGTCCCAGCAGAAGTACCAGTGTGTCCAGTAAGAATACTTAACCTGTCTCAGGAAGATCTTTGGCTTCAACCTAGAGCCCGGCTGGGTATGTTGTCCCCAGTTGATAGTTACGGCGTAGGCTCGTCCTGTGAAGTAAGGTTTCAGCGAATCTCTGCAGACACAGAACAGGTTACTATAGGTGTAGGTGAGGATTTGGAGCACCCAGCTCAGTCAATCTTGGATCATGTTGACCTGGGTGGCACGCCTGAACAACAGGTTCGCTTGAAAGCTGTGCTGAACAAGTATTCAAGTGTATTTGCCATGGAGGATGATGAGTTGGGTTATACAGATAAAGTTCAGCATGAGATACATCTGACTGATGATGTGCCAATAAATCAGCCTTACCGACGAATTCCACCAAATCAGTATCAGGAGGTTAGAGAGCACATTACTAAACTGTTGAAAAGTGGTGTCATTCAAGAGAGCATGAGTGCTTACGCCTCTCCTGTGGTGCTGGTGCGCAAAACTGATGGTTCGCTAAGGTTATGTGTAGATTACCGGAAGCTCAACGCCAAGACAAGGCGTGACGCATTTCCATTACCCAGAATTGACGAGAGCTTTGATGCCCTCAGGGGAGCTCAGTTTTTCTCAACTGTGGACTTGGCGTCAGGGTACCACCAGATTGCTGTGAGTGACAGAGATAGGGCTAAGACGGCATTTACCACGCCCTTTGGTTTATTTGAATACCGGAGGATGCCGTTTGGAGTCTGCAATGGGCCTTCAACCTTCCAACGGCTCATGCAGGCAGTGATGAGCGATCTAATTTTTCAGGTGTTGATCGTGTACTTAGATGATATCTTGCTGTTTTCACAGACATTTGAGGAACACCTGGAGAGGTTAGAGGTGGTATTGAAGCGGTTGTTGGAAACCGGTTTAAAGGTCAAGCTGACAAAGTGCCGTTTCCTCCAAGACTCTGTACGTTTCCTTGGTCACCAGGTGTCAGCGCAGGGGATTTCTCCTGACCCAGACAAGGTTGCTGCAGTCAGTGACTGGAAGACCCCAGAAACTGTAAAAGAGCTAAGATCATTTCTCGGGTTTTGCAGCTATTATCGGAAGTTTATTGAAGGGTTCTCGAGAATAGCTGGACCTTTACATGACTTGGTAAATGCTTGCTTGCGTGAGGGCAGGTATGCAAAGGGCAGTCGCTACTTTAGTACTCTGTGGTCTAATGAGTGTGAGCAGGCATTTAATAATTTGAAGAAGGAACTGACAACAGCACCTGTGCTTGGTTTTGCAGACTTCACATGTCCTTTCATTATTGAAACCGATGCTAGTCAGAATGGCTTAGGAGCCATCCTTTACCAGAAGCAAGGTGACAAGAAGAGAGTCATTGCATATGCGAGCAGGAGGTTACGCAATGCTGAGCGGAACGATCGCAATTACAGCAGCATGAAGCTCGAGCTACTGGCCCTTAAGTGGGCTGTGGTCGAAAAGTTTCGTGGCTACCTACTTGGGTCGTGGTTTGAGGTGATAACGGACAATAATCCGCTATGTCACTTGCAGACTGCTAAGTTAGGAGCGATCGAGCAAAGATGGGTGGCACAGCTCTCTGTGTTTAACTTTGAGGTGAAGTACAGGCCAGGAAGGAATAACGCTGCAGCTGATGCTCTTTCCAGGCAGGAGTTTGCAGGGGAGCCTGGACCTGATCCTGATGCTGATTGGGATCAGGGTGTAGCAATCTGTAGTGTAATTAGTCGAGGGACAGCTTTGGACACCGAGCTTGCTTTGAAAGGGCTAGAGTGCGGCAGGTTAAGGCAGATCCGTGCATTAGAGGCCGGTGAAGAGGCTGTCACCAGCCTCCAAGGGAACACTCATACTCTCCCTGGTTACACTAAAGAGCAGCTAGCTGAGTTTCAAAAGAATGACCCGGTTATACAGGGTTTCAGAGAGTTTTGGGACAAAGAAAAGAGGCCAGTTCATCTGGAAAGAAAGTCTTTGTCCAGGCCAGTGAAGTGTCTCTTGAAGCAGTGGAGCCTTATAAGAGAGAGGAATGGGTTGTTATATCGAGTTGTAGACAACCCAAATGAAAAAGGCTGTTGGCAAATGTTGTTGCCAAGTTGTTTGAAGGAACGAGTGTTACAGAGTGTGCATGATGATTTGGGGCACCAGGGCATTGAACGAACACTGGGGTTGTTGAAACAGAGGTGTTTTTGGTCTGGTATGCATGAGGATGTCGAGGAATGGATAAAGAAGTGCCAGCGTTGTATTCTGACCAAGATGCCTCAGCCCAAAGTCCGTGCCCCAATGAGAGCATTTCTGGCTTCCAGACCATTGGAAGTGATCGCAGTAGACTTTACGCTTCTAGAGCCGGCTTCGGATGGGCGTGAAAATGTTTTGGTTGTTACCGATGTTTTCACAAAGTTCACACAAGCATTTCCTACAAAAGACCAAAAGGCCGATACCACAGCAAAAATCTTGCTACGAGAGTGGTTCATGAAGTACGGTGTTCCTGAGAGGTACACCTGAGGAACATTTGAGAGTGAGGTAATCGCCGAGCTGTGCAGGCTTTATGGGGTGAAAAAGACTCGTACGACCTCGTATCAGCCACAAGGAAATGCTCAATGTGAACGGTACAATCGCACACTTCATAATCTATTATCCGCCGTTGGCCGGAGTACTTGCCGGAGTTAGTCCATGCGTATAACGTTACTCCGCACTCAACTACAGGGTTCTCCCCTTACTACTTACTTTTTGGGGTACAGCCATATCTGCAAATTGATGCATTGTTGGGTAGTGAGGAGGTCATTGAGGGGAAGCACGACTGGTTGTCTGTTCATCAAGAGAGACTGAGATTTGCCCATGAAAAGGCTAGGGAGTATTCAGAGGAAAAAGCTTGGGAGAGAGTAACTCGTCTGAATGAAAAAATCTTTTGTCCCCAGGTCAGTGTGGGTGGGTTGGTGTATCTGCGCCAACGGCTTCCAGGCAGGAACAAAATTCAAGATGCCTGGAGCCCGGTCGTGTACCAAGTAGTGGAAATAGTGGGCACAACTTACACTGTTGAGCCAGTGGAGGGAGGGCCAGCCAAAAGGGTTCACCGGTCGGAGTTGCAGTCAGGTGCTGTGCCTACCCCTAGGCCTAGGGGTAAAAGGTTTGATCCAAAAGGTTTGATCTGTAGCGCACTGTGCACATTGTGAGAAGAGGTCGGCCAACCCAGAAGAAAGCTAGCTTGTCTTACCCCGGGAAAGGGTTTGTTCACCACTTCCAGACCAGTTAATACGAGCGGTGAGGAGCAGTGCAAATTATGAGTATGCATTTCTGGTGAGTAGGTTGTATTTTAATTAAATTTTTTATGTTATTGTCATGTTACTATACAAATATTACAACACCACTTAGCACACTGGCACAGGATTGACACCTTTCTTTCTGGTTCATTTGCGTGGGGCCCGCATTCCCCTCGACACGCAACTTCTGGACAATAATGTTCTCAATTCTGCAACAGCAGAAACTCCAGCAGCATATGCTAACAGATTGCGTAGGACACTGACCTGTGCTTACCATTCTGCAAATGCTTTCAGAGACAGGTCTCAAGACCAACAATGTCTAAACTAGGATCGTCATTTGAAATACACTCCCTATAAGCATGGTGTCATGGTGTTATTAGATGTTCCTTCTCACCACCATAAAAAAACTGTGCCCATGTAGGCTAGGCCCATATGAGGTTTTGCAATATGCCCCTCCAGTAGTTCCATCCCTGTCAATTTTGAAGTTTTGGATTTTTCTAGGCCTAATTCAAAAGCCAAAATTATTCATTACAACCACATGAAACCTTACATCACATTTCCTGTTGGGTGAGGGGGTATTATATATTGAGTAAAGTTTGAGGTCATGGTGGATGTACTGCAGCTTTGAATGGAAGTCAGAGATAATACCGCAAGAATAGAACGCTACGATTTTGAGTCATGGTAAAAGTAGGTGCGGGAGTGACTGAGTAAGGAAATAGAAAGATGAGATGCATGGCGGAATTATGACTTTGATTGTCAATTAAACAAGTGAAGTGATCTCCAGCTCCTTGTCAGTGTACTGATTTCAGTGTGGACAACCCAATCGGCAGAACGAGCCAAGAACCCACAAATGCGCGCGGGGTAAGAACATGGAGGTTGGAGCCTAACACCTTGCACGTTACAGAAGCAATAGTGAAGGGAGAGATAAAGTGAATGTTATGGTGAGTCAGTAAGAAGTATTGATAGATAGCTGTAGCCAGAACAGGTAATAGTAAAACATACCAAGAAATTATCTGAGATGGGAATGGGGTAGCATGGATGTATATAGCTGGAGACTGAAGGCCAGGCACAGTATGTTGCCTTCCTTGTGCTTTAGAGTGCAGCTGTTGAATGTCAGTAAAAAGCAATGCAGAATATAGAAAATATAGAATATAGAAAAACCACAAAAGGGCTGCTGCCAGAGAGGTTTTGCTTTCAGCTGGGTCTACAGCACTGATGTATGACATTCATATAAATTCTTATTGTATTTTAGAGTTTTAATGGTATTTTTTTTACCTGCCATTTTTTTTATTTACACTTTTTATTTATTTTTTATTCAGGAACGAATATGATTTAAAATGTAGTTAAGTACAATATTTTAAACAAAACATTCATTGTTAAATGTAAAATTACAGATTTTAATAAATACTCAAAAACAACTCAATTACAGTGACAAAACTAAATTAGTTCATTACATTCCACCTCTGCCAATATGTAGTTCTTCTATTATGTACTAGTACTACTACTATAAGGTATTATTATGTTTCCAACTGTTATAATCTTTAAAGTTATGGCTGTATAATTTATTCCCAAATTAACAAAGGTACAATGATGCTTGTGACCAAAATTTTAATTGGAGGATGCCAAAACCTGCAAATGCATGAATTGGTAAATGGACTGCATCTATGATCAAATAAATATATGTATGTACAGTAGAACCCGGTTATCTCGCCCTCGGTTACCTCGACAACCCTTTTAAGTCGACGTTTTTGAAGTGGAACCACTAAATTCTTGGTGATTGAAGCCGGGAGCTTTAAAGAAAGCGGCCGAGAAAACACCTGACAGGCTGAAGGGGGCCAAAGGGGCGTGGCAGGTGGATTCCTGACAGATAAACATGCACTGTATGTATTTTTATAGCATGCCTCCATCAAACAAATCGCGGCAACGCTTTAAAAACACGTGCATGCACATTCTCATTTATTAACGCACATCGTGTACATAAAGAAATTTTAAGCAGGTTAATATATTGCCGCCATATTGATTTTCGTTTATCTCGATCATCGGTTATCTTGATGCTTTTTGGCCGGAAATAACCGGGTTCCACTGTATATAAAAATTTATTTATTTTTGTATTTTGACATATGCATTTTGGTATTATACTTTTACACATTTTGTATTAATTAATTTTCACATTTATTTTGACATGTACACATTTTGTCCAAATATGTTAATAAGGTGGGCACTACTAAACTGACTAACATATGATTACGCAGCTGATTAAAGTGACTGATTGTAGTTGAGTTTCTTTTATTCAAATTGATCAAATCATCAATATAACAAAAAAAACCCAAACATTTATTTAGGAGTAGAGTAAAATTGGTTTGATGTATAAGGTTTGATGGTTTAATGCAGGGGTTTTCAACCGGTGGTCCGCGGTGGCATTGCATGTGGTCCGTGACAACCTACATAATTTCACTATTAAAATCACTTTTTTTCCATAATTTATTTTTCCAAACATTTCCAGAATATTTGCACATTAGTAGGAAAACTGAATTTAATGAAAATATCTAAAATATTCAAACTGACCCAGGATAGGCTAGCTTTTTACACATTCATAGCCATGGTGAGCCATGGGCAGAAATTTGTGAAATTAGTAGCGCCCCCTTTGGCCAATTGTGTTGATACAGAAATGTCCCCACTGTGGGATAAGATATAGCTTATCTTATACTTTGTCAAACTCTCCCCAAATTAAGCTCTACCATCTGGGCAAGTTTGAAGACTCTAGGCCTTACGGTTTTGTCTGCAAGATCAGTTTTGGGGCAGAACAATAATAATAATAATAATAATAATAATAAATATAGCTGCAAGCAATGATTAGCATGGTTCAAGCACCTAGGGCAAAAAAAAAGACATTAATAACATGCCCACCAAGTTTCAATCCAATTAGCCTCCATTAATCTTGTGTAAAAGGTGACCCTTTGCAATGTTGAGTTGAAAGTTTAACTTTTCATAATTTTTTTTATGTATTGGACATTGCAGCACTGGTTTTGGACATTGCTGCACATTGGACATTGCTGCACTGGTTTGGTTCCAATTGGATGAAAATCAAGGACCAATCGGCCTAGGACTAGTCGGCAAAAGAATGTTTTTACATGATTGAGAATAATAAATTAAGGATTTGATGGACAGCAGTTGTCTTTGTGGCAATGTTGCTCATGATATCGCCCCCAGTAGCTGATTTCTTTAAAAATTCGTACTAACCTTTAGGGCTATAGATAAAACATGCGCACCATTTTTCCCTCTTATAGCGCCACCAAGTGATCAACCCTTGTTTTTATTTGACCAAAGATTGAGCAAATACACGTGTACTGATTTTGGTGAAGCTAACCAATTCTGTTCGACGTGAAGCCATTTTAGTAAAAGTGGCCCTGCTCATTTTGAACATTTTGCCAACCCTTTTTTGACAGTGAGTATAAAGTTAAAAGTTTTTGGTTATTATTAATAGTCACTGTCCCAGGTTCCCTGGTGGTCTAATGGTTAGGATGTGGTCCTCTCGCTGCTGTGGCCTGGGTGCGATCCCCAGTCAGGGAACCAACCCCAGCCATTAGGGTTGCACAAGCAAGTGCACTCTTAGTGCCGGTCCCAACCCCGGATAAATAGAGAGGGTTGCGTTAGGAAGGGCATCCAGCATAAAAACGTGCCAAATCAAACATGCGGAGCATGAATACATATGATCCGCTGTGGCGACCCCTAATGGGAGAAGCCGAAAGAAAGTTTATTAATAGTCACTGTCCGTGGAACATTTTGCACTGTTTAAGTTCCGATCCTAGGATTACTTCACAAAAGTATGTTTTTAACATAACTAATTTTTGTGGAAAAAACTAACTTCATAGAGCGAATCCGTCAATAGGCACTGACTACGTGCTTAAACCCCTAATAATAATAGTAAAATTCCATATAAAAGCAATAGGGTTTCATCACTACATGCTTGAACCCCTAATAATAAAAATCCTTAAAATAACAGTAGGCTTTATGCACTACCTGCTTGAACCTAAAATAAAAAAAGTTACAAATGCGCTCAAAGTGTGAGGTGGAGGCACATGTGCAAAGCCCCGTACAAATACATGTACTGTTACACCCCTACTACAAACCTATATTAGTCATGTTACTATTTTCATTTAACCACTTAAACAAACCTGAATATGACAACTGTAAGTTATTTTAAAATAGCTCTTCTTCGTAGTATGCTGACTTTAAATGACATTCACATCATTATATCTTGTTTTTTTTTTTTTTTTTTTTTTTTTTTTTTTTTTTTTTTTAAATGTTCTTCTCTGTAGATATGTCAACCAGATTGCAGTAGAAGTTGTACCACCTCAGAAATATACGATGTGGAAAATAATCCCCCTTTTCACATATCAAGGCAAGTGATGAATGCTTAAGGCATTGTTTAAAACAGCTAAAACATCAAATTTGACAGCACATTGCATATGTTTTTATACAGACATTAGGCATTGTAATCATATGTGGGGATGTAGGATCATACTTGTAGCGCAAAATGTATAGGAAAGTGTATAAGCAGGACAAACACTGACCAATCAGCATCTATTTAATGGTTTTATTAATGACCCAAATATTTCTATTTTGATGCGAAAAAATCATTCTGTAAAGGAAAAATGTGGAGTTGGGCATTTACTGAAAATTGGTTATAAAGAACATACTAAAATGACCCTATCTAGGATTACTGCAGAGTAGTGTTGAAGTAAAAATGGAGGTAGCCATCGAAAGTATTAGCCCTCCTCAAAGTGAATAAATGTGTGAACATGTTGACACGACCACAGCAGTTTTAAAGAGAGATTGATAGCCACATCTATGCCTCATAGACCCCTCATAAAAAATTTCCTATTATTCAGATTATTTATATAGATCCTATTTAGGATTAAATTGGTTTGTTACATTAGTTTAAACATTAATTATGTTAGTAATTTATAAGATGTGAGTTTATGTGAAATACAATACTGTGTAAAAGTTATTGGAAGTTTTGAAAAGAAAACGCTGTAAATCGAAATAATATTTGGTATGACGATTCTTTGCCTGCAAAACAGTATTAATTCTTATTGTACATAACATTGCTCTATCTGGAGGACTGTAGACATTATTCTTAATTTTTGGTTCTTATACCAGCAGTCTACAAGGAGAAGTCTACCAGCTGGGATCTCCCCAAAAAATATACCCACTCCATCAGCTCGATCTTTGCCTATAGATATAATTGTACTGTCATTTATCCAATAATTTTTTTACACTATCAATATCCGGCTGTCAGGGTGCGAGCGAAAACAGAAGGCGGAAGCCGGAGTACAGCTCGCTCGGGTTTTAATACAAGTGGGAGGGAGAGAGACACGAGCGCACACACACGCGTGCACACGCGCACATACACACAAGCACAAGCACAAGCACAAGCACAAGCACATGGCAGTCCTACGGTTGAAAGAGTCCAAGGTGCGCTGGCTGACCTGAGGTGTGCGGGGAGGTGACGCGCAGCCGGTACGGGATTGTGGAGTCAGAATGAAACGGCAAACAAATAACCAATACATTTGACGGCACGTAGAGTCCAACACATACAATAACAAACGGGGATTGGGAGTGAATGAGGAGCTTTTATAAAAGCAGGTTGGAGTGATGATGAGCTCCAGGTGTGCGTGGTTAAACCTGGAGCTCTAGGGAGAGCGGAGGCATAGAGAGCCACCAAAGGGGGCGTGGCAGGTGGATCCCTGACATTACCCACCTGACGCCCCAAACCCACTGATGCCCGGGGGGCCAGGGCACTCGGCGGAGGACCCCGGTGTCCGTCCACGGTCAAAAGGGACCTGGTCAGAACCGCCTGCAGCAGAGACTAGGGACGGAGAGACGTCTTCAGCGGCGGCCGGAGGCTCAAAGATGGTTCCGTCATAGGACAGGGACCAGCTGCGCCCTAAGCGGAGTCCAGAGGCTGAGCGACCTCCACGGCAGAGACCAGAGACCGAGTGACACACTCGACGGCAATCAGGGGCGGATTGATGCCCAATGGGGAAGTCTGGAGCGGGGTGATGTTTAGCATGGAGGACAGGAGTGCAACGATGGCCTCCCCGGGGACCCGGAACGGAACGGAGCGTCTTCGGCGGAGATCTGGACCGAAGGGTTGTCTACCACGGAGGTCAGGAGCGAAGCTACGTCCACAGCGGAGATAGGAGACCGAGTAATGCACTTGGTGGAGATCGGGAGCAGAAATACCTCCCCGGTGGTGTCCAGAGGCCGAGCTACGCCCACGGCGGAGATAAGGAATGCAGTGACACCTTCGCCGGGTCTGTGAGCAAGGACGACGCCTCCAGTGGAACTCGGAGGTGTGGCTTCATCCGGAAAGGAGCCCAGAGGCGAGACGTCTCCTGGAGAGGGACGCTGAGGCGTGTCTTCGCTTTCAGACGATCCAGGAGCTGTGGCTTTGCCTTTTGGGAGACTTAAGGCTGAGATGTCTTTGTCGGAGGAGCTTAGGAGCGGGAAATCACCTCCAGAGGAGTTCAGAGGCGAGACGCCGCCATCGGAGGAGCCTTTAGATGAGACGTCACCGATGGAGGAGCTCGGGAGCGAGACGTCTCCCTCAGGGGAGCACAGGAGCGAGACGCCGTCTTTAGGGGAGCTCGGGAGCGAGACGTCTCCCTCAGGGGAGCACAGGAGTGAGACGCCTTCTTCAGGGGAGCTCAGGAGCGAGACGTCGCCTTCAGGGGAGCTCGGGAGCGAGACGTCGCCTTCAAAGGATCACCAGAGCGAGACGTCACCTTCAAGTCAAGTCAAGTTTATTTGTATAGCGCTTTTCACAACAGAAATTGTCTCAAAGCAGCTTTACATAAATCAACAGTGATGGTGAATGGTGTGAATTTGTCCCTGATGAGCAAGCCGTGGCGACTGTGGCAAGGAAAAACTCCCTTAGATGTTGTGAGGAAGAAACCTTGAGAGGAACCAGATTTAAAAGGGAAACCCATCATCATTTTGGGTGACATCAAGAGTCTGATCATAAATCTTTCAACAATACAGAACACTGGAGAGTGAGAACTAACATGATTACTGGAGTATAAGATTATAAGTGATGTTCTTTCTGCAGTCTTATTCAGTCTATATGGTTAGTAGCTCCGAGTTTTATGAGCTCAGCATTTGTGATCACCACAGATCCAGCATCAGCTTCTCCATGCCAGAGCCTTTAAACCCTCTAGGAGGTCCAATGTCAAACTCCACACATGTAGCGGGATCCAAATGGCACTGGTATGTCTCTAGATGGTTCGGGATGTTTGTGAGTTCGGCATCTACTTCTTCAAAAGGTCCGTAATCATCACGAGGTGGGAGGTGACTGGAGCTGGCCAAACCTCTCGGGAGTCTCGGGATGGGGAGAGAAAGAGAAGCAGTGGAGAGGAATTAGCGTAGCTGCTGTTCATGATATTAACAGCACAAGTTGATAATGTGCATGTGATCAGATGTTCTGGAGCACAAGGTTATGATGTGTAATGTGTGTTATGTGTAGGCTTTGCTAAAAAGATATGTTTTTAATCTACACTTAAACTGGGAGAGTGTGTCTGAGCCCCAAACACCGTCAGGAAGACTATTCTAGAGTTTAGGAGCTAAATGTGAAAATGCTCTACCACCTTTAGTGGACTTTGCTATTCTAGGAACTACTAGAAGCCCAGAGTTTTGAGATCTCAGAGAGCGTGGCGGATTGTAGCAAGTTAAAAGACTGGATAGATACATGGGAGCCAAACCATTTAGTGCTTTATAAGTGAGAAGTAATAGTTTGTAGTCTATTCGAAACTTAACAGGAAGCCAATGTAGGGACGATAGGATTGGCGTTATGTGATCATATTTTCTTGACCTTATAAGAACTTTGGCTGCTGCATTCTGGACTAACTGAAGCTTGTTTATTAATGATGCAGGACATCCACCTAGTAACGCATTACAGTAGTCTATTCTGGAGGTCATGGACGAGCTTCTCTGCATCGGATATGGACAACATATTTCTTAGCTTAGAAATATTTCTGAGGTGAAAGAAGGCTGTTTTTGTAACTTGGTTGATATGATTTTTTAAAGACAAGTCGCTGTCTAAAATAACACCCAGGTCTTTTACCATTGAACTAGTGGTTACAGAACATCCGTCTAAATGCAGGTTAAGATGCTGGAGCGTCTGTATACTAGTTTTAGGGCCGATGAGCAAAATCTCAGTCTTATCAGAATTTAAAAGTAGAAAGTTATGGGTCATCCAATCTCTTATTTCCTTAACACACTCAGTTATCCGGGTTAATTGAGCTGTATCGCCTGGTTTAGATGAAATATATAGCTGAGTATCATCAGCATAACAATGGAAGCTAATTCCATGCCTTCTAATAATATTTCCTAACGGAAGCATGTATATTGTGAACAGCAGGGGTCCTAGAACTGAACCTTGCGGCACGCCACAATTTACTTGCATTAGCCTGGATAGCTCTCCATTTAAATCTACGAAATGGTAACGATCGGACAGGTAGGATTTAAACCAGCTTAATGCCTGTCCCTGAATGCCGATGTAATTTTGTAATCGATCTAGGAGAAGATCATGGTCTATAGTGTCGAATGCAGCACTAAGATCTAGTAAAACCAACAGCGAAATGAAGCCTTGGTCTGAAGCTAAAAACAGGTCATTAGTGATTTTAACTAGAGCAGTTTCTGTGCTATGATGGGGCCTAAAACCTGACTGAAATTCTTCAAAGATATTGTTCTCTTGCAGGTAGGAACATAACTGGGCAGCGACAATCTTTTCTAAAATCTTAGACATAAGATTTTTTAAAGGAGCCTTCAAAGGAGCACAAGAGCAAGACGTCGCCTTCAAAGGAGCACAAGAGCGAGACGTCGCCTTCAGGGGTGCCCAAGAGCGAGACATGGGCAACAAAGAAGCTCGGGGGCGAGACATCGCCATCGCCATCGGAGGAGTGTTATTCTGTCAGGGTGTGAGCGAAAACAGAAGGCGGAAGCCGGAGTACAGCTCGCACGGGTTTTAATACAAGTGGGAGGGAGAGACAGAGACACGAGCACACACACATGCGCACATACACACAATCACAATCACAATCACAAGCACAAGCACAAGCACACGGCAGTCCTACGGTTGAAAGAGTCCGGGGTGCGCTAGCTGACCCGAGATGCGCGGGGAGGTGACGCGCAGCCGGTACGGGATTGTGGAGTCTGAATGAAACGGCAAACAAATAACCCATACATTCAACGGCACCTGGAGTCCAACACATACAATAACGAACAGGGATTGGGAGTGATTGAGGAGCTTTTATAGAAGCAGGGTGGAGTGATTAGGCCTGGAGATCCAGAGAGAGTGGGGGCATGATTGATGATGAGCTCCAGGTGTGCGTGGTAAAAACCTGGAGCTCTAGGGAGAGCGGAGGCATAGAGAGCCACCAAAGGGGGCGTGGCAGGTGGATCCCTGACACCGGCTGACTAGTTAGCCTTAATTCTTGTGCACAAATTATGTCATACTTTTTCCCCAAAGGGGGGTAATTTTACTTTCTCTATTCTTCATAGATTGTATACCTCTTACTTTAATTGAGACAATATTAAGTGACAATTAAAATATAGAATGGAGTCATCGCTTAGTTTCTATTTTTTTTTAATTGTCTGAAGATGGCGGTGATGTCCTTTTTCACCTTTTTGGATCAGTGACAACTGTTGTGTTACTACTGTCTGTGTTCGTGGTCAAAACTTCATACATTTTAGCAGAATGCATGCTCAAAGTCTCTGTTGAAAGGTCTGGTAAGGTGTTATCATTAGTTGGTATTTGCATGGGGATTGTCCCATCTATGTTGTCTTTTTCTTTATCTTTCAGTCCATCTAATTTTGAAGGTTCCGGTAACAGGATATATATTTATCCTAATAGCTACTGGAAGATGTATTACTTGTTGAGCTTGTATTGTCGGGTGTCACTGTTGCTGGATTGACTGTCCTCTCTACTCCATTCCTCTGCTGTTCCTTGTGTCTGTACATCTTGTATGTCATCCTGGACTTGCTTGACGTTATTGAAGTCACTTTCCTGTTGTCCCGTGTCGTATGGTGCTGTATCTTGTCGTAGTCCCTCTTTAAGCAGTCCTTTTGTTCAATTGCTGTACGAGTTTGGGCAGCCGAAATACGAGTGCCCAGTTCCACCACACAGGTTACAGGTCCCGTCGTCTGTACACTCTTTGTACACTCTGTGTTAAAAACATTGATGAAACGTTCCAGAGTTTGTCTGTGAAACAAGCAAAGTTCATGTTCACGTTTATTGGGCAAGCTGATGAATGAATAAATATCCGCTGCTTGAATCCACTCCGTTTGTAGGAGATGCATTCCCACCTGTGTCCTGTTGGGGGCTTCACCTTCTCCCGTGAACTTTAAGCGAGCTCAGTGCTTCCTCGCCTTCGGTGGGGAGAGCGCTTGCGGAGGCATGGGAGGGAAAAGTTCTTATTATATACGCGTTGAAGATTTCTTATACAAAGAAAAGGGAGAGAATAGTTTCAGCAAGGTAAGAAATAAACATTGCTTGTATGCTGGGTTTAAATGGCGGTTTTGGCCCCAGCTTTGCTGCCGGTTTTGCCTCTTCCACTCATGTTGCTGCAGATTAGATTTGTTCAAGGAACTAGGCATGATGGGTACACATACACATACTCACCTTTCTTCTTACCCTATGCCCATCACTTTGAAATATGTATTCATCAGACCACCTAACCTTTTTCAATTGCTCTTAAGTCCAATCTTTATGATCCCTAGCAGATTTGGGCCTTTTTTCTGATTAGCCTTACTAATAAGTGGTTTTCTTAAGGCTACACAGATGTTTAGTCTTAATATTTTGGGTTTCCTTCATGTTTTTTGTGTGCTATTTACAATTAAACATAGCAATGAGTTCTGCTGATATTTTTGTACAATCTGATTTTACCAAACATACCAGTATCTTAGTATCTCACTATTTAGAGTAATTCTTCCTCAAATATGATAGTTTACCACTATCCTTCCAGGTTTTATTAATGCGTTGCCAAATTTATTGACTTAGTTTATTGATGCCGGCCAATAATTTAAACCTTCTGAAACAGAGTTACACATTTTCCACAACCACATAATTTTCTGACAGTTGTATAAGAAGTGAGAAGTTTTTCACTACATAAGTTATGGTTTGATAAGTTGTTACCATCTGATTTCACCAAATATCAAAATCATTCAAGGGTTTTTTCTGACCACATTCCTTCCTCAAAGATGATGATTCCCCATTATCCATATATCAGTGGTGGGCCATGCATTTCACACCTAGGCCTTCAGTGGTGTTCTACCTGAATCAAACCTTTTAATACCATCATTATAAAAGGACAGCTATACAAATCATATGCAGGAGGATAATTGTCATTATTGAAGCAAGAAACCCAATGAACACAATTCCAAAATTCTCCTTTTACTGCAGCCACAACTGTGCTGTATACATCATCTATTGCACAGGCATCTGTGCATTTATTCAGTGCATTGTGGTTTTCCTCAGGATTTTAAATTCAGGCAAATTCTGTGGTGTTGTTCTACAGAAAAAAAACACAGAAGTATAAATGGTTTATGAAAAAGCCTAACAACAGTTTTTGGCTAACCTTTCCTCATGATGTCCAGCTTTTCTTGAAACGTCCATCTTGTAAATGTCCTTGTTAGTATATCTATGATCCAAATACATTTTTATTCCTCTATCAGCTATTGTGTATGAAAATACAACTTTTAAATCCCACAAATATGTTTGAGCTTGTCCAATTTGTTACGTATGCAGTTTGCGATCTCTGAGTAGTTCACTCTCTGACCATCCAGTCAAAGTAAGTCAATGATGACATAATACTAGTCTTCTCTGCTAGCCTTAACTCTATCAGAATCACTGACTTGCATTTTAACGACCTGCAACTGTTTGAATTTTCAAGTGTTGTTGGAAACAGTCTGAATACTTATGTAGATGTAAGATCATATAGATCATACACTGCACACTGCCAAAGGTCGGTTTGCATGCCTGTCATTACAGAAGGAAGCCTCTTCTGAAGCTGGCTCACAAGAAAGCATACAAACAGTTTGCTGAAGACAACCTGTCCAAGAGCATAAATTACAGGAACCATGTCCTGTGGTCTGATGAGAATAAACTTGTTTGGCTCAGATGGTGTCCAGCATGTGTGGCGACACCCTGCTGAGGAGTACCAAGAAAATTGTGTCTTGCCTGCTGGTACTGAAGAGCTGCAGTTCATTGAGGGAAACATGGATTCCAACATTTACTGGGACATTCTAATGCAGAACATGATGCCCTCCGTTCAGACACTGGGCAGAATTGCAGTTTTCAGAATTAAAATGACCCCAAACACATTGCCAAGATGACAAATGCCTTGCTGAAGGTGAACACTGTAAGAAAAGATACACCATATCTACTCAATAAAAATGAGGCAACAGATTACAAGCAATATTATTAATTAAATTTCACAAGGTTTGGTATTGAGTAAATATTAATGAAATGAGACCCTTAATAGTTATCCATTTAATATGAGTAGATTTGAATAGAAAACAGTACAGAATTAATTATAACCTAAACAAAAATATTGAGTAGATTTAAAAAAGATAAACTCCCTAATGTGTAAATAGTACTAATAAAAATTTATTCAATTCTACATATAATAATTGAGTAATTATCATCTACATTAATCTGCACATTGATTTGAATTTAATCAATTCAATTAATTAAATCTAAATATTATTTTCTTATTAGTAATATAGCCCAGAAAGTACAGAAATTAAATGCTCAAATAAGAATTTTATTAACAATTTTATTAACCTTTGCACTTTAGACACATTGTAGCACATCATTGTACATTGCAACCACAGTCTCATTTCAAGCCAGAAGTTGGATCTTGCATTTCAAACCAGACATTTGAAAAGGACAGAATGCTGACTTTAAACTATTTTGTAAAAACATAAATAAATGACATACAGAATGGTGATGTGTCCATAAACCTGATTCCATGCTTTTTCACCTCACTTAGCCACTAAATTGGGTCAATAATGATATTAAAAAAAAATAATCCAGAGGTGCATGTACCAAAACAAAAGCAGAAAAGTGTAATTTGTATGGAGTAAAAAACATTTCGTACTTTGAACTAGAAATCTCACTGACATTCGTGGGATAAGTCCAAATCAGTGCTAACTTATAAACATAGCACTTTCAGATGTGCAATTTCCAAGCTCTGTAGAAGCCAAACATTGTGTAGCAAAACATGTACATTGCAACTACAGTCTCATTTTCAAGCCAGATGTTTGCTCACGCATTTCAAGCCAGAACTTTGAAAAGGACCAAATGCTGATACTCCATAATGGCATGTGCCAAAACATAAATAATAAAAGTGCAATTTAAACAGAGTAAAATACATTTGTACCTTGAACGTACAACAATTGAAATGTCACAACATTCATAGGACAAAACAGTGCCAACTTACAAACATAGCATTTTCAAATGTGCAATTCTCAATCTCTGTAGAAGATGAACATTGTGTAGAACAAAGGTCTGCACTGCAATACACTCTCATTTCAAGCCTGAAGTTTGCTCTTGAGGGACTGGACTTTGTTTGAAAGCTTTAAATCATCCAGTTCCAAGAAAAGTTTTGGAACACCCCAAAGGTGTACTTCAGCTGTCTGGGATAATCGAGATTCAGCGCGTAGGTCAAGCCAAGGAGGACAGAGCAAGCCCGTGCAATATCTCCAAGTCCTGTGATGACTTCCACGCCCTCTATGACAATCCCAATGTTCTTTGGGGTGTTGCTTGTAGAAGCTCCAGGCTTTGGGGTCACAATAATCGCCATTATGATTTGTTCAAGCTCCTCCAAGTTCCCAGTGTCCTGCAACATGAAATTGTTATTGTCTTAGTATAAAACTGTCAGAAATATATTGCAAGCATATCACATTACTAGAAAATACATTTATTATTGTTTTCGTAGCTTATAAATCTATTTTATTAGATTTTATTTTCTCGCAGGCCTTGGTGTCAAATTGATCTTTGTTTTGTTTTCTTCTCTATTTTGATGTTTTTGTACAGGGTTCATGCAGGGTACAATAAGTCAAAAATTTAAAAAAAGTCAAATTTAAGACCTTTTTAAGATATTTTAAGACCATAAAGATTTAAATTTAAGACCTACATTACCAAAAAATATTCTGAAAAAAATCATCATTAATTTAATTTACAGATAAAGGTCACATATCTAGGTCAAGCACCTACTTCAGGAATTAAGGAAACATGGTCCTTGAATTAAGTTAATGTAAATTAAGTTCACCTATGTTGAATTCTTTAATAAGATGCCCCCCTTGTTCTCCAAGGTATTCTATAAGACACCGAAGAACAACCACTCTGGTCCTCTCAATCGAAGAGTGCAAGAGTCCTGGGGAGGAATGCAACAACTGTTCTATAGTACAAAGTCTGTGTCATTTCTGAATTACCCCATGTGTGAATACAACAGTGAATTATCTGGAGGATTCAGAGTGAGCGATTGGAGGTATTAAAAAGGGTTAACCCTGTTAAAAAGGGTTTTCTTGGGAGTTTTTCCTCAGTCAATGTGAGGGTCTAAGTGTAGAGGCTGTTGTCATGATGCTATGTAAAGCCCTTTGAGACAAAATGTTTGTAAAATGGACTATACAAATATAATTGCCTTGCCTCTGATTAATTTGTAAAAAACAAAACAAAAAACAGCATCTTAAAGGCATGAGCTGTTATTAGTTTTTCCTTTTCTAAAATAGGGCAGTTCTGGAGGACAATTGTCTATCATTCAGTTTGATGTCCTTATTCATATAATTTGGAAATCTTATGGAACAAAGCTACTTCTAATTTAGAAAATTACTGTACCTGCAGCAGTTCCATTATGATCTCCAGTCTTCTTCCAAGTGCTCCACCTTTGTCACGAAATAGTGTTAGTAGCTTGGGAGTGTGACGGTCTAACGCAGACATAAATTTTGGTTCCAGAAGTACAGTAGTTGTTCTTTAAAAGTCTGCATTGATCTGAAACACAAAGGCAACAAAAGAGACAAAGGTATCACATCAGTTCTCAGGCTCCTAAACTTTTTTCATATAAATTGTCTAACATTCAATACTTTTTGCCAATTTCAGAGTACTGAAGTCCCCCTCCACCCACAATATTTGCATATTTAAACATTCTGGAATTGTAAATGAGGGAGAGTTAAATGTAATTTTAAGGATTTTAATGACATTATTGAAACTTTGTGGAAAAAACATGTTAGACAAATTATTAATCAAAGTAAGAGTATTTTTTTTACATCTTAAAGACAAAATTTTTTTTAAGCAATCCCTTACAGGGTCGTCGGTTTCACATTTACATTGTTTCTTAACAGGAATTACACAAACCAACTTACTTGAAAAGGGTCAAACAGGGCAGGCCAGCAGTCCTTCATGGTTCGAACAGTTGGACACAGATTGATGATTTAATGTCGTCTGAGGGCAAACGTTTTGCTCATTTGGTCTTTGACTACATTTTCGTTGTTCTTCTTTTTTGACTCTGCGACCAGCTGTTCCCTTACTTTCTCCAAGCTTTGCTCATTTTCACCAGCTGGGTAGGGTGGCAGATAATTGACCTCTGCCCTTTTTGCCTTTTTCACATTTTTTGCAGACTTCCTGTCAGCAGGGCATTTATGTTTTAGAGCAGGGGTTTTCAACCGGTGGTCCGCGGCCCCCTGGTGGTCCGTGGCATTGCATGTGGTCCGTGACAGCTAACCATAATATCAGTATTAAAATCACTTTTTTTCCATAATTTATTTTTCCAAACGTTTCCAGAATATTTGCACATTAGTAGGAAAACTGAATTTATTGAAAATATCTAAAATCTTCAAACTGACACAGGATAGGCTAGCTTTGCATCTATCAGTCCTATGCTTTGCTAACGTTGTGTTTTGCGTCATATACGTACACATTAATCTTGCGCGCGAAATAGACTAGCATCAGGGCAAGGCTAGAACCAGAGAATGATATGAGGCTGTCACTATGTACCACTATATCACCACGAATAGACAGACTGTGGGGAAGTCACCACGCCCAGAAATTCCACTAACAGGTAAGGAGTCCCCCAAACACACACACACACACAATAGTGGGCCGCGGATTACTTATTAGTCAGAATGGTGGTCCCTGGCACAGAACCAGTTTAAAACCCCTGTTTTAGAGCATTGCATGTAACATCTGGAATACCTAAGCCAAAGTATATGTACTTTAGTGATTCATACTGTAAAAATAATTACATACATGCACACATCCCAGAAGCCTTAAGCCTTTTAAACGTCTAATCTATCTAAAAAAAAAAAAATGAAATGTATTGAAAATGCTATAAGAAACCTTACACTAAAGGGAAACATAGGGGAACAGACTTCGACACAACACCGGCTTACGAAACTCCAAATATTAAACTGAACACGGCTAATCAGATATGAAACAGTATTCTGTTACTAAAATGTTTTCAGATACTTTTAGTGTACAGTTTAGCTGTAAAATGAGAGTGTTTGTGTCATTTGAATTTGAATTCCTCCCCTCCTGCTAAAGTTACGTTAGCTAACTAACTTAAGTGCTAGCTGCTAATCAACTGACTTCACATGGTTTTAGCCAAGTTAACTTCACATCTGCAAGTTGCAATAAAACAGTGAAACAACATAGAGAAGTTACGTTACCTGTCTCGGGAAGACGATCTCCACACACAAGAAGTAAAGCCAACGGAAGTGCGTCAAGTGCCGTCTGAAATATAAGATGCCTTTCCAGCCATAACCCCAAAGATTGCTCTTTATGGAACCTTAAAATAAAACCCAATGTACTCATTTACGCAATTTCATAAAAACATACTGAGGATATGATATTAACACGCAAAACACCTAGGAACCATGATAGTGAAAATGCTAACCCACATCCTTTAATATAAAAGGTTAGCTTTGATACATAAGAATTCTTCCAAAATGTATGATGCTGTGTTCATATTATAGTGCAAAAACATCACACTCTAGCCTTCCAACACAAGCTAATTTTGTGTTGCAGCTGAGCCTCTTTTTCTGTGATAACTCATTTTATATTGTAATATACCACTACATACGTTCTTCTTACTAGCCCAGTGATAACAAAAGAAGTTTTCTTACCTAATTTAACCAGTTAAATTTTGCAATATGAGCAATGTGGAAGAAAATTAATATTCACTGTCTGCAGCCTACTCTCTTCAAATGTCTTGTAGGCCTGCTGCATTTTTTTTTTTAAAGGCGCATTTTGACAAGAAGTGCTTTTCAATTAAAATTTGACTGTTTACATTCATTTGAATTCACCCAATATTCTCTCCATTTGGGATTAGATACATATAATGCTTAAGTTTTATTTAACTGCAATGGGTAGATTTTATTCCAAACATTTTTATTTAAATTATAAATAAATATTTGGCTTAAATTCAAAAACACAATTATATTGAATACATATTAACCAAAAACATTTATTCAAATCTACATGACCACAGAATCATTTCTTACAGTGAAAGTGATGGAGTGGACAAGTATGTTTCCAGACCCGAAACCTGTTGGGCACCTGTGGGGCATCCAATTGGAAGGTGGAGAAGCACCATGTGTCTAACACCCAGCAACTTCGTGATGTCATTATGGAGGAGTGGAGAAGAATACCAGTAACAACCTGTGCAGCTCTGGTGAATTTCATGCCCAGAAGGATTAAGGCAGTCCTTGATAGCAATGGTGCTCACACAAAATATTGACACTTTGGACACAGTTTTGATAGGTTCACTTAGGGTCTGCTCACTTTTGTTGCCAGCTATTTTGGCAGTGATGCTGTATGTTGGGTTATTTTCAGAGGACAGTGGCTGAAATATGAGGGGTGAACTCACTATTGTGATAGACAGACAGACAGACAGACAGACAGACAGTAGATAGATAGATAGATAGATAGATAGATAGATAGATAGATAGATAGATAGATAGATAGATAGATAGATTTATTATGAATTAAAACCTGCCTGTAGATTTCAGAATCCATGATCCCATTAATTCACACAATATTGCTAATTTCCAAAGTATTCTACTAAACAGATGAAATAATGATGTAATCTAATCTATCTAATAATGGCCTAAATCATTTGCACAGTACTGTATACGTACAGTGCCCTCCACAATTATTGGCACCCCTGTTTAAGATGTGGTCGTGAACTTCTAAAAATTCTCCTTTTTTTTAAAAACAACATAGAACCCAAATGCAAAAAAAGAGAAAAATCCAACCTTTCATTTAAGTACATTACTTTGGTGGTGAAAAAAAATTACACATTTAGAAAAAAAAAAAAAACTTGAAATCATGTGTGCCACAATTATTGGCACCCCTAACAATTCCTCTGAT
>MU551653.1:275068-295755 GCA_024362625.1 Silurus asotus
TCAACACCTTGGGTGGTTCCATGTAATTCCGGAGTAGAACGGGTGCTTTGAGGACGGATTGGACTGTAGTTGGTGTTGGCGGTGTGCTGCACTGACTCGGGAGTGCAGTTTGCTTCTGATCATCATCACTGTACCCCGCAACTTTGTATATATGCGTCAGATGGACATTTGGTGCAACCCAGATGAGGATGGGTTCCCTCTTGGGTCTGGTTCCTCTCGAGGTTTCTTCCTTGTGCCATCTCGGGGAGTTTTTCCTTGCCACAGTTGCTCATCAGGGACAAACATACTTACAAAGAACATATTTACATTTAATCACCACATTATCTGTGTAAAGCTGCTTTGAGACAATGTTCATTGTTAAAAGCGCTATACAAATAAAAATGAATTGAATTGAATTGAATCTGCATACTTGATGAAGATGTTGGAGGTATACAGAGGAGCACAATTGTGGGTGAACAGGGAGTAGAGCAGTGGGCTCAGAACACAGCCCTGCGGTATGCCAGTGTTCAGAATGAGGGTTGAGGATACCTGGTTGCCCAACCTGACCGATTGAGGTCTTTTGGTGAGAAAGTCCAGAATCCATCGATGTTTGCCTATCGATGCAAACATCGCTGGATTCTGGACCTACATCGGAAACAGCATTTTGATGTAGGTGTTGCTTTTATCCAGGTGGGTGAGAGGAGAATGAAGAGCTGTGGAAACTGCATCCTCTGTTGACCTGTTCAGGCGATAGGCAAACTTGTATGGGTCCAGCGTAGGTGGTAGGCCCGCAGGTGAGGTGATTCAGGATCAGTTCCTCAAAGCGCTTCATAGCAATGGGGGTGAGTGCAACTGGTCGATGGTCATTCAGGCATTAAGCAGCTGAGTGCTTAGGCACTGGTATGATAGTAGTGGTCTTCAGTCATGTTGGTACCATGGCTTGGGAGTGGTGCATTCCTAGACACTTTTGAGTCTAGGAATGCAATTCCTGCGTGACGTCAGTTCCTGTTTCCTGTTGTTGAACTGTTCACCGGGAATTGTGTTTGTATCGGCGTTTTAAACTTTTTATAGTTAGTTTTTTCTCACTTTAAAATATCAAAATATCGTTTTGATATCCTGCATCCTTTCCGTTGACTCCGTCTCGACTATTTTTGCTGTCGGAAGAGCGCTTTTTTCCCTGTCTGAGGGTTTGAAAGCAGTGAGTGGAGGACATTTACCAAGAACTACGAACACACACTACAGTAGTCACATTAAGGTACGTAATTTCTCTATTATGGCGAACATCCAGTTCATTCAGTGTGTGAAGTGTGTCATGTTTAGTCAGTCTCTCTCCGTTGTTAGCGATAATTTTATCTGTGAGAAGTGTAAGCTAGTTTGCTCTTTGACGGAGAAGATCTTAGCATTAGAGGAGCGCATCCAGAGTCTAGAGAGAAGTAGTGAGTGTGAGAGCAGTCCAGGTTCTGCAGGGGAAAGTCTGGATGCCCTAGGTGAAGGTACTATTCCCCCGACTCCGGCATTAGAGCCCTCGCAGCGGGGCGAATGGGTGACGACTCGGCGGCATACTCGCAAAGCCAAAGCTAACGCTAAGGCTTGCCCACGGGAGCACCATTCCTCTCCGCTTCGCGTGTCCAACAGGTTTGCTCTCCTCAGTGAAGCACCCGCTGAGAAACCTGAAAGAGCTCTGGTTTTAGGAGACTCTATTCTGAGGCACGTGAAATTAGCTAGACCTTTAGGGGCACCAGCAGCACAGGTTATGTGTATACCGGGAGCCAGGGCGCCGGACATAGCAGGTCAGCTTAGATTCTTAGGAAAGCACAGGTTCTCTAAGATAGTTTTTCACACAGGAGCTAATGATATACGCCTTCGACAGTCAGAGGTTACTAAGAGTAATGTTATAGAGGTGTGTAAATTAGCAAAGGCAATGTCCGATGCTGTAGTATGCTCTGGCCCCATCCCAATGCGACGTGGCGATGTAGCCTACAGCAGGTTATGGTCGCTGAACTGCTGGATGTCAGAGTGGTGCTCCAAAAACAATGTGGGCTTCATTAATAATTGGAGCATTTTTGAGGGCAAGGCTGGCCTGTTAGGGTGGGACGGTGTCCATCCCACCCGGGAAGGTGCTGCTCTCATTTCTTGTAGTATAGGTCATAGTATCAAAAGAGCACTAGTTAACAAGTGACTGTCTAGAGCAGGGGTGGCCAACCCACAGCTCGCGAGCCGCATGCGGCTCTTTGGCTGGTTTCATGCGGCTCTTATGTTCCTTTCGAAAGTTTGTGTGTGTTTGATTTTTAATGTGCGTGTTCGCTTTGCTTAAGTTCAGTACGGTATTTTTAAGACTTAAATGAGTTTGCCCCTACTAGAAAACTTTGCGGTATATCAGACCTTGGCATGAGGCCAATCATAAATTACAGGGATGCACCGAGAATTTAGGGAAATGCCTAAATCACCAAAACACCACTGCAGAAACACAATTGTAATGACGCAATAAAAAAGCGCAGCAGCACACGGTTATCTGGATGAGAGCAACATGTCTGCGGTGTGCAGAGAGCGATGTGCAAAACATGCAATGCTGAAATTTCAAGAGGGGGTGTATCTGCTAAGAGTTTCTCCAAGTCAGGTTTAATTTATCACCTGAAATTCAAACATCCTGAATGCCTTCTAAATATGAACGCGGCGCAGAAAAGTAAAGTCAATCCGAGCATGCGCACTCCGTCTGTAGAGGACGTTTTTGAAAAGGCAGGAAAGTTTTCCAGTGATGGTGCCAAGGCAAAAGGCATAACACAAAAAATTATGGATTTCATTGCCATTTGAATAGAATTTTTTATTTCGGTGCAGCCCTAAAATATTATCATTGGTGTGGCCCTCTGACACAATTCAAGTTTCTCATGTGGCCCCTTGTAAAAATTAATTGCCCACCCCTGCGGTATATTCATCTCACACACATGCGCATTTGACGAAAATATTGAGCTTAAAAAAAACACAAAGTCGGTGTTCCACCCTAAAACACGTGAAATCAAAGCATCGATCTGTTCTGACTGACAACAGTGGCAACAATGGAATGAAAAACAAAGCAGATTTGAAAGGGATTGTTTAAGGCAAGGATGCCAAAAGTCCCACTAAGTAACATGCATATTAAAGGAAAAACGCTATTGTAAATTATTATATTTTTGTTTGTGGACTTAGTTAAACTGAGTGTTTTTGTGTGAGAGACAGTGCACACAATGTTCATTGTTGAAAATGACTGTCCTGTGGTCTTAAAACTGTAGGAGTCAATTTCTGTCATTATGTTCATTATGTTGGTGTGTGACAGCCAAGGCCATGGAGCAGGCAGACAGGCTAAACCGACCGTCTGCTAGCTGCACAGAGTCGTCACTCAGGATCCACCATTTGAGACTGTGTCTGTCCCCCGAGCAAAACCAAAATATAGGAGTTATCAGAAAGTCTGTTTAAGTAACCTGATTAACATTAAATTAAATAGGACTGAACGCACAGCCAGCGCCTCTGATCTAAAGATAGGATTGCTGAATATTAGATCTCTCACGCCAAAAGCGCTTTCTATAAACGAAATTATTACCGACCAGGAGTTTAATATAATGTGTTTGACAGAAATGTGGATTAAATCGAATGAATATGTAGCATTAAATGAGGCGAGTCCTCCTGGGTATAGTTACATACACCAACCCCGTCTAAATGGCAGAGGAGGTGGAGTAGCAGCTATTTATAATAATAATCTAAACGTCACACAAAAGACTAAATACAAATGTAAAACATTTGAAGTTCTTTACACCAACATAAAATATTCAGTGTCCGAAAGCAGGTCAAGTCAGTTAATTCCACTAATTATTATTTATAGACCCCCAGGGCCCTACTCTAATTTTCTGATAGAATTTGCAGATTTCATTACAAATTTAGCTACTTCTTTAGACAAAGCATTAATTGTTGGAGACTTTAATATTCATTTTGATAATTAGGAAGACTCCTTAAGAGCAGCAGTTGTGTCCATTCTAGATTCAGTTGGAATTAATCAGAATGTTATTGGACCCACTCATAGTGGTGGACACACTCTCGATTAGTTGTTAACATTTAGATTAAAAATAAAAAACGTAGTCATATTTCCACAGTCTAAAGCTATTTCAGACATTATATAATCTCGTTTAAAATTTGCCTAAGTCATTGCATTTCTACCTCACGACGTTACCGTGTTAAGCGTACTTTCACGTCAGCTACAGCAGCGCGTTTTATTAATAATCTTCCTGAAATTAAGATATTAGATAGATCTCCGTCAGACCCCGCAGAGCTTGATTGGGCCACTGAACATCTAGAAACAACGTTACGTTAAACTCTAGATGATGTAGCTTCCCTTAAGACCAAAATGATCAGGGAGAAAAAATTAGCACAGTGGTATACTGATCATACACGCACCTTAAAACAGACCACTCGAAAATTAGAACGTAAATGGCGTCAAACAAAATTAACAGTATTTCAAATTGCATGGAAGGAGAGCCTCCTAAATTATAGAAAATCTCTTTGTGCTGCTAGATCAGCATATTTCTCCACCCTCATAGAAAATAACAAGCTAGATTTTTATTCAGCACGATAGCAAAATTAACAGGGAATAAAAGAACTGCATTAACATACACACCATCAATAGGTAGTAATGATTTCATGAACTTTTTTAATAATAAAATTGAAAACATCAGGCAAGAAATCCAGACGGTTAATATAAATCCAAATTATTTTACAAGTAACGCTGTAGACAGCAGTGTAATTATAACGGACAATCAACTACAAAGCTTCACTCCTATTCATGAGAATGACTTAATTTCATTAATCTCCTCATCAAAATCATCAACCTGCATTCTCGATTCCTTGCCTACTAGTTTCTTTAAACAGATAACTCCAGAGATAATCAAACCAGTTTTAAAAATAATTAACTCTTCCATTAGCACTGGTTATGTACCTAAATCCTTCAAACTGGCAGTTATCCACCCCCTTATTAAGAAACCTGACCTTGACCCATGTCAGTTGTCCAACTACAGACCGATATCAAATCTCCCCTTTATATCCAAAATTTTAGAAAAGTTTGTAGCACAGCAGTTATGCTCACACCTACTTATGAATAACATTTTTGAAGTGTATCAGTCAGGATTTCGGCCTCATCACATGCAGCTAGAAGCAAACTTTCTGATTACGTAGCATCTTTGGATGGTGTTTCTGTTTCAGCATGTACGGCTGTCAAAGACCTTGGTGTGATTATTGACCCGAGTCTTTCCTTTGAGTCTCACGTGAATAATATCACCAGGATCGCCTTCTTTCACCTAAGAAATATTGCTAAAATTTGAAATATGATGTCGTTACAGGATGCAGAAAAATGCAGCAAAGTGCAGCAAAGTGCTTTTGTTACTTCTAGATTGGACTACTGTAACGCCTTACTGTCTGGGTGTGCGAGTAAGTGCATAAATAAGCTTCAGTTAGTCCAGAATGCAGCAGCAAGGGTCCTCACCAGATCTAGGAAATACGACCACATCACCCCTGTTTTAATCAGTCTACACTGGCTCCCAATCAAATCTCGCATTGATTATAAAATATTACTACTGACGTATAAAGCACTTAACGGTCTCGCACCGCAGTATCTGAGTGAACTTTTGTACCAGTATGATCCTCCACGCCTACTTAGATCGAAAGGTGCTGGCCATCTGTTGGTTCATCAAATAATGAAGACTACCGCAGGGGGCAGATCTTTCTCTTATAAAGCCCCACATTTATGGAACAGCCTTCCAATCAGTGTTCGGGACTCAGACACAGTCTCAGTGTTCAAGTCGAGGTTGAAAACTTATTTACTAGTCAAGCCTTTTATCAGTAGATTTTTTTTCTTAGGTAAAGGCTCAGATCTGGAGGGCGCATGGATATAGAGTGTTTGGTGAACTGGTATATTTGTATGCTGTCGTCCCCTCACATTCACACGTTCACTCAGGTTTGTTGACGGTGGTGTGGTGGGTCGTCTCTTATCCCAGAGATCCCTCATGTCTGTGTTACGTTCTGGTTCTCCCTTTTTAGTTATGCTGCCATAGTGAGTCTTGCCGGAGTCCAAACTGCACAGTGACATTAACTTTCATACACCAATAGGGACACTTAATAATCCATATCCTTCTCTTCCCGTCACCATCTCTCTCTCTCTCTCTCTCTCTCTCTCTCTCTCTCTCTCTTCCCTCTTGGGTCTGGTTCCTCTCGAGGTTTCTTCCTTGTGCCATCTCGGGGAGTTTTTCCTTGCCACAGTTGCTCATCAGGGACAAACATACTTACAAAGAACATATTTACATTTAATCACCACATTATCTGTGTAAAGCTGCTTTGAGACAATGTTTATTGTTAAAAGCGCTATACAAATAAAAATGAATTGAATTGAATTGAAATTCAACTTCTTTTCTGTGTGGTGTGGTGGGCAGTGACTGTAAGAGTGGACGATACGACCACTGAATATTTTAAATAGCTGATGACCATCCAACTGTTTTGGTAAGTTTTTTCTCTTAGAAATGTACTAAACTATTGTCAGGGATTCCCCTGCCACGCCCCCCTCAGTAGCTGTCAGAGATGCACACTGCCACGCCCCCCTCAGTAGCTGACATGGTTCCTCGTTATCCCGTGCCTGCCTGGAACGACCGACAGCTGTGGCTCGTTATGGATCAGACTATATAAACTCACGTTCTCGAGTCACAGGCTGTCGGTTCTTAAATTGTCATGATGGTCACTCCGTGACCGCCTGCCTTCCCGCTGGTTCTGTCCCTAAGACTGTTTCCACGTCGGATTACCAGAGGTGGGAGACTTGAGTCATATGACTTGACTCGAGTCAGACTCGAGTCACAATTTTCTGGACTTAAGACTTACTTGACTAGATCTCTGAAAAGACTCGACTTGACTTTAGACTTGCTCCTTGTGACTTTAGACTTGACTCGGACTTGTGCCTATTTACTTGAAATGACTTGTGGAAAATATATATTTTTTTCAATTATTGTGATTTTTTTATATATTTAAGAATGGACTATATATTTTCCAATAAGTTGGCGAACCCAATCCACTCTTCCGCATGCGTAAACCGCTAGACGCTATCCGGAAGCCGCTTGCCGCCTGCCAAAACAGCAGATCCCTCCGCAGACAAGACAACATGTACACCGCAACAACACCAGCCCCACCCCCAAGGATAATAAAGTTTCGGTTTAGAGATTACGCGTACATGGCCAGTTTGATTTTTTGCAAATGCAATTCACTGTAATTTGCCTTCACATTGGCATTATTTTAAACTGTCCAAACATCACAGTTTAACATTGAAGTGGTCAAGGGGTAAAGTTGTTATGGCCAAATACATTATTTTTTTTTTTACATTATTAAAGATATTAGAAAAATAAATGAAAAGCCCTAGAGTAACATGATCATAATAGTTTGTGGATAACTCTTAACAGAGCAACAATATTGGGTTCAACACCTTTTAAAAACCACTGCCTCACTTGTACAGTAAGATTTCTTTTTTCCTGATATTGATATTCTACTTTGAGTATGCAACCCATTGTTTGGTGTCTGATGAGATGACAGAGTATACTTTACACTTATAGGTATTATTATTACTATATGTTGAGATGGGGACATGTGACTGTTCACTCCATGTTTACACAGATACATCAGGGTATTTATAGAAAGAAATGATCCAGTTTAACAGCTGTAGTTCTGACTACTTCTGAGAAGGGAACATCAGCACATTCTAATGTCTAAAAAACTTACAATTAATTCTTGTTTACTTGTTCATTTAATGTATTTTTATTTTAGAGCATTTAAAGTGCTTCTTAACGATATTTTATTACACACAAGTTAATCTATTTATTTTTGTAACCAATCATCAGGCCTCTGTGTCTAAATAAGTAATAAAAGTCCCTGAGTTAAAAAATGTGTCAAACAAATCTGTGTGCGACTTGGTATGACTTGATGACTAAATTGCGACTTGACTTGACTTGACTTGACAAAGAGTATGACTTGACTTGACTTGACTTGACCCTTACAACAGAATGACTTTACTTGACTTTGACTTGCAATGTTAAGAGGTGGACTTGACTTGAGACTCATTTGGTGACTTACTCCCACCTCTGCGGATTACTCTTTGCCATGGAGTTGCTTTCAGTTCCGGTTTTGTTTTTCGTTGGACATTTACTTTCATGTTGGATTACTCGTCCCGAGCGGATAATCTCTGTTTGCTTTTCTTTGCGGCTTGTGAGTGTTTCCTTTGTTGAACTGACTTTGAATAAAGACAATAATCGAGTTATTTCCGCTTCCGCGTCATCAGCCTGACAACTATTACTAAGCTAACACTACTAATGTGGTTGCTAAGCTTGCCCTAGGGTAACAAGGTGTTCATTCCACTACGCTGATTTTTGTTGAACATAGCGGGGAAAAATATGACTTTTTGTATGATGTAAAATGAGAGAGATCCACAGAGCAAAGGTTAATGTTAACTTTTCACTTGCACTTTCGTGGGGCAGGGTTTCAAATCCAAATGTTTGGGGGTATTATACATATCAAATAAACACTAAATATTTACTCTTAAAATAACCTATTGCAGATGCAGTGGACCTGTAAGCAGTACATTTTTGCCACAGATAAAAGAGGACAGTTGTTGAAACATTGTTGACTGAAACTTGCAGGTTTTACACGGCAACGGCCGATACCATGTCTTCATAGTGATTGCTTGTGCACATTCAAATCTTTTTATGCACTCAAAGTGCATTTATCTGTTTGGCATCCTCGATCAGACAGGCAAAGAGGTGAATCCACAGCTGCATTCCATTGTCAGTTATGTGAATGCATGTAGCCCAGCACTGAAGCAGAGTTTTTCACACACTTAAGAAGTCATTTGAAACTTAAGCAAAAAGTTGTGTGTCCATATGAAGGCTGTAAATTTCAGAGCAATGTACAGTGGAACCTCGGGTTACGAATTTAATTCGTTCGGGTACTTTATTCGTAACCTGAAAAGTTCGTATCCCGATACAAATTTCCCCATAATAATGAACAGAAACTTCGGTAATTTTTTCTGGACAACCAAAAATATTACTTAAATAAAAATAAAGCCAATATTCACTAATATTATTTACTTTTAACATGCTATATTAAAATCATACCACATAAAAACATACAAAAGAGGAAAAGATCTTTACCGGGTACTTTCCCTTTGAGAAGACTCGCTGCAGGAGACAACGTTCGTAGAAGGGGGAGGAGGGAGAGTTATTGTTTGGAAGGAGAATCTTATTATATTATATTATTTATATATTATTATATATTATATTATAGAATATTAAAGACAGTGTTATTAACACGAACGCTGAGACAATTGTTGCATTAGAGGGAAAATGACAGCTGTTTCTTTAAGGCTATCTTCTTCATGTGAAGAAGAGAATGTTTCTTCACATGATGACTTTGAGTGTGAGTATGAGGAGTCTATGGGAGACACACAGGACTTGGAAACTCAGCTGAAACATAACCTCGCTGCTCTGTTTTTAAAAATGCAGACAGTCCTGCACATTTATGAAATTGCTGCCCAAGAAGTTATACAGCAGATTACCCAGATCCATTTACTTTCAAGGCCACTAATACAAAGTGCCATCCAGAAGATTATCAGTCAGCGTTGTGGTGATGTGGATGATACCATAGTGAATGATATTGTAAATGTAGTTACACAAAGTAATGACTTGCTTAAGTTCACCAATACAGGAGGAGCCCTGTCAACAGCTAGCAGGAGAACATCTTATTTCTGCAAGAATTTTCAGTTGTTATGCCAGTTGAATACTGCCTTGAAGGAATTAGTTCATTTGTGTATGTTCTCATACTAAAAATGTTGAAAACTTTGTTAAACAATCAGGATATTTTGGATAAGGTGCTACACAAAAATATTTTTTAATCTCTTGAATGTAGAAGAGTTTAGGATTACTCTTGGGCTATATATAGATGATTTTGAAGTGGCAAATCCTGTGGGAACATCCACTAAAAATCACAAGCTATGTGCAGTATATTGCGTGCTTGCTAACCTTGATTCCAAATATCGGTCAGCTCTGCACTCCATTCAACTTGCAGTTTTGTCGGTTCACTTCTATCAGTTTTGTGTGTGTAAACAAGTTGAGATACAGGATAAAGAGGTCAGATCAGGCCTACTCCATTTAAGGACAAGAGAGAATCATGACAGACAAGATGTTGTACATGACCCTGCTATGGCCAGACATCATGGTGTTAAAAGAGGGTGTCCATTCAGTGAAAATCTGAGACACTTTCATGTGGTCAATGGCTTTCCACCTGACATCCTGCATGACTTTTTTGAGGGTATTGTGCCAGCAGAACTGTCACTGTGTCTTCAGGATTTGTTTACCAAGCAGTATATTTCTTTGGACTCTCTGAATAAGGCTATTAAGCAGTTTCCCTACACATTTTCTGATAAAGCTGACCAACCACAGATAATTTCAAAGACTCGGGGGCAATGGCCATGAAAACTGGTCTCTCCTGAGGCTCCTTCCATTGATGATAGGGCACTATATCCCAAAAGGAAGACCAAGCATGGGAGATACTTATGCTTCTAAAAGATATCTTGAATAGAGATATTCTAGAGATAGTGATGTCATCACACTTTACTGATGAGTTAATACACTTCCTGGAATGCAAAATCTCAGAACATTTACTTAAAACAGCAACCTACAAACTTCGTCCAAAACATCATTTTATTGAACACTACCCTCAAATAATAACAATCTTTGGCCTTCTAGTAGACGTGTGGACAATGCATTTTGAAGAGAAGCACAGTTTTTTTTTAAAGGTTGTGCATGACACTCGCAATTTTAAGAATTTACAACAAACCTTAGCTGTATGACACCAGAAAATGATAGCCTTCCATTTGGATTCATCATCATTCTTCAAGCTTTCTTTGGAAATTGATAAAGTGAGGTCAGTTATGATTACATCTTTCCCTGAAAATGTTCAAAACTCCCTTCATCAGCATAATGCCAGACAAAGTACGGTATTGGTTGCATCATCTGCTTGTGTTGATAGTGTAAATTACAGTGCAGATATGATCATTTCAGTTGGAACTTGTTCAGGTCTACCAGAGTTCCAGCAAATAATACATATTGCTGTTATTAATACAGAAATCCAGTTGGTCTGCAGGATTTTGACTGCCTGCCCTTTTTTTTAGAAAGACAAGTAAGAACTGACAATCATAATTTTTTGTTTACACCAATAATAAATGCCAGTCTAGTCACATGCTTTTTGTGTTTTTCTGTGCATTGCAGGTATATGTAGAGTTCAACAGGATTGCCACCACAAATCTAGAAAACGATTTTTTTTGATGCAATGGACTGCCTCACACCACGCTTTGTCTATATCTTCAAGTCCATGAAAGGAAGTGTTTGAAATAAAATTGCTGAAATTGTGCAGCAGGTTGATTCAAGCGTAAGTCTTCTAAAGTGTTCTTAATGTCATTTTTTTTTTTAAACAAGCATAAATACTGTATTTTAAGAAATGGCAACCTGCAGTAGTGTTAAAACACTAGGTCCTTTGTTCCTGATAAACTATGTACTAGATTTGAAAATGATTTCTCTCCACTGAAAAAAAAAAAAATTTGATAAAACTCTTTTCATGTACACTTTTGTGTTCATATTGTAACGTTGAATATTGTATTATACTTAATTTGTTCTTTCCATTAGAAGCCAGATGTGACAGCACTACATACCCTTGTTCTCAGAGGCCTCCCAATACTTGGTGACGATCCTACAGTATCACAATCCTAGAGTAACTTCTACAACACTGCCTTTGTAAGTTCTTACACAGTTACAGAAAAATAAGAATATGGAATTTGTCCCTGTGAGTTCAGTACTAGAAGGGAGCACAGTGGTGCATTGCTTAGTTCCGGTCACTTACAGCAAGAATGAACTGGCTAGCTGACAGGTGTGAAAGTTTGGCAGTAGGAATCTTTTTGTGGACAGTAAAAATGATCCATGGCCCATTTGTTAAAGCAGGAAAATGCAGGTTTGTGTAAAATGATCCCACTGTTTGTTTTTGTCCTGGCCAGCCCGTTGGATCTGTCCGGTTCAACAGGCAGGCCACACCAGAAAAAACAGGTAATAATCACAGCAGTCAGGTGATGCTTCTGAGGAATGCTGCAGATGACAGCCAAAATTTAATAAGTAACACATTTGTCAAAAAAAAAAAGAAACCGTGAAATTTATGATAAACTAATAAACAAGACTTGAAGGCTGTGTAGGCAGGACAGATAGATAATAATTCACTGTTGTAATGGAGTTTTTGTGTCATACAGGATTCAAACAATAATGAGGGCTGGGCACAGGTGACTGTTGGCTTGCTGACTGTTATCAGCGAAGATGCACCTGTGTCATCAAGTCATCTCCACTTAAACCCACTTTCAACTGCCATCACTCTGGAAGGAGGTATTGTGATGGACAATCTCACAAGCTTACCACAAGCATTTTGCCTTTTGTTTGGCCTGTCTTATGCTCTCCACCTTGAATACCCAAGGCCATGAGAAACACGTTAAACTTCATCCAGAGAGTGATGCTTAGGCTGGGAGAGAACAAACTCCGCCCAAGAGAAAAAAAATCTCCTGTTAAGTAAGTGAAGTTATTGAAGAGTTAGTTGAAGAGTAGTAGTAGTGCTGGTTTATATTGTTGCCATTGTTAAGTCATTATTGCACTTCTTTGAAATTATTTTTTGTTTTTGCTGTTATTGTGTTGAAAGCAAAAATCACTCGCTGCAGTTACATAGAGGTTAAATGCCTTATGCTCAGACTATTCTGTTTGTATAACTTATATTTAACAATTATTCTTGCAATTGTTCTTGCAAACCTGCTGCACACTGTGTGCATCCGCATGTCGCTGGGTTTCCCTCACTGCCCTGCGCAGCTGAGTGTGTGCAGCATCCCATATCCGGACGCTCTCCCGGAACCAGTGGTCCACCGCGGGCACATTGGAGGGCTCATCGGACCAGGGAAACAGTGGGGGTTGGAACCTCAACACGCACTGAAAAGGGGTGAGACCTGTGGTGTCTTGGCGCAACGAGTTTTGTGCGTACTCTGCCCAGGGCAGGAACCGGCAATATGTCCTTAGGTACCTCCCCAGCTCTTGGATCTTCTGCTCGGTCTGGCCATTTGACTGGGGGTGGTAACCGGACGACAGGTTGACGGTGACTCCCAGTAGTCGGAAAAACGCCCTCCAGACGTGTGAGGTGAACTGAGAGCCCCGGTCAGACACTATCTCCTCAGGGAGGCCGTAGTTGCGGAAGACGTGATAGAAGAGCGCCTCTGCGGTTTCCAGAGCTGTGGGGAGGCTTCGGAGAGGGACAAAGCGGCAGGCCTTGGAGAACCGATCAACGACCACGAGAACGCAGGTGAAACCCTCTGACCGTGGCAGGTCTGTGACGAACTCTATGATGATATGAGACCACGGCCTTTGTGGAGTAGGTAGGGGGACGAGTTTGCCTATTGGTAGATGTCGGGGAGTTTTTGGGATGGCACAGATGTTGCAGCCTCGGACGAATTCGGCCACTGTGTTGCTCATACCTGGCCACCAGTATCGCCCCTGAACCAGACGCAGGGTCTGCCTCCTGCCTGGTGGCCCTGACCCGGAGATTTCGTGGACTGCTCTGAGTAAGGCCTGTCGACACACTGGAGGAACAAAGGTCCGGTCCTCGGGACAACCAGGGGAGTCGGTTCCCCGTGTGTGGCCCTGCGGATGTTCTCCCATATGATCGGGCTCAGGACAATCGTTGGAGGCAAGATAGGCCCAGGCTCGGTGGGTTCCTCAGGTCCATACACCCTGGAGAGAGCATCGGTCTTGCTGTTCTTTGATCCTGGCCGATAGGTGATGGTGAAGTTAAACCGGGTAAAAAAAGAGAGCCCACCGTGCCTGACGGGGATTTAGGCGCTTGGCCTCACGGAGGTACTGAAGGTTTTTGTGATGACTATGAAAGGATGGACAGCCCCCTCCAGCCAGTGTCTCCACTCCTCCAGGGCCAGTTTGATGGCTAGGAGTTCCCGGTTACCGATTTCGTAATTCAGTTCCGCTGGAGACAGCTTTTTTGAGAAGTAGGTGCAGGGATGGAGTTGAGGGGGATTCCCTGAATGCTGGGAGAGGGTGGCCCCCACGCCCATGAAAGATGCGTCCACCTCGACAACAAACGGGAGCTGGGGGTCAGGATGATGGAGAAGCGGAGCGGTACAGAAACTCGTGCGTAGCTCCTCGAAAGCCCTTTGTGCTTCCGGGGTCCAGGAGAGAGTCTTGGCTTTTCCTCGCAGGAAACCAGGCTGAAACCTCCAATTTTGAGAATTAGGTGCAGGGATGGAGTTGAGGGGGATTCCCTGAATGCTGGGAGAGGGTGGCCCCCACGCCCATGAAAGATGCGTCCACCTCGACAACAAATCGGAGCTGGGGGTCAGGATGCCGGAGAAGCAGAGCAGTACAGAACCTCGTGCGTAGCTCCTCGAAGGCCTTTTGTGCTTCTGGGGTCCAGGAGAGGGTCTTGGCTTTTCCTCACAGTAGAGACGTGAAAGAGGCGGTAACCAGGCTGAAACCCCCAATGAACCGGCGGTAGAAGTTGGCGAAGCCCAGAAACCTCTGGAGTTCCTTGATTGAGGTGGGAATGGGCCAATCCTGTACGGCCATCACCTTCCTCTCATCCATCCTGATGCCTGCAGCAATAATGTTGTGACCCAGGAACTGTATCTCCGAGCGATGGAATTCACACTTGGGGAGGTTGAGATATAGTCGGTGTTCTCACAGCCGGGCTAGGACCTGGGTGATGTGCTTGTGGTGTTCGTGCAGTGTCCTGGAGTAGATCAGGATGTCGTCGATGTAAACATTTACGAAGCGATGAAGGAAGGGACGGAACACCTCTTCATACTGTTTTGGAAGACCGCCGGAGCAATGGAAAGGCCATACGGCATGACCTGATACTCATAGTGGCCAGAGGGAGTAATGAACGCCGTCTTCCACTAGTCCCCTTCGCGGATGCGCACCAGGTTGTACGCACTTCGGAGATCCAGCTTGGTAAAGACGCGAGCCTCACGTAGTTCTTCCAAGGCCGCTGGGACCAGAGGGAGCGGGTATGGAAGCGGGGCGATCTGTGCATTAAGGCCCCTGTAGTCAATGCAAGGGCGCAAACCCCCGTCCTTCTTAACCATGAAGAAGAAGCTAGAGGCCGACTGGGAGTAAGACTGGGTAAAGAAGCCCCTGTCGGAGGGCCTGTTGGATGTAGCCCTCCATCGCTTGGTGTTCCAGGGCTGACAAGGGGTAGACCCAGCCCTTTGGTAGCTTAGCCCCAGGCTTTAGATCAATGGCACAGTCCCACGGCCGGTGTGGGGGTAACTGAGTGGCGGCCTCCTCACTAAAGATGTCCGAGAAGGCCTGATAATCATGCGGGATCTCCACCTGAGCGGGTTGGGGAGCTCCTTCTACTTGAGTAGCTGCCAGGGTTAAGACGGTCTGGAGGGGAGTCGGGAGTGGACGTAAACACTTCTGCCGGGAGGCGGGGCTACACTCCAAGACGTTGCACGGGTCCCAGGAACAAGCAGGGGAGTGCTTGGCTAACCAGGGACGACCCAGGATTACGTCCACTGTCGAATCCTCCAGTACGAGAAGCTGAATCTCTTCTTGGTGTAGCACTCCGACTTGAAGGATGATAGGTGGAGCACAGTACTTTACCTTGCCCTTCCCTAATGGTCGTCCCTGGATGGTCTGGACAGCCAGTTCCTGGGATCCCCTCTGCCGGCGTAGCTGGAGGAGTTCTAGACACGCCTGGGAGATGAAGTTCCCCGCAGATCCTGAGTCAACTAGGGCATTAGCCGATAGAGAGAGAGCAGGGGTTACCAAGGTGACCCTGAGCGTAGACAGATGAGTAATGTCAGGAGAAAGCGTGACAATACTTACCGTCCGACGAGGAGTCCTCACAGGACATTGGGCCACGCGATGTCCTCTCTCTCCACAGTAGAGGCAAGCTCCAGCTGCCCACCGGCATTCCCTTTCTTGCCAAGACAGCCGCTGTGCCCCGAGTTGCATGGGTTCGGGTTCTGGAGTTGTTGGCGCTGCCATAGCCTGTGCTGGTTCGACCTCAGGGGATTTGCCTGCTGCCAGGTGTTGAGAGACGCGGATGGATCTCTGAATGAATGCCTCAAGCCCCAGAGTCATCATAAGTGGCCATCGCTAGCCGGAGCTCCTGATTTAAGCCTCTGCGATATACAGCCAACAACGCTTTCTCATCCCAACCAGCAGATGCCGCCAGAGTGCGGAAGCGGAGGCTGTAACTCGACACGCTGTATGTCCCCTGGTGGAGGTTGAGCAGCTGATCAGCGGTTAAGGTATCCCCGGGGACGGTGCTAAATTCCTCGGTATAATGACTCGTGAACGCGGCGTATGACGTCAGGGCAGGGCTTGCTGCGCTCCAGAGCGCTCTTGTCCACGCTATTGCTCTTCCGGTGAGCAGCGAAATTAGAAACGCGACCTTTGCTCGTTCGCTAGAAAAACATTGTGGTCGCATCTCGATGTAGATGGCCACCTGGAGCAGGAAGCCATGACATTCCGCCGCATTTCCGGAAAATTACGCTGAGAGAACCAGCTAGGTGTGCGGCTTCTGGCCGGAAAGCCTCTCAAAGCGCGGCGGTGAGCTCCCTCACGAACTCGGACGTGGCCACGGGCTGGTCCTCCGCTATGGTGCCCTTCGGTTTTGTGTGGTCCGTTCTTCTGTCAGGCAAAAGAACGTGCCGGAAACCGAAGTGAAATCCACAAGGCTTTTAATGCGAAACGAACAGGGCAAACACACAAAAAGGAAACCCCAGGTTGCTAAACCAGGTAAGAGCTGTGATCGGGCATAAGCAAGAACCAAACCACCTAGAGTAACGTAGCCAACAATATAAACAACACTGAGTATCTTGAGTAATCCGACAATGTTCTATCGCCTAGGCTGTAGAACGGACAATGAGCTGGTGGAGAAACGGGGGTTATATAGCACGGAAGCTGATAAGTGCCAGGTGTAGCTGATTAGTAAGTGGGAGAGAGGCTTGGAGTGATAAGTGAAGGTGTGGCTGGTGGATCCCTGACACACACACACAGCACTTCGCAACTGCAGGTGAAAGGTGACAAATGGGTTTGGTTAAAAGCATCACGAAAAGTGCATTTGATTGACTGAGTGATGGTCATGGCTAGTAATGGTTTGGCACTACGTTGCTTATGTGTGTAAAAACAGTGCCAGTTGCTTGGATACCCAAGATGGCGGCGCGAGCACATCGCGAGGCTCAGGGTCTCTCCAGAATCTGCAATTTTGCGGTATTTCTGTTGCTCATATCGGGTCTGTTCGTGCAGAACAGCAGTGCATATACATCGTACACCCGACGTGAGCTTTTGGATATTGGTTTACGACTCCCTGACAGTTTTATGGACAACCTTCATCTCCTTCCTGAGATCACCAGAGCACCCGAGGCAGCTCACTCTACACGGCCGGGCGGAAGTGCTCGCAGGCGGTCGCAGGCGGCGTCGAGATCGTAAACAAAGGCGGGGGAAGCGTGGTGGAGTGAAAGCTAAGCTAAAGCTAACACCACACCGGCTCTCCTTACCCAGCATCTTCCTCGCTAATGTTCGGTCGCTGGTGAACAAAATGGAGGAGATTCGACTCAGCATCACACACAGTATGAAACTTCGGAACTGTAATGTCTTGATTTTCACTGAAACATGGCTACTCAGCGGCATTCCGGACAACGCTATTCAGCTAGCGGGACGACACACACTCCGGGCGGATAGGACATTAGATGGCTCCGGTAAGACCAGAGGCGGTGGACTGTGCATTTATGTCAACAAAGCTTGGTGCACGAACTCTGTTATTGTCGAGAGTCATTGTTCAGCTAACCTGGAGTTTCTCATGGTTAAATGTAGACCATTTTATCTACCGCGGGAGTTTACTTCCACCATCATTACTGCTGCTTACATTCCCCCCGATGCTGATGCTAAGCTCGCTATGAAAGAACTTTATGCGGCCATCAGTAAACAACAGACTGTTCACCCGGAAGCTGCGTTTATTGTTGCGGGAGATTTTAATCACTCAAACTTAAAGGCAGTTCTTCCAAAATTTCATCAGCATGTTTCATGTCACACCAGAGGGAACAAAACTTTAGACCATGTATACACAAACATGGCTGGAGCTTACGTTGCAACCCCCCTCCCCCACCTGGGGCAGTCAGATCACCTTTCTTTGTTTCTCACCCCTAAATATGCACCCCTCATCAACCGGGTAAAGCCATCAGTGAGAACCATCAAGGTGTGGCCCGCAGACGCAGATATCACACTTCAGGAAAGGTTTCTACACACAGACTGGAGTTCATTTGCTTCTCAGGCCACCAGTGACTCTCACATAGACATTGACTGCTACACCTCCTCTGTTCTGGATTACATCAGTTCCACCACAAACGGTGTTACTACCCAGAAACAGATCATCACATACCCCAATCAGAAGCCATGGATGAACAAGGAGGTGCGCCTCCTGCTGAAGGCACGCACTACTGCCTTCAGGTCAGGTGACGCTCAGGCCTACAGCACATCCAGAGCTAACCTGAAGAGGGGCATTAAAGAGGCCAAGCACTGCTACAAGCTGAAGATAGAGGAGCATTTTTCTAACTCTGACCCTCGACGCATGTGGCAAGGCATCCAGGCCATCAGTGATTACAAACCCTCCCACTCCACCCCCGCTGCCACTGATGTCCTCTTTCTGAATGAGCTTAATGACTTTTATGCTCGCTTTGAGAGAGACAACAAAGAAACTGCCACAAAGCTCAAACTCTCGGCTGATCACTCTCCAATCAAACTCTCCTCCACAGATGTCTGCAATGCACTGAGCCGGATCAGCGCTCACAAAGCCGCTGGACCAGACAACATCCCTGGTCGAGTACTTAGGGCATGTGCTGAGCAGCTCGCTGGGGTCTTTACTGACATTTTCAACCTGTCTCTTGCCCAAGCAGCTGTTCCCACTTGCTTTAAATGTACCTCCATTGTGCCAGTGCCTAAACACTCTAACCCAACGTGCCTGAACGACTACCGCCCTGTAGCACTGACACCCATTGTCATGAAGTGCTTTGAGCGGCTGGTCCTGGCACACCTGAAGGACTCTCTGCCAACCACATTTGACTCCCACCAGTTTGCCTACCGAAGCAATAGAAGCACAGAAGATGCAGTTTCCATGGCATTGCACTCTGTGCTCACACACTTGGACAATAAAAACACCTATGCACGTATGCTGTTTGTTGACTTCAGCTCAGCATTCAATACCATCATTCCATCCAAGTTAATATGCAAACTTCTAGATCTGGGCATTAACACCTCCACCTGCAACTGGGTCATGGACTTTTTGACCAAAAGACCCCAGCAGGTTCGATCTGGCTCCATTTGCTCCAACACCATCACACTCAACACTGGTGTACCACAGGGCTGTGTGCTGAGCCCCTTCCTCTACTCCCTCTTCACCTCCGACTGCAGGCCTGTGAATGGATCCAACTCCATCATCAAGTTTGCAGATGACACTACCGTGATTGGTCTCATCACCAACAATGATGAGACTGCCTACAGGGAGGAGATCCAGCACCTAGCCACATGGTGCAACAATAACAACCTGCTCCTTAACACCTCCAAGACAAAGGAGCTTATTGTGGACTTCAGGAAGGAGGGAAGAGGCACACATGACACCACCCACATCAACGGGATGGCTGTTGAGCGTGTCTCCAGTTTCAAGTTCCTGGGGATCCACATCTCGGCAGACCTGTCTTGGAACATCAACACCTCCAGCCTGGTCAAGAAGGCTCACCAGCGCCTCTTTTTCCTGAGGACACTTAAAAAAAATCAGCTCTCCTCGGATATCCTGGTGAACTTCTACCGCTGCGCAGTAGAAAGCATCCTGACCAGCTGTGTCACAGTCTGGTATGGGAGCTGCTCTGCTGCTGAGCGTAAGGCACTGCAGCGGGTGGTGAAAACTGCCCAGCGCATCACAGGGACTCCACTCCCAGCCATGGAGGACATCCAGAAGAAACGCTGTCTGCGTCGAGCTCGCAGCATTCTTAAGGACTCCTCTCACCCCGCTCACAGACTGTTCACTCTTCTGCCCTCCGGCAGGCGTTACAGGTGCCTCCGGACCAGGACCAGCAGACTAAAGAACAGCTTTTTTCCTAGAGCTGTCTCTCTAGTGAACTCTGACACTCACTGATACACTACTACATTCCCCCCACACCTCACACTCTTTGCTAATGGACTCTCTGAACAAAAACTTATGCTCACCAAGACACTGATTATCTCTCACCTTACACTTTGTTGTTGCACGGACTGTTACACAAATATGCTTATTTGCACAATATGCTTATTTGCACACTGCTCTTTTTTTTATTGCTGCTCACAATAAACCACCACCATTGTACATATACCCGTTCTCTGTTTACAGCTATAGCAATATTATTATGTTCACCGCTCACATCCTTCTGTAAATCTCTGTGTATAGTAATAGGCATCTGTATAGCATGTTCATAATACATATATATATTCATCTGTATATTATTGTTCATAGTACATATATTCATCTGTAATTATATATATATATTATAGTACATATATATACACTACTCTGTATATTGTGTTTTACATATAGTACAT
>MU551653.1:303220-374973 GCA_024362625.1 Silurus asotus
GACGTCGGGCCCCCAGGTTCCCCGCAGGGCGACGGCAGAGCTCTCCAGAGGCCCTCCGAGGGTGTCGATCCGGTTCAAAGTCAAAACGCTCCATCGGCCCACCGAGGGTGTCGTTCCGGATCAACGTCAAGGCGCTCCAGAGGCCCCACGAGGGTATCGTTGTGGTTCTACGTCCTGCCGAGGGTGCCCCTGCGTTCCTGGTCCCTAAGAAGGTCGTCTCTCCGCTCCAGGTCTCCGTGGAGGACGTCTCTCCGCTCCAGGTCTCCAGGAAGGTCGTCTCTCCACCTCCTGTCTCCGTGGAGGACGTCGCTCGGCCTCCTGTCTCCGTGGAGGACGTCGCTCGGCCTTCTGCCTCCGCCGTGGACGTCGCTCGGCCCCTGGTCTCCGCCGTGGACGTCGCTCGGCCACTGGGCTCCGCCGAGGGCGTCGCTCGGTCCCTGGTCTCCGCCTTGGAAATCGCTCGGTCCCTGGTCTTCGCCTTGGAAATCGCTCGGTCCCTGGTCTCCGCCTTGGAAATCGGTTAGGGAGGCCTTCCTCAGAGTGCCCCGGCCCGCCTGGCGTTGGTGGGTTTTTGGGGGCGTCGGGTGCCGCCCCTGGAGGGGGGGGTACTGTCAGGGATTCCCCTGCCACGCCCCCCTCGGCCGTTGTCAGAGATTCCCCTGCCCCGCCCCCCTCAGTAACTGACAGTCCCTCGTTATTCGTTCCATGCCATGATCACCGACAGCTGTGGCTCGCTAAGGACTAGACTATATAAACTCACGTTCTCGAGTCACAGGCTGTCGGTTCTGAAAGTGTCATGCTGGTGAGACCCGTGGCTGCTCGACCGCCAGCCCTCCCCGCTGGTTCCGGATCATAGATCTGTTCTGTTCTGTATGGATTACTCGTCTTCCCGCTGGAGTTTACGTTCACTTCTGGTTTTGCTTTTCGTTGGACTTTCCCTTTGTGTTGTGGATTACTCGTTGCAAGCGGATATACTTTTGGTTCATGACTCTCCGTTTCCTGAGTGAGTGTGTTTTGTAGTAAAGTAAAATAAAATATATATATATATATATTTACAGTGGTACCTCGACATACGAGTGTCCTAACATACGAGTTTTTTGAGATACGAGCGGTCACTCGGTCGATTTTTTGCTTTGATACGCGAGCAAAAACTTAACATACGAGCTCGAGACGCCGCTGCTAGATGCCGAATCAAAGCCAGAAAGCGAAGATTGTGAGGAAAATTAAAATAGTGTTGCATTAGCGGGAAAATGAGAGCTGTTTCTTTAAGGCTACTATCTCTGGGTTTCGAAGTCAAGAGTAAAATGCATTATGGGTAGTGTAGTGCGGGGAAAAAAAGTGTGCGGGCTGGATGTTTTTCCTGTGTGCAATTTATATGATGTGTGTTCTGCAGTGCGGTCGGTTAATCCAAGTTTATCCACCTGGGAGTTATATTATACTGTAACCCTGCGAATCTATCTTCATAAAAACAAGTGGTTATGTGTAACCGTATACTTCTGTGGTCTGCGTTGTGTTGAAAATAACCGACAGGAGAACGCCAGATTTGGTCTGCATAGAGAATGTATTTTTATATACAGATTGTCACAACAGCTTCAGCTCACACACCGTCAACACTCTTCCGCTCGGGAGAGAGAAGGAAAAGAGGGAAGGGAGAAAAAGGAAGGTAACCAGAAAGTGGAGGGGAAAAAGGTGAAAGAGAAAAGGCGGGAAGGGGAAGAAAAACAAAAGGATAACCAACAAACAAGGCCAAAGTAAAATTAAATTTAACATACCAAAAAAAATAACTCCATACACACTTATACAGATGAGCATATTAAATGCAACAAGATTGATTTCAAATATGGTTCGTCAATGCATACCTGCATAGAGAATGTATTTTTATATACAGATTGTCACAACAGCTTCAGCTCACACACCGTCAAATCTGTCAACAAAAATAACATTCCAGAGTGCATAAATTCACATGTTTCTGTGTGTGAATTATTTTCAACCAATGCTAGCAATTAATCTTTAGCATGGAACACAGCATACCTCTTCCGCTCGGGAGAGAGAAGGAAAAGACCGTTAAAAGAGCAATCAGCAGATATGGCTACCTGGACTGAACCACTTTGTTGTTAAAGGAAGGGGGGGAAAGGAAGGTGAACCCATTATCTAATTACAGACCCCTTTTTTTTTTTTTTTTATGTATTTTACCAAACACTGATGATTTCAACAAATATAGAACCACAGTGAATGCATAAACAAGAAAATTTAGTGAAATAAAACTATTTCAACCTTGTTACATATGCATCGGCTAATGTTGTCCATCTCATCATTCCACGAGCATGAACTAATGAGTTGTTACGCTGCCGCCGGGAAAAGTTCAAGCGGATAAGTAAGAATAAGCAAAGAAGAAAAGGTAAAACATTTAAAGTTTAGGGATACGTAGTGTGCAGGAGTGATTAGTAAAAAAACAGTTTTCCCTCTGCCTTCGATTATCGCCTCTAACAACGCCCCCTTCCGCAAACTTTCAAACACACACACACTCACACACACACACACCACCGGCGTTTTCATGTCGTCTCATCTCCAAGGAAAATACACTGAATAAAACCTTATTATATCTTTACATTCTCTTTTATTATGTTTTTATTCACTATATGTCATTTATATATTATTTTTGCTTATTCAAAAACACGTAACAAAAACAACTGAGTTGCATTTTGGGGGCTGGAACGGATTAATGGCATTTTAATTAATTTCAATGGGGAAATTTGCTTTGAAATACGAGCAATTTGACATACAAGCAAGGTTACGGAACGAATTAAACTCGTATGTCGAGGTACCACTGTACTGTGAAGGCGGCATCACATCCCAGGCAAGCGCTCCGAACACGACAACCAGAGGGGTGCTGGATGGACAGCGCCATATCAGCACCCGTGTTGTGGAAAGCTGCAGAGCACATGGCAGTGGGGCGGACTGGCATAACGAGGCACGGCTGGAAGCTCATGAGGAGAACGCTGCCTCCCCATGCTCATCAAGGAGAAAGGGGGATATAAAAGGATTCACAAAGGAGCACACAGGGGGAATGGTTGGCTTCCAACTAACGAGAGATTTGTCTCCTTTTCTCTTGACAGGAAGCAGCGACGGCGGCGAGAGCAGCGAAAGCAGCGCGAGCTACAGTAACTATAATACGCCGATTCTCTTCCGACGGCTGTATGAAGTCCTCTACATGCCAAGGACACCGAGCACCCACTCGCACAGACAGGTTTGGGTCTAAGCTTTCCCCGGACGGGTTGTGGCCGCGAACAACGGCCATTTGGGGCGGTGCTACGTCGCAAGCTCCAGCGAGCACGGCATTAAGGACTAAATTCGCAGTCTTATACAAAATTTCGCTTCTTTTCTCTAGCAATCCTGTAAAATTATAAATAAAACCCCCTGTGATATTTTTTTTTTTTTTCCTTTGACATTCAGCTCTCTGGTGTGTGTGTTCATCCCAGCACAATATATATATGTATGTAACAAGGTTGAAATAGTTTTGGTTCACTAGATTTTCTTGTTTATGCATTCACTGTGGTTCTATATTTGTTGAAATCATCAGTGTTTGGTAAAATACATAAAAAAAAAAAAAAGGGTCCCCCCCCCTTTCCTTTAACAACAAAGTGGTTCAGTCCAGGTAGCCATATCTGCTGATTGCTTTTTTAACGGTCTTTTCCTTCTCTCTCCCAAACGGAAGAGGTATGCTGTGTTCCATGCTAAAGATGAATTGCATTGGTTGAAAGTAATTCACACACAGAAACATGTGAATTGATGCACTCTGGGATGTTATTTTTGTTGACGGTGTTGCCGGTGTGTGAGCTGAAGCTGTTGTGACAAGCTGTATATAAAAATACATTCTCTATGCAGGTATGCATTGACGAACCATATTTGAAATCAATATTGTTGCATTTCATATGCTCCTCTGTATAAGTGTGTATGGAGTTACTTTTTTTGTTAAATTTAGTTTTACTTTGGCCTTGTTTCTTGGTTATCCTTTTTGTTTTTCTTCCCCTTCCCGCCTTTTCCCTGTCACCTTTTTCCCTCTTCTTTCTGTTTCCCTTCCTTTTTTTTCTTTTCCCTTCTCTCTCCCGAGCGGAAGAGTGTTGCCGGTGTGTGAGCTGAAGCTGTTGTGACACTGTATATAAAAATACATTCTCTATGCAGACCAAATCTGGCGTTCTCCTGTCGTTTATCACCATTTTCAACACAACGCAGACCACAGAAGTATACAGTTACACTGGTGCCATGACACGTGCGATTATTCAGCGGCTGCCGAACTCCCGAGGTTGCTGCACAGACTAGAATACGCCGGACTTCACCGCTTTTCCACTTCATCGAGGAGATGTCGGACATCATTGCTTTTCTAATTCGTCGAGGAGACGTCGTTTTTTTTACTGCTTTTCTTGTCAAGTAGCATGGACTAAGGTTACGGTACTCTTATTTTCAAGATTAAAGACGTTCTAAGTGAACATAGATTTGATAATTTCTGGAATGTTTTAAGTTATTGATCGATTTAGTAAAGTTGTAAAATGAACAGTGCAAAAGTATATCATTTATGCAGTTTTAAATTTTTTTTTTTTGGGTATGTTAATTAATGATGTATTCTAACAAACATGCCAGTGATTTTGGTGTTTATTATGTTGGGAGAGGCAGAGGGGTTTTGACATTTAGTGGTTCATGTACTCCTGGGAAGATGTATGACATTGATTCTGATGCTAATAGAGTACGGTTTTCTACTCCAGCGTCTGACATACCACCACTTGAAATGAGTTTATCAGAAACTACTGTAGCGCTATCTAATGATCAAGTAAAACAACTGAGCTCTATTAGTCAGTCGATTAAATCCAGCTTGTTTCCTAACAGTTACCTAACTCCAGCTGGTGTTATGATTGTCATAGGTGTTCCCGTGTGGATCCGTGTGGTACCACCATCATTGATGCTTCAAAGATGAATCTTGTGCTGAAAAGTGGTAAAGAGCCACCATATTTTCGTGGCGATAGTTCAGATAAGTGTTTGATCTTTGAATGGGAAGATTTGATGAAGACCAACCTTGAAAAAGGCAATTATTCCAAACGAGAATACATTGATGAGATCATAATCAAATTGTTGGGCTGGGCAAGGGATGTTGTTCAGATATGGTTACGCAACAGTGTCTCAGTCTGTAGGACTGGCGATGTAGATATGGTATTCCGTATCCTCAAACAACACTTCGGGGGTGTCATATCCACAGGGCTTTCCCTGGCTGACTTCTACGCTACTAAGCCATTTTAAAATGAGGGGCCTTTTGATTTTTGGATTAGATTAAACAAAGCTGCTGACCTAGCTGAACAGCATCTTAAAAGTGAGGGCAGAACATTTGCAAAATCGGGACGTGGAGATTGCCGTTATGTTCATACGTAATTGTCCTGATAAAGATCTCTCAATTATGTTTTTAAGCAAAACACAGCGCGAGTGGACCGCTGCAGAGGTACAGGATCGTTTGGATGAATTTGTAAGAAACCACAAAGTGTATGAGTGTCAATTCTCTCAACAAACAGCTAGTGCTGTCAGTAATGATATGAGTGGTACACCACCTTGTAAAACTTAAGTTGTTAGGGCACCTGGGAGTGCAGTTGAGCCTGATCATACAACACATGAAAGTAACACGATGGATAGGAAACTGAATATGCTGGAGAAAGCACTGACATGTAACACAGTCCACCAGGGCAGTGGTGCATCGCAAACCGAATGCCAAGAGACCACTAGTGTGTAAAGTCTGTCAGAGTAATGACCACAACACAGTTGCTCACTGTAGGTTGCACAAATTGTGTTTCACTTGCTATCGTCCTGGTCATACACATGACATCTGTGGGATGACTACATCACAGGTTATGCCAAACAGCTCGACTGCTGCTGTTGACGGTCACAGTCAAATTTCCCCTCAGGGAAACTAGAGAGCCTCCATCTGGAGGAGGGCGATGGTAGGCACACGAGTTCAACCTCCTTTGATAGTTATGATATTGAGTCTGTATATGCTTTCTTGTGTGAAAATGTCCCGAAGTTTAGCAAGGTAATCGTGCAAAATACCATGAGAACATCTCAAAGTGAAAGTTTGTTCTACACTGTGTTAGTGCAGGATAGGGTTGAGATACAAGGCATGATGGATACTGGGTCAATGGCAACTACCATTAGTGCAGACATAATACCCATGTTAAAACAAGCAGGCGTGATGACTGAGGACATGCTGGCCCCTGCTGATATTGTTTTAGTAGGTTGTGGGGGAAAACAAACCAGTCCTTTAGGACTATGTGATTTGAAACTTGAGGTTTATGGGTACAAGTTTTTAGTCCCAGTTTTGTTTGTAAAAGGACAGATTGATCACATTGTTTTAGGTACAAATGTACTTAAGCCGCTTATCAGGCATTTCAAGTCAAATGATGGATTTTGGCATGTTATGAGTAATCCTGATTCACCATGCCAGAATGACAGTAGCCAGTTTCTTCGTCTTCTGTCTAATCTAGAGAGATGGCAAAGGGGAATCCATCCCAGACAAGGTTGGAACTCTGAAGTTGAAAAGTTCTGTAATTCTTCGGCCTATGACTGAATATCTGGTGTGGGGCTATTGCCCACGGGTTCCATATTATCAGCTGGCAGCACGTTACTCATTGAGCCATGTGCATCCCCATGTGTGAACAAACAGATAATGGTTGGGCGGATAGTGTCTCCACTGCAGGGAGATGTGTGGCTGCCCATGAAAATTATCAACCCCACTTCAGCAGAAATAACACTACGTAGGAACTCGAAAATTGCAGATGTTTTCCCCTGCATGTCAGTTTTCTGACACTGTGACTGTTCATCAAAATGTGGGGAAAGTGCAAAGTAATAGTTCCTGCTGTAGCCTTACTGCCAGAAGCTTATGCAGTAACATCATTGATGTGAATGATAAGATGGGAAAAGCTAGGGCTTAGCTCCATTCCAATTGGTGATTGTGAAGTGTCCTTACAGTGTAAAGAGAAACTTGTTAATTTGATTGAGGCATATGAGTCTGTCTTCTCGAGACATCATTTGGATTGTGGTGAGGTGCGGGATTTCTGCCATCGTATTAGATTAACAGATGACCGACCATTTAGGTTGCCATACCGCAGAATGTCGCCTGGTCATTAAGTCTTCTGTGTTATCTCGACGATTTGTTGTTGTTTGCCAAGACCGAAGAAGAGAGCTTGGCTCGTTTGGAGATGGTGTTTCGACGCCTGAAAGAACATAACTTGAAACTCTCACCGTCAAAATGTCAGTTTTTGAGGCGTTCAGTCAAATTCCTAGGGCATGTGATTTCCCAGGATGGAATTTCGAGGGATCCAGACAAAGTGGAAGCCATAGTCAAGGTGACAGAGGCTGATTTGATGGAGTTGGATGGCGTCACGCCATTGCCTTCCAAAATAAGTTCTTTTTTAGGGATGGTAATTTACTATCAGCATTTTATTGAAAACTGTTCTGTGTTGGCCAAACCCTTGTTTGCTTTGACTGGTGGTCAGAAAAGGCCTCGGAAATCAAAAAGCAATAAAAGGCCTTTGTTGACCCGCAAACTTGGCCCAGATGATTGGACCCAGGAGTGTAGTCAGGCTTTTCGGGATCTTCAGGAAGTGCTGTTGGCTCACCTTGACTTTAGCAAGCGGTTTATTTTATCTGTTGATGCATCTACCGCCGGATTTGGTGCAGTGCTGTTGCAAATTCATCTCAACAGTGACAAAGCACGGCCTTTTGCCAGCTTTTGCCAGCAAATCTCTAAATCATGCTCAGGCAAAATATCCTGCACATCGCCTTGAATTTTTTGCAATGAAATTGGCGATTTGTAATAAATTTAGCCATTGGTTACGTGGTCATAGGTTTACTATGTGGCCCGACAACAATCCCTTGAAGTACATACTTACCAAGCCCAGGTTGGATGCCTGCGAGCAGCGATGGGTGGCACAGCTGCCACCATTCGATTTTGACATCCAGTATATTCCAGGCACTAAGAATGTGGTGGCTGATGCCCTCAGTAGAGAGCCTTTTGTGCAGTCTAAAATTTTGCACAGATTGACTAGGGCTCCATATTCCACCCTTCTTAAGCAGGTGGCCAATTTTCAAAAGGATGATGTTCCGAATTTTTTTCGGCTGTCCGCAGCACTACCAGAGTTGAGGGATGTGAATGCTGAGTTTGAGACTTGAGATGCTACCTGTGAAGCTGTTTGTATTGCAGGAAGTGTATGAGTGAGCAGTGATGAGATTTCTGCTGTCATGCAAACACATCAGCATTGGGAAGATGCAGGTACTGTGAGAGCAATTTCACATGTGCAGTACCTAGTCTCTTGTTGCAGTGGGGCAGAATCCTGTTCCTGTTTTCAACCATACTGAACTGCTTACTGAACAAGTTAATGATGCTGTTGTTGGCCGGGTCAAGTTTTTTATAGACCGTGGTCGTCGTCCCCCAAGACGTGAAAAAGTTCATGAATCACGTGGGACGTTAAGGATATTGAGACAGTGGGGTAAACTGAACACACGCCTGGGGATAATGTATCGTGTGTCCAAGCACCCAGTGACAAAACAGAAAACTTACCAATATGTTGTACCTGAATCGCTTCGAATGGCAGTGTTGAAAGGCATTCATGATGATGCAGGCCATCAGGGTCAGCAACGCTCATTAGGGTTTGCCAGACAGAGGTTTTATTGGGATACAATGGAGAAAGATGTCAAAGACTACGTGCACAACTGTAAGAGATGCATTGTGAGCAAGGCTCCTGAGCCTGAGGCTAGGGCCCCATTAGTTTCCATTGCCACTTCGTCTCCACTTGAATTAGTCTGCATAGACTTTTGGTCGGCTGAAGACCACAACAATAAGACTATTGCCGTTTTAGTAGTCACTGACCATTTCACAAAGTTGGCGTGTGCATATCCTTGCCCTAACCAATCCGCAAAGACAGTGGCACGGATTCTTTGGAACTATTTCTTTTGCGTGTATGGTTTTCCTGTTACCATTCACTCTGACCAGGGTGTCAATTTTGAGAGTTTGTTGATTGCGGAGCTGTGTCAGTTGGCTAGTATTGACAAAACTCACACCATACCATCCAATGGGCAATGGTCAGGTGGAAAGGATGAACCGCACTCTTGGTAACATGATTCGTGCACTGCCCCCCAGATCTAAAGTCAGATGGCCGCAAATGTTGAACACCTTGACTTTTGCATATAATTGTACAGTTCATGAGACAACAGGTTTTTCACCTTTTCTTTCTCATGTACGGCTGTACTCCGAAATTAATCGTTGACCTTATGTTCGAAAGTGTACTTTTGAATGGAGAAACTGTTGACATTGACAAGTATGTGCAGTTACTCAAGCGTGACCTCTGTCCGGCTATGAACCTTGCTCAGTCACATTCATGAAAACAGCAACGTAGACAGGCAGAAGTGTATAACAAGAAGAGTAAGGGACAACCTGTTGATATTGGTCAAAGTTTTGTTGGCTAACAAAGGTGAAGGAGGGAAAAAGAAACTGGCAGATCGTTGGGAGAGTAGAGTTTACATAGTGATCGACAAAAATCCCTTGTTAAACACACAAACTCAGAAGCCCTTCTGGTGTTGTTAAAACTGTTCATAGGAATCTGATTATGCCAGTTGACTTTCTCCCATTGCCTGATACAGACACTGTCGAGGAACAGTTATCCAGTTTGAGTGATGATGAACTTGAGAGTTCTAGTTTTGAGCATCTTGCAGATGAAAGGACTACTCGATGGGTTGCTGAACTCTCTAACAGCACTGGAGGTCCTGTAGCGGACAATGATGAGTCGGATGGGCGGAATGTGATGTGTGATGACACTGCTCAGACAAATGATGTTTCCCAAAGGAAACCCTGTTAATGAGCCTTCTCCTACTGTACAACCATCAACCTTTGAGAAGACTGAATTGTCTGAATTGTACTGTGAGTTCTGGGTAATTGGTTACTTTGGTACTACTGTTTTTTGTTATTGTTCTGTGTTACTGTATCTACTGATGTATTTAATTTTTTTTGTTTACTTGAAGAGGGATGATGTATAATTGCGTATAGTCTGTTAGACTGGCAAAGCTGTTTAATTAGCTCATTCTGACTGTCTAACCTATTTGTTTTAAATCTATTTTAGAGAAATTTAAACAATGAGTTAATACATAGTTTCGTGTGTATTCTTACTTTATTTTTTCATTTATTGCCAATTATTTGTTGCTTTAAATTTCCCAAAAAAACAAAAAAAAACACAATTGTGTGTGGTCTATTAAGATAGACAATTATGCAATCTTGGATGTGACCTTTTTGATAAGATGTGTATATGGCATGTCTTCCTGTGGTTGGGTGAAGGAGCTAACCTTTGCCTTTCCTAGTCCTTCAGTGGAAAGCATTAATGTTGGTGGACTTTCTTCAGTCTGTATGATTAGGGGTTACATCTGATAGCTGAGTAATTTAACTGTAGAGTTGAGTATTTTGTGTATAAATTCTCCTTCTTCTCTTCTTTCTTTGATTTTAAATTACTCTTTCGTATGTTGTACATGTTGTTATGCAAAATCTAGTGAAATTAGTGGGGGTGAGTGTAACAAGGTTGAAAGTTTTATTTCACTAGATTTTCTTGTTAATGCATTCACTGTGGTTCTATATTTGGTGAAATTAGTGTTTGGTAAAATACATTTAAATAAAAAAGATAATGGGTTCACCTTACCTTCCCCCCCTGCCTTTACCAACAAAGTGGTTCAATCCAGGTAGCCATATCTGCTGATTGCTCTTTTAACGGTCTTTTCCTTCTCTCTCCCGAGCGGAAGAGGTATGCTGTGTTCCATGCTAAAGATTAATTGCTAGCATTGGTTGAAAATAATTCACACACAGAAACATGTGAATTGATGCACTCTGGGATGTTATTTTTGTTGACAGTGTTGCTCTCCCCTCTGTGGATCTTCCCAGTTTGTCCAGGGCTGCCTCTGGATAGTGTTCTCTTAAATTAGAGGCCACTCTGTGCAGCTTGAGACGGTTTCTTATCAACGCCTTGGGTGGTTCCATGAAATTCTGGCGTAAGAACGGGCACTTTGAGGATGGATTGGACTGTAGTTAATGTCAACAGTCTGCTACACTGACTCAGGACTACTTTCGCTTCTGATCATCATCACTGTACCCCGCAACATCGTATATCTGCTACAAATAGACATTCGGTGCAACCCAGATGAGGATGGGTTCCGTCTTGAGTCTGGTTGCTCTCTAGGTTTCTTCCTTAAGCCAACTCTGGGAGGTTTTCCTTGCCACAGTCGCCACCAGCTTGCTCATCAGGGACAAACTTACTTATAAAGAATATATTTACTTTGAATCACCACCTTATCTATGAAAAGCTGCTTTTAAACAATGTTCATTGTTAAAAGTGCTATAAAAAAAAAAACTGAAATGAAAATGAAAACTGATGGTGATCCTGTTGGCATTTATTATATGGATGAGTGCAACTACAGTATTCAAGTTCAAAGTTCCATATACAGAACCATATACAGTTCAGTACGAAACAATGTTTCCCAGAGACCAAATTACATAAATTAACAAAAAGAACATAAGGAACACAGAACTACACACAACTCTAAACTAACAACACAATGTGCAAAAAGCAAAGGGGGTGGTGACAAGAGACAACATGAGACAAGAAAAAACAGTAACACAGTAGCTCTGACCAGTAAGGTTGTGCAAAATGGATTATCCAAATACAAATAAAAAAATAAATACTGTACAATACAAATGTAAACATTTGTGTGTGTAAAGCCAATATATTTTTTTGTCTGATGTAGTCCAGAGAGCAGCCATTTCCAGCAGGATAGATAGTAGAGCATGCCGGCTAGGCTTAGCCTTTAACCTAGCACTAGCCCCAGCTCGATTTCCGCACTTCCGCATCTTCACACACTGCTTTCGATGCCTCCTTCCCCGTCCATCTGCCACAGTGGACACAGAGGTCTGGGGGCCTGGTCTTTGAAGCAAGCAAAGGTCACATAGCTTCTCCTGCAGGTCATCATTAGTGACGTAAAGACACTGATTGTCCTTATGTCCATATGTTGCATGAGATAGACCACAACATAAAAATAGCACCATTTTAGACCAAGATGGCGGCGCATGTACAACACGAGGCCCAGCATCTCTCCAGATTTTATAATTCAGCTGAAATTTCCTTACTACCTGCAAGTTTATTCACTCAGAACAGACTTGCACATGTTTCATACAGCCAACAAACATTATGTTAGGCGACCCGGCTTTTAACAAACTTTGAATTCCTTTGGGAAATCGCTCAAACGCCGCAGACCGCTGATCCAGCTCGGGCCGACAGCGAGACCCCAGCGCCAAGACTGTAAACAAAGGAGAGGGAAGCGAGGCGGCATTAGGGCTAGACTAAGGCTAATCCCGCATCAACCATCTCTTCCAAGCATCTTCCTTGCCAATGTACGGTCTCTCGCGAGCAAAACTGCTGCTCCGGATTACATCACACAAGCGGATTAAGGAATGTAATGTCATGATTTTTACGGAAACATGGGTCAACGAAAACATTCCCAGCAGCGCCATTGACCTCGGGGTTGAAGAGTTTTCTGGTCGGACAGGACAGCAGTGGACTCTGAAACCAGCTGTGAGGACAGTAAAGGTATGGCCAGAGGGAGCCATATCTTCTCTACAGCAAAAGTTTCAGGAAACTGACTAGAATACAGGCCACACTGGACTCTCACACAGACAAGGAGATTTCACATCTGTTTTGGAACACATTAACAAATGCATTGACAATTCTACTACCATCAAACACGTAAAATGCTTTCCTAATCAGAAACCTTGGATGACCTCTGAAGTCTGTCTCCTGTTGAAAGCAAGAGATGCTGCTTTTAAATCTGGCAATGAGAGGACTACAACAGAGCCAGGGCCAACCTGAAAAGAGGCATCAGGAGAGCCAAGCGCACATTCAAACTTGACATAAAAGAGCACTTCCACAACTCACCCCAGACGCATGTGGAAAGACATTCAGACCATCACGGACTACAAACTGACAGCTCGATCTCAAACAACCAGCAGTGCCTTCTTACCTGACAAACTTAATCACTTTTTTGCTTGTTTTCGATCAAGGCATAGGACATTTCACCTCAACCACTGACTCTTCTACTGCTCACAGCCCACTTTCACGCTCAACAACGGATATCTACTCAGTGTTTAGCAGAGTGGATGGACGCAAGGTAGACGGTCCTGGACAGCATACCAGGACGTGTTCTTAGAGCATGCGCTGGACAACTGGCACAGGTTTTCACTGACATTTTCAACCTGTCAACCTTTATTATAAACACTGGCATCCCACAGGGCTGTTTTCTGAGCCCACTACTCTACTCCCTTTTCACTCATGACCGGGGTCCTCTGTATAACTCCAACATCTTCATCAAGTATGCAGATGACACCACCGTGGTCGGCCGGATCAGCAACAACAACGAATCGGCCTACACGGATTCCTACTAGAGATCCGAAGCCGGACAGCATATGTACATACAATGTACATATTACATACTGTATTTTTTTAATCTCCTTAGTCTCCTCACATATTGTGCTTTACGTACATCTGTACTATTTTATTTATGTGTATCTTTATATACCTTACTGTACATTCTGCCCAACATTTCACATTCATGCATTTTATATATATATATATATATATATATATATATATATATTAGTTGTAAATATATGTACATATGTGTGTTGTCGTGTTCAGCGGTATTAGGGGTGTGGCTGCCATTTGTGTTGGGTGTGGTTTTCTTCCCTGTTTTTGGTCTGGGAGTTAGGGAAGTGGTTTGCATTTCTTTTTAAATGTATTTTATAGGTTAGTTAGGTTAAGAGTTTTAGCTTGTTATTTTGCCCGTAGCCCACCCTGAAGTTTATCCTAGTGCATATGTCAATGTACCACCTGTTTTCAGATCCCCTGGTGTTGCGTTCCATTCATTAGCTCTCATAACACCAGATACACCTTATACCCCGCACCTTTAATCACGCTGTGCGGCCCAACCCTTAACTGGACATATCATCTCTTTCAATGGGTTTTCTTTATTTCTATTATTTTTAAAATTGTACAATAATACTAAAGACATCCAAGCTATGACATAACACATAACAATATGTTTTATATTGTCCAAAGCAACTACATTTCGATTTGATGACAGCTTGGCCGCTCATGGAATTCTCTCATCAGATTTAATTGGTAGTCACCTGAAATGGTTTTAGACCATCAGTTGTGTTGTGCAGAGGAAAGTATGAGTACAGAGTCAATAGCCCTAGTAGTACTACAACTGCTGTACAAATCAATATTGTAGCAAGAAACATTCCGTTAAAGTAAAGAGAAAAGACAGCCCATCATTACTATAATAAATGACAGTCAATCAATAGGAAAAATCTACAGAACTTTAAACATATCAAGAACAGTTGTCAAAACCATCAACCACTGTTATAAAAAGTGTTGGGTAGTAACGCGTTACTGGTACTAGTAACGCGTTACCGTTTACAGTAACTAATACAGTAATTACTTTTTAAAAAAAACTTCGTTACCGTATGGTGCTTTACCCGTTTTTTAATTAATTAATTTCGGCTGAAGTGTAGACTACAGTCTGACCTGCTTACAACAGCGTCGCATTGTAGGATTGGTGGATGAACCACTGTAAACAGGAAGAAGACGCACTGTAGGATTGGTGGATTACCCACTGTCTACACGAAGAAGACGCGCTGTGGGCGTGTCTCCGTTTATTCAAGTCTGTGCGGCAGTAATGGCGAGTCGAGGCGAGAGCAAGACGAGTTTCTCAAAGTGGAAATATGCTCATTGTTTTACTTTAGTTGAGTATAAAGACAAAAACTTTTAAGTCAAATGTAAGTTGTGTCTTTTTGGTTCGAAGGTCGTATCTACTGCGATTAACAGCAACTCCAATCTGTTGAAGCTCCTCCAGGACCCCCATGCCTGAGGAGCTAGAAGCTAACCCGGTGTTCTGTTCTACATTGTTGATAGTTTTCATACTTCAGTTTGTGCTGGTCTGACTTAAATAAAATAGTGTTAAAAAATTACATTGTGTTTAAGTCAGTTTTGTGTTTGTTTAGACCATAACGCATAAAATAGCATTAATGGGAACATTAAAGAAGGTTCTTAACTAAAAAGTTACTTTTAACAGTAACGCATTACTTTTTGGTATAAGTAATCAACAAAGTAACAGTTACTTTTTGAATGAAGTATTGAGTAACTGTAACTAGTTACTATTTTTTAGTAACTAGCACAACACTGGTTATGAAACAGGTTCTCAAGAAAAAGGTCTCAGGAAAGGATGACCAACAGCTACATATACTGCTGAAAAGGTTCAGTTTATTAGAATAACAAGCCTCAAAAACTGCTAAATGTTTCTTAGAGTTCACTGGGCAAACATATTTAAAAATCCACTGTTAAATAAACAAGTTAACAACTGGTATTAACACACAAATTTGTCTTCACATGATTTTACCCACACACTGCAGGTACAACCCTAATTCCAAAAAGTTATCTAAAATATAAATAAAAACAGAATGTAACTATTTGACAATCTTGTAAACCCATATTTTATGCACAATAGAACAGAGAAAGCATATCAAATATTTAAACTGAAAAAATGTACAATTTCAAGGGAAAAAAAGGGCATCAACAATCTGGAAAGTCAAAATGTTATTAAAATTAAACAATTGTTGAAACATTTTGCAACTAATTAGATTAATTGACAAAAGGTCAGTAAGATGATTGGGTATAAACAGTGTATCTTAGAGATGCAGAATCTCTAAGAAGTAAAGATGGGCAGATTATCACCCTTATGTGAAATACTGTGTCTGCAAATTGTGGAACAATTTCAAAATGATGTTCCTTAACATGAACAAAACACATTTGCCATGTCATTATCATGCAAAGAAGGCGGCATGTGTGAACTTAATCAATAAATGCCATCATCCTCATGGGCCAATGTATTTCTACTTAAGTAAGTTGTTCTTTGGTTTAGCAAATCGAAATTTTATTTTTGGAAACCATGGATACCACTCCTAAAAAAGGAGAAAGGTATATCTGGCTTGTTATCAGTGCTGAGTTCAAAAAGCTGGGAGTGCCTGTGGAATGGGCAGTTTGCACATTTGGGAATGCTCAATCAAAGCTGAACTGTATTTACAAGTTTTAGAAAATGTCTTTTACAGGAAAGGCTTTGCATATTTGAGCAAGACCATGTTAACTGGATGCTGCAGCTATTACAAAAGCATGACTTCGAAGCTGAAGAGTCCGGGTGCTGAACTGGCCTGCCTGCAGTCCATACCTTTTAACATTTGAAAACAATTTGGTGCATCATAAAATGAAAAACATAACAAAGGACACCCAGAACTGCTGAGCAGCTAGAATTCTGTATAAGACAAATATGGGACAACATTCTTCAACCAAAACTCCAGCAACTGGTCTGCTCAGTTCCCAGGTGTATAGGGAAAGAAAATGTGATGCTACACAGCAGTAAACATGGCCCTGTCCCAACTTTTATGAGACCTGTTGCAGCCATTAAATTAAAAATGACCCTCAAAAATTATTATCAAATCAAAATATTCTCAGTTTTAATTTTTGTTATGTACATAACACATTTGTTATGTTTCTTTTTTAATTGCTATATGTTTATATACGTATATATATATATATATATATTAACAAAAAACAAATTTATACCCATTTCAATTATTTATTTTTACCAGTGAAACCAATATAACATCTCAACATTCACAAATATACATTTCTGACATTCAAAAACCAAACAAAAACAAATCAGTGACCAATATAGCCACCTTTCTTTGCAAGGACACTCAAAAGCCTGCCATCCATGGATTCTGTCGGTGTTTTGATCTGTTCACCATCAACATTGCGTGCAGCAGCAACCACAGCCTCCCAGACACTGTTCAGAGAGGTGTACTGTTTTCCCTCCTTGTAAATCGCACATTTGATGATGGACCACAGGTTCTCAATGGGGTTCAGATCAGGTGAACAAGGAGGCCATATCATTAGATTTTCTTCTTTTATACCCTTTCTTGCCAGCCACGCTGTGGAGTACTTGGACGTGTGTGATGGAGCATTGTCCTGCATGAAAATCATGTTTTTCTTGAAGGATGCAGACTTCTTCCTGTACCACTGCTTGAAGAAGGTGTCTTCCAGAAACTGGCAGTAGGACTGGGAGTTTAGCTTGACTCCATCCTCAACCCGAAAAGGCCCCACAAGCTCATCTTTGATGATACCAGCCCAAACCAGTACTCCACCTCCACCTTGCTGGCGTCTGAGTCGGACTGGAGCTCTCTGCCCTTTACCAATCCAGCCACGGGCCCATCCATCTGGCCCATCAAGACTCACTCTCATTTCATCAGTCCATAAAACCTTAGAAAAATCAGTCTTGAGATATTTCTTGGCCCAGTCTTGACGTTTCAGCTTGTGTGTCTTGTTCAGTGGTGGTCGACTTTCTGGCTTTCTTACCTTGGCCATGTCTCTGAGTATTGCACACCTTGTGCTTTTGGGCACTCCAGTGATGTTGCAGCTCTGAAATATGGCCAAACTGGTGGCAAGTGGCATCTTGGCAGCTGCACGCTTGACTTTTCTCAGTTCACGGGCAGTTATTTTGCGCCTTGGTTTTTCCACACGCTTCTTGCGACCCTGTTGACTATTTTGAATGAAACGCTTGATTGTTCGATGATCACGCTTCAGAAGCTTGGCTATTTTAAGGCTGTTGCATCCCTCTGCAATATATCTCACTATTTTTGACTTTTCTGAGCCTGTCAAGTCCTTCTTTTGACCCATTTTGCCAAAGGAAAGGAAGTTGCCTAATAATTATGCACACCTGATATAGGGTGTTGATGTCATTAGACCACACCCCTTCTCATTACAGACATGGACATCACCTAATATGCTTAATTGGTAGTAGGCTTTCCAGCCTATACAGCTTGGAGTAAGACAACATGCATAACGAGGATGATGTGGTCAAAATACTCATTTGCCTAATAATTCTGCACTCCCTGTATATATACATACACACACACACACACACACACACACACACACACACACACACACACACACACACACACATACATACATACATACATACATACACGTATATATATATATTTTTTTTTGTATCATTGTGAATAGCATATTTACTTATACAGTGTCCCAACTTTTTGGAACCAGGGTTGTAAAATCATTGAGGTTTTTTTACTTTTTTTTCAGTTTTAATGTCTAATATTTATTTAAAATTTCTAGCAGAATTTCTGCACTCATCCTGAATGGCTGTGCTGTGTATACCCTTTGTCTTGTGGTGCAGAAGGCTCATCTAAAGCGGGGGTCACCAACCTTTTTGACACCGCGAGCTACTCCTTGGGTACCGACTAATGTGAAGGGCTACCAGTTTGATACACAAGTAATTCTGAAATAACAAATTTGCTCAATTTACCTTTAATTATATGTTATTAATAATAATAATTAATTATATTTATTGCACAGGGGGCCAAAACTCAAAGCACACTTTAAGTCGCTGGCCAAACAGGATAAACATTTATTGAACACACTAAAACAATATTTTTAAACATAAATATGAATAAAAACAGACAGGAATATTATTCCATAATAAATAAACTTTAACTTTTAATATTTTGCTCTCCATAAAAATATCTCCCTGTTAAAATTATACAAGTTAGAAATATGAACATGCTGCAAAAAAAACCCTGAAAAAAATCTATAAAAATTGTGCTTTAAGTTAACTTTAAAATAACAACAAATCAAAAGAATCAGATTTCTTTGCTCTTATGCCATTTTGTAAAAAATCTTAAACTTTAAATAACAAAATATTTTGCTCTCCATAAAAATGTATCCTGTTAAACCAGACATCTCACAGCTTCATCATGCAGCTCTTCAGAAACTCTCCCTCAGTAAATAACCGGCTGATGTGGCTCTGATTTCTCCTCTGTTTTCACACCAGCTTCACTTTGTGATTTTGCTCTGGTGAAAAACATCTGCTGAAATGTCAGATTCTTTTCTTTAACTCTACTTTCTGGATCTTTTGCTCTGCATTCAGGTTTTTCAGTTTTTCCTGATGTTTTGTCTCGTAGTTCCATCTTAGATTCAATTCCTTAATTACAGCCACATTCGCTCCACTAATAAGACACGTGTTTACCGGCAGTGTCAGTAAACATCTACTCAGAATTCCATCGGTTTTAAAAGGCTCTATTTTCAGAATAAACTTTTCTCCTGGCCATTGTAAGGGGTTTCACAATAACTGTAAAATAGGGTTAAATACATCAACAGAAGCTCGACTTGATTGACACTGGAATGTTCCCAGGTAGTCTAGCGTTCGGTAAGGCAGCTGAAGCACTGCATTATGGGATCTGTAGTTTGTGTTATCAGCGCTTCATATCGCCGGGCCATTAATAACAATAATAATAGATCTATATAAAATCATCTCGCGGATATAATTGTACGTCGGGCCGGATTTGACACTGAGTTTGACACCCCTGATCTATGTGAAGACACAGATCATATTAATGATTTCTCACAATAATTATCAACAATGATTTAACAAGGTAGGAAACAGATATTTTTAGAAAAGACTGGCAGGTGACTCATGTGGTCCTTGCGAGCACCACGTTGGTGACCCCTGATCTAGAGGATACAGAAAAGACAGAGGAGCAGAAGAAAATATATGTTAAGTGGACTGGCTTAAGTATCAACAACAATACTATTTCTTTACCTAATGTTAATCACTCTCTTTTTACTGCTTTCTATTTGAGGACTGACTGCCCTAAAATAACATTTCTTCTTGAGTTTCTTTTGGAAACAGCTACACAATTTTCTCAGCTTAATTACTTTAACATTACATTTTTCATGTATAAATGCATATGAAAACATTTAAAATACATTTAAAAATGTTAGTTTCAGTGTGTTAATCATTTATAAATTATGTAATGATATTGTGACTTTTACATCTGCAGGTCTTCTACATCTGTAGGCCGATTAAGAGGTTGTAAGCAGTTTTATCACTGTAGTCCACAGTTCACAATACGTAAGTGCCACCTCAGTCAGAACATTTTAGGTTCTTAAATAAAGTTCATAGTTTTTACAATTTTGTTTTGTTTTGTTTTACACTTAAGTCTTTAAGTTTAAGCCAACTTTTCTAAGAATATGTCTAAAATGTTCTATACATATAGTCCAAGCAGTTTAAACCACCAGAATATTTAAACCATCCAATGTCACCAGTATCCAGTAATGATCACCCCTTACCTGAGATCAGCCCTCCACATTCTGATATTTAAATGTGATCATTAACTGACGGAAGTACTTTTACTATAACCACAAGCAGCTAGTTGTAAGCTTTCTGATTACATAGTATTTTTGGATTGTCTTTCTGTCTTATCATATGCAACAGTAATAGACCTTGGTGTGATTATTTACTCCAAGTTTTCTTTGAAGTTCCTTTGTTACATTTAGGTTGGACTAAGGGAATGCCTTACTGTCAGAATGTTGCATAAATATGCTCCAAAAAGACCAGAAATTCGTTATTACCAGATATAAAATATATGACCACACCACCCTCTGCATTATAACCATTAAAATGGCTCCCAGTCAGGTCTCACATTGATTATAAAATAGTACTATTGATGTATTAAGCACTGAATGGTCTTGCAGTACCTGAACGAAAAATTGGTTGATTACGATCTACCAGTCTTTCAGTGTTCAGGACACAGACAGTCTCATAATTTTGTCCACATTCAAAACATATTTGTTGAGGCAAGCCTTATGTGAATAAGAATTTCTTAGGCTAAGATTTGGGGGATCATGTATATACGTTTGTTTTTGTGAACTGGGAGGTTTGGATGCTGTCATCCCCCACTCACAGAAGTTCACTCAATTCTGTTGTGTGGTGGGTTTTTATCCCTTCTAGTTATGCTATCATTTTGCCAAAGTCCCCTCTTACACCCTGATCATATTGCAGTGTCCATAACAATTGTGTAACAATAAGGGTACTTACTAATGTATGTTTCTCTCTTACCCTCTGTCTTTCTTTCTGTCAAGTTAAACATGCTCCTGAGATAACACTGATCCTGTCCCATTCTTCTTTCTGGACCTGCCTAATACATTTTAACACCATTCCTTTGGAGGAAGTTCTCTTCAAATCGAGACCAATCGCTGCTCTGAGGATGTTTCCACATGTACACTCTAAATATCTCTGAAGATGCTATTGAGGATAGATTTGGACTAAAATTAATGCAAAGAGTCTGGTAAAATGACTAAGCCTCAATTACAAGTCTCAAAAACAAGGTTTTAATTGGCATAAATAATTTTGCATTCGTGTGCCCATCAGTGAACAGGAACTATAATGAAATAACATTTAGTGTGACCCAGATGAGGATGAGTTTAAGTCTGGTTCCTCTGAAGAATTCTTTATTAAATTTGTAATCTATTTATTTCTTGAAGCTGCTTTGGGACAGTGCCTATTGTTAAAAGTGCATTATAAATAAAATGTAATTGAATTACATTCAAAAACGTTGTGGCTGTATTTTGCTGTGCTTGGTCTCCTACTGAAAACTCTTTAGGAACTCCTGGTAGATGTGTTTGTGTGCAGAGGAAGCAGGGACAAAATGGCCACCTTGGTGATTCAGCACATGGGCTCCTTGGAAAAGGGGCAGCAGGTCTTGACTCATCTGTTCCGGAATAACCTTATCATCCTGCCCAAACACATGTAGTGAGGGCACCATGACATTCACACCCTTGTAAAGGTACTGATGCTGAGCACAGGCACTGCGAAATCCAGCAACCAGGATGGCAAAGCGAAAGTTAAAGGTAGCTTCTAGTTTCTGCCCCTGCAGTGAACACAGCATGGCTACCAAAGCAGCACCTTGACTAAAGCCCAAGATTCCATCAAAGGGACCCAGGTTTTTTACTGCCATCCGCACAGCCTCCAGACTCTGCTCCAAACCAAGACTGCTCTCACACTCCTGCCTGGCATCAAAGGTGCAATTCTGAGAATCAGAGAACCACCAGCCCCTCTGATCACCATCGACACCTGCAGGCTTCTCTTGCAGCTGGGATTCTGATAAAAGAAAAAAAATGTAAAGTATAAACTCCCAAATGAACATAACACTTACATAAGAGTAATTTATTTCTTTTGCTCTTAACCCTTTACAGAACATGTGTCTGGAAGGTTATCCCAGTAGGTTTTTTCATAAAATGGCATTTTAGACACATTTTCTGGGAGAGTTTCTCATGGAAAAATTGCAAAGAGTTTGAAGTTATCATTTACAGTGCATAATATCATCCAAAGATTCAGAGAATCTGGAACAATCTTTGTGCATAAGGGTCAAGGCCGGAAAACCATACTGGATGCCCGTGATCTTCGGGCCCTTAAGACACACAGGAATGCTACTGTTACACACAGGAATGCTACTGTAATGGAAATCACAACATGGGCTCAAAAATACTTGCAGAAAACATTGTCGGTGAACACAATCCACCATGCCATTCGCCGTTGACAGCTAAAACTCTGTAGGTCAAAAAAGAAGCAATATCTAAACATGATCCAGAAGCACAGGCGTTTTCTCTGGGCCAAGGGTTAGGGTTAGATGAATCAAAATTTGAAGTTCTTTTTGGAAAGCTGAGACGCCATGTCATCCGGACTAAAGAGGATAAGGACAACCCAAGTTGTTATTAGCGCTCAGTTCAGAAGCCTGTATCAGTTCAGAATGCCACATGCACTTATGCATGTGGCATGGGCAGCTTATACATCTGAAGAGGCACCATCAATGCTGAAAGGTATATCCAAGTTCTAGAACAACATGTGCTCCCATCCAGACATCATCTCTTTCAGGGAAGACCTTGCATTTTTCAACATAACGATGCCAGACCACATACTGCAGCAATTACAACATCATGGCTGCGTAGAAGAAGGATCGGGATACTAAAATGGTCAGCCTGCAGTCCAGATCTTTCACTCATAGAAAACATTTGGCGCATCATAAAGAGGAAGTTGCGACAAAGAAGACCTAAGTCAGTTGAGCAACTAGAAGCCTGTATTTTACAAGAATGGGACAACATTCCTATTACTAAACTTAAACAACTTGTCTCCTCAGTCCCCAGATGTTTGCAGACTGTTATAAAAAGAAGAGGGGATGCCACACAGTGGTAAACATGACCTTGTCCCAACCTTTTTGAGATGTGTTGACGCCATGAAATATAAAAATCAACTTATTTTCCCCTTAAAATGATAAATATTCTCAGTTTAAACATTTGATATGTCATCTATGTTGTATTCTGAATAAAATATTACAATTTTAAACTTTCACATCAATTGCATTCAGTTTTTATTCACATTTTGTTCAGTGTTCCAACTGTTTTGAAATCGTGTTTGTGTGTGTGTGTGTGTGTGTGTATATATATATATACTTGTCTCCTCAGTCCCCAGATGTTTGCAGACTGTTATAAAAAGAAGAGGGGATGCCACACAGTGGTAAACATGACCAATGAAGCAGCTAAATTATGGATTAGTTAACACATTTCCATCACCATCCTTTATTGCTCTAACCTGCAGCACATCCTTCCCTTTGGCCAATCGGTATAAATTATATTCCCCTTCCTTAGTGTCCAACTTCACCTTCTACTTCACCTCCAAAACCATCCTACAGACAACCATCCGATGCTGTCTAGCTACACTGTCCCCTGCCAAAAACTAACAGTCTGCAACCTGAAGGAGATTGGAGACTGTTAGTTGTTGGCAGGGGACAGTGTAGCTAGACAGCATCGGATGGTTGTCTGTAGGATGGTTTTGGAGGTGAAGTAGAAGGTGAAGCTCTTCCTTCTTCTTAAAATACGTATTTACCACTGCTATTTTTATCCTTTTAGCAAAATCTACCACCATCTGCCCTTCTGCATTCCTCTCCTTAAGACCATACCTAATCATCACCTCCTCATCACCTCTGTTTCCTTCACCTACATGCCCATTAAAGTCTGCCCCAATCACTAATCTTTCTTTCCTAGGTACACCTCCTATCACTTCTTACTAATTCAGTTTTCAGAATTTATATTTCTCCTCCATCTCACAGCCCACTTGTGGAGCATAAGCACTGATGACATTTATCATCACTCCTTCAACTTCCAGCTTAACGTTCATCTCTCTATAAGAAACTCTCTTCACCTCCACTACACTCTTACTTTACTCTTCCTTCAGAATTACCCCTACACCATTTCTTTTTTTTTAATCCACACCATGGTAAAACAGTTTAAAGCCACTCATATCAGCTACCTCTTCCCCTTTAACAGTCATGGTACCAGCATTTAAAATACCAACTCTAACCTCCACTCTCCTCCACTTCTTTTCCTGCTGTCTCTGTATCCGTTTTCCTCCTCTCCTTCTCCTTCTTCAGCTAAGTAGTACAATTTCCACCGTTACCCTGTGGCGGTTGTTGGTAACCCGGGCCTCGATTGAGCCGGTATAAAATTCTGATGGTGATTCACATGTTTGATTTGGCACATTCCTAACACAACTCTCCCCATTTATACAGTTTTGGGACTGCATTGGCACAACCCTAATGGCTGTGAACATTGGCTTTCCTCTGACTGCCTAAAGGTAATTATTGAGATTTCTCCTCTCTCATCACAGCAAAGTATATTGAGGTTTCTCATTAAGTATTGTCAATACATTCCTGACTGTTACCACCATGACAAGCTACTCAGACAAAGCAGTCTCAAGCATCAATCTCACACCATTAAATATTATAAATAGACTTTTTGTTTCCTTAAGCAGTCTTTCAGTCTTTAAGCACTGCTTTATCTTTAGCTCTGGCAGACTATGACTAGACCTTTCATCTTTACATCTCTTAAAATGATAGCATGACAGAGCGCAAGAGCATGTCCAGTAGCATATTTGCCTAGGTCTCTTGATACTGCAGTATATCCACGTTTCTGGACAGAAACTCCCCGTCCTCATCACTAATGCTGAAAAAGTATTTATCTCACATCCCCTCAAAGGCCAAGCAGTAAATCAATTGGTTGCCATTTTAATATACAATATTCACAACATACGATAGCTCAGACTGAACACTCTTTGTTCTTTTTAGTTTTTGCTCTTTATACTACACAAGGTATATTCTATACTATTTACATATGTGCAGGGATTTGAACTTGTTGCTCTTAACCAAGGATGCCATCTTTTTAAGGACCAAACAGTAACAATACATGCTTTTTCTGTGGCTAGTGATTTAAAATATAGCATACACATGGCTTTAAAGCAGCCAGTGGTAAGCCTAAACTCACAATTTTTAGGTTTTTCTTCTTCCCAATTGTTTAGCCATTGTTAAGGTTAAAGATATATAAAATGTGCATATCTTAGTATTGATTAAAAGTTTTACATTCCTCTTTATCTTCAAAGTTTAGGTAGTGTAGAACAAAAGAACCATACCATTAAGGATTGACTAAACAAAACTATGCTGGAAAAAGGTTAAACCTTTTACCAGCCATGCTTTCTGAAATTGGAATAACTCCAAACCCTAAAACACAGTCTCTTTGAGACAAATTCCCTCTGAGAATTTGGCAGCCAGACCATTTCCTCCCCCATGGTCTAAAGGTAATCCTGTTGTTTTCTTTACAGAAGATCTGCATGAGATTGTCATCAATTACACACAAGCTTTACTTAAAAAAATTAAGTGGTCATGGTTCAATGATGTGAAAAATACATAAAAATTTCTCATCTAATTGTTATACCTTTTTCACCTACTAAACCACTCTACCTTCTTCAAATTCTTAAGTTTTTCATCATTTTTCTGCTATCCGAAGTGCCAAAACATCTTATGGGGCGACCGTCCAGCCTTGACTTTTGTTAGGACAACTGGTTTAAAAACAGTTTAAATCAACTTAAATATATCCCTTTATATCCCCTGGCATAATTTCAAACATGTTTTACATCCATTGAAAAAACTATAAAGCATTTGCACATATATTTCTATCATGATATACAAACGAATGTTGTCCGAATTAAGTTGATTCTATCCATATCATCCGGGGCGACCATCAACAAACCACAATTTTGGGACCTTTATTTTTAAAAACATCCCAAAGATGGGATATTGCATCAGCCAGATACAAGTGAAGACACCCTGGAAACAACTGTAAGGTAAATCAGTCTCACTCATATAGTAAGAAAAAGCTGTTTTTTAACTGCTGTAATGTCGTAGTCACTTTTGGTCATCATGTGGGGCGACCACCCCAAAACTTTTTTTCCCACAAATCTATATTTTGATGATACATTTGATAGTGCTTTGTCACTAGAAGAAGCAAGTTTGGTTTCTGAGGCTAACTGTTAGCCTGTTATACTTGAGTGAACTTGAAAACATCATATGGGGCGACCGAGTATCATGTGGGGCGACCACTGCTGAGTGTTTTAAATGATAGATACATGTCCTATATTTGTAGTTTTCATATTCTATACATCAATTATATAAATAGAGTTAATTGTTTAAGCATAATTATTTGTATATTTTATCTTTTTTTTTTAATTCAGCCATTTTCCATTCCTTTTATAGGGATAAACTTTTTTTTTGTTGTAGTACAATCCTACAGAAAAAATGTAAAAAAAAAATAAATTAATTAATTAATTAAAAAACTACACAATGACATTCTATTTATGTGACTATACATGGCACGATTAACAAGCAAAGAGAAGACTGCTCGTCATAGACAGAAAGTCAACTCTGACCCTGCAGCAAGAGCAGAGTATCTTGCAAGGAAAAGAGAGAGGTAAAGAAAAAAGAGCTTTTGTAGCAGTGAGCTAGATTCACTAGAGCTACAGAAAGTAGGAGACCAGGGTAGATCAAATAAACAGCTTAGACTGTATGCTACAATGAGCTATTAAACATTGGTCACCGAAACAGCTGTTCTCTAAAGAGAGTAGGTTCAGGATAAGAAGGAAAGAGCACAGGTGTAAAATGTTTATCTCGTTGTTGATGAACAACTATGTACACTATTGTTTCAGCTACCAAAAAAGAAAGCATGAGGGGAAGATTCCATATGTGAAGTCAGATGAGTTATCAGAGAGGGAGAGGAATAATCTGAGAAACAAGTGGAAGGCTGCATCTAGAGGATACAGGGAGAGAAGAAAGATGGAGAAGGCAATGTTGGACCTTACACCTCAATTTATAGAGAACACTCTGCCAGATCCAGCAGGTGTAGAAGGAGTGAAGGGGCAGAAAGAGAGTCCAGGGGGGTGTGTGGTGGTGGATGCTCCACCTCAAAATGAGGATTTCCATCCACATATGTCCTCCACACCAGAGAGAAAAGATCGAGAAAAGAAAGCTGAGAAACGTTGTAAACGACTGCAGGCTGAGAAGCATGAATTAAGAAAGCTAAACATAAATCTGAGGAAACAACTTGCAAAGATGAGAAAAGAAAGGGAAAGGGCCAAAAAAGGTGAGACGAGGGCAAAAGAACGGTTAAGCCACAGTGAGAGGCTCAAGCCAAAAGGGGGTAAGAAACTGGCAAAAGAGAGAAAGCTGGCTGTTGTTAGTTTTCTGACTAGAGATGAGAATAGTCGACTTTTACCAGGGAAAAAAGATACCATCACAAAAAACAAAATAAAAGAACAGCGAAGAATTCTCACAAAGCCACTCACAGAGCTCCATGGGCTGTACAATAGTGAAATGAAGAAGAGCCTCCACCTATCTTACAGGCAGTTTGCTAGAAGATGCCCCTTCTATGTCACTGAGCCAAAAGCCAAGCATCGGGACACATGTGCATGCATGGACCACGAAAATGTCCACCTGCTGGCCAACAAGCTCTACAGCAGAGGGCTGTTGAAAACAAAAAGCATTTTTGAGCTGCTGGGTATGATAGTGTGTGATCCGAAAAATAAGGACTGTATGGACCGTGTTTGTGCCAAGTGCTGCTTTGAGGAGGTAGAATTCCCTGAGACAGAGAGCAGCTCAGAAGTCACCTGGGAGCAGTGGAAGAGGGTAACTTCCACAAATGGAGAGAGAATGTTTGGCAACATGGTGAAACAGATCTATAGTGGAACCATCAAGGACTTGATGGAGCTTTTCTCTCAGAAGTTAGAGTCCTTGTTGATACATCAGTTTAACAGGTTCCAAAAAAGAGATTCTTTACTCAGCTTCTTAAGTTCTTGAAGCATTTAATGTGTTGCAATAAAAATTATATAATTTTAAATGTCAATGTCCTTCTGATTTGTTATATTTAAATGTTGAAATGTTATTTGAATAAAAAGAGTTACATTTTTTTTCATCTTGAACTCTTTTGTGTACATTTTAACTGAAATTTTTATACCTGTGGTTTTCTTATCATTTGGGGTGACCATATGTCATGTGGGGTAACCAACAAATGAATGAATAAATTAATAACCAAATCTCCATCAGTTTAGCCTCAAATATTAATCAGTGGTATGCTATTGTTGAATGTGTAATATCTGTATAAATGCTAATTCAGTTTTTTTGCTTTTAAAGTAAAAATCAGTATTGTAACTGGATTATGAGGGAGACTCTGATATTACAGGGAGTGCAGAATTATTAGGCAAATGAGTATTTTGACCACATCATCCTCGTTGTGCATGTTGTCTTACTCCAAGCTGTATAGGCTGGAAAGCCTACTACCAATTAAGCATATTAGGTGATGTGCATCTCTGTAATGAGAAGGGGTGTGGTCTAATGACATCAACACCCTATATCAGGTGTGCATAATTATTAGGCAACTTCCTTTCCTTTGGCAAAATGGGTCAAAAGAAGGACTTGACAGGCTCAGAAAAGTCAAAAATAGTGAGATATATTGCAGAGGGATGCAGCAGTCTTAAAATAGCCAAGCTTCTGAAGCGTGATCATCAAACAATCAAGCGTTTCATTCAAAATAGTCAACAGGGTCGCAAGAAGCGTGTGGAAAAACCAAGGCGCAAAATAACTGCCCGTGAACTGAGAAAAGTCAAGCGTGCAGCTGCCAAGATGCCACTTGCCACCAGTTTGGCCATATTTCAGAGCTGCAACATCACTGGAGTGCCCAAAAGCACAAGGTGTGCAATACTCAGAGACATGGCCAAGGTAAGAAAGGCAGAAAGTCGACCACCACTGAACAAGACACACAAGCTGAAACATCAAGACTGGGCCAAGAAATATCTCAAGACTGATTTTTCTAAGGTTTTATGGACTGATGAAATGAGAGTGAGTCTTGATGGGCCAGATGGATGGGCCCGTGGCTGGATTGGTAAAGGGCAGAGAGCTCCAGTCCGACTCAGACGCCAGCAAGGTGGAGGTGGAGTACTGGTTTGGGCTGGTATCATCAAAGATGAGCTTGTGGGGCCTTTTCGGGTTGAGGATGGAGTCAAGCTAAACTCCCAGTCCTACTGCCAGTTTCTGGAAGACACCTTCTTCAAGCAGTGGTACAGGAAGAAGTCTGCATCCTTCAAGAAAAACATGATTTTCATGCAGGACAATGCTCCATCACACACGTCCAAGTACTCCACAGCGTGGCTGGCAAGAAAGGGTATAAAAGAAGAAAATCTAATGATATGGCCTCCTTGTTCACCTGATCTGAACCCCATTGAGAACCTGTGGTCCATCATCAAATGTGCGATTTACAAGGAGGGAAAACAGTACACCTCTCTGAACAGTGTCTGGGAGGCTGTGGTTGCTGCTGCACGCAATGTTGATGGTGAACAGATCAAAACACTGACAGAATCCATGGATGGCAGGCTTTTGAGTGTCCTTGCAAAGAAAGGTGGCTATATTGGTCACTGATTTGTTTTTGTTTGGTTTTTGAATGTCAGAAATGTATATTTGTGAATGTTGAGATGTTATATTGGTTTCACTGGTAAAAATAAATAATTGAAATGGGTATAAATTTGTTTTTTGTTAAGTTGCCTAATAATTATGCACAGTAATAGTCACCTGCACACACAGATATCCCCCTAAAATAGCTAAAACTAAAAACTACTTCCAAAAATATTCAGCTTTGATATTAATGAGTTTTTTGTGTTCATTGAGAACATGGTTGTTGTTCAAATTAAATCCTCAAATAAAATTAATCCTCAAAAATACAACTTGCCTAATAATTCTGCACTCCCTGTATAGAATAAACTTGTGAAATACTGGTTTTCATAAAATGAAAGGGCACTAAAGTTTATTTCTTCATCAGTTTATCTACTTACTGATATGAGTTCAACTAGTCTAAATGATACATAAAAATGTGAATTTTGAGATAAATTACAGTCGCCCCAGATGACTTGTTTAAGGCTATGTATTATTAACTTAAGTGTAAAAACACTAAAATGTAATTTTTTTTTACTTTTCTTTATAAAGGCATGTGTACACTACATTCCAAATGTTTAGAAAATGGCCAAACATATCCATATTTCTGGTATTTTAAAATTGGCCTATTAAAAAGTCTTATCTGTCAATGACCCTCATGGTAATGTCACTGCTTTACACCGTATTTCTACAGAAAAAAACAACCAATCCATTTTTTCCAGTTGAAGCTGTGCTGTTAAAGAGTGGGGGTGTTAGAAAATATCAATACACGCAATATTTTGTTTCGACGATAGTGTATCAATTCTCAAAAACGCATATTGATATTTGAAAAAATTAATAAATAAAAATTACACTAGATTCATGGTTTTGTTTTGAGTTACATCAAGACCACTAGATAGATAGCACTCTTCTTATCTCTGACCTTAAACAGTGACAGGAAGTGCTAGAATAAGGGCACACCACTAATATCATTAATATCCACCTGTTTTCTGAGGGTGCTGCTGTAAAAACAATTATGGGTATAACTTCAGCTGTAGGACAACATGCGCTCTTTGGGGTTACACTTATAACCAGATGAAGCTTAATTTGTGGCTTAATTTTACAGGCCTCACTTGCCTCATTTAACTCATTTAATTTTTGGATCCACCATAAGAAAGAGAATGGGCAAAAATGGTCTGCATGGCAGAGTTCCAAGACGAAAACCGCTGCTAAGCAAAAAGAACATAAAGGAAAACATCTTCATGGTCCCCAAGACTTTTTTGGGAAAATACTCTGTGGACTGATGGGACAAAAGTTGAACTTTTTGGAAGGTGTGTGTCCCATTACGTCTGGCGTAAAAGTAACAACACATTTCAGAAAAAGATCATCATACCAACAGTAAAATATTATGGTGTAAGTGTGATGGTCTGAGGCTGTTTTGCTGCTTCACGACCTGGAAGAATTGCTGTGATAAATGAAACCATGAATTTAGCTGTTTACCAAGAAACCCTGAAGGAGAATGTCCAAACATCAGTTCATGACCTCAAGCTGAAGGGTACTTGGGTTCTGCAGCAAGACAATGATCCAAAACACACCAGCAAGTCCACCTCTAAATGGCTGAAGAAAAACAAAATGAAGACTTTGGAGTGGTCAAAGTCCCGACCTGAATCCTATTGAGATGCTGTGGCATGACCTTAAAAAGGCTGAATAACAAAAATTCTGCATAGATGAGTGAACCATAATTCCTCCACAGCGGTGTAACAGACTCATTGCAAGTAATTGCAAATGCTTGATTGCAGTTGTTGCTGCTAAGGGTGGCCCAACCAGTTATTAGGTTTAGGGGCAAACACTTTTTCAAACAGAGCCATGTAGTTTTGGATTTTGTTTTGGCTCAATAATAAAAACCTTCATTGAAAAACTGCATGTTGTGTTTACTTGTGTTTTCTTTTACTAATATTTAAATTAGTTTGATGATCTGTAACATTAAAGTGTGACAAACATGCAAAAAAGATCAGGGAGGGGGCAAACACTTTTTCACACCACTGTATATATAGGGGGCTGTACTTGCGAGAGCTTGCTGACTGCATTTGATACCATTTTAAAATAAAGAATAGTTTTTTTTACTCTTTATTTTCTTACCTCCCGACAATTGTAGCATTTAGATGTAAAACACTAGTTAGCGCTCAAATCATGCTTCTACTACTAGCCTAGTACTAACGCTAATAATAATAATATAATGTAATAAATCATCAATAATCATAAATTCCACTTCATATTAGGTGTTTAACATGCAAATGGATCTGTTTTTTTGTAACTCTTGAGAATCGGGTTGTGCAATCAGCTCACTCATAGTGATGGATTCAATTAAAATGGTGTGAAAACACTAAATCTAAAAGTGGTTTTCGGATAATGATTATGCTTTTCTACACCAATGCATTTTTTTTCTTTTTTTTTTTTTTTTTATCTGGCCTGTTAGCTTGCATTTCTCTGTTCCATTCTCTTTTTATAGCATTTGTCTACTACAACAGTAACATCTGTTTTCAAACATGATTTACTGCACCTTTACTACGTTCAAATGATTGTTTTTAAAGTTTGTATATTTAATCTATGCATACATCTATTAATGATACAAAATTAAATTAATTATATATCCTAGATGCCATCTGCAAAATACAATAACGATGTTGATTTACACAAATTGCTGTTTTTTTTTTTTTTGTTTTGTTATTTACAGGACGAAACATCCCAGCATGAGTGAATTTCTTTAAAGAAGAAATCCCCATGCACTTGATGCCACTGAGATGTGATATGGTATGGGTAGGTTTAAAGGGCTACGGTTAGCAGTGTAATTTCAGATGTTATTCATGTAAATGCAGATGCTGGGTTGTGGACTTTGAACCAGAGGAGAAAACACGCTGGATGTTGTTTACAAAACATCCTAGGTGCATACCAGGTGAAGTCTTTCAGCCTCAGTGGCTTTACATTAATCCACTGCATTAATCCACTACACAGCATTAATAACAATATATATATAACAGCATGTCTCAGGATGTTTTGATGTTTTCCAAATTATGTTGTCTGAGTCAATAATTTTAAATCCATGTTTTTGAAGTGGTATATATTCTTTGTTCTCTGAAAAAACTTCGACAAGAAAGACACCTCTATCTGACACCTGTGTTTTTTCTGTCCCTGAGCTACGCTCCCTGGTGCGCATTGAGCGGTAAGAATAGTGCAAAGGCCCTTCTTTTATATCCAGCATTGTAGAAAATTGTGAAATTCAAAAGATTCACAAATATATATATATATATATATATTTGGGATGCACCGAATATTCGGCCACCGAAAATTTTCATCCGAATGGCCCAAAAGTGCATTTTCGGTTTTCGTCCGAAAAAACACGGCTAAAACAATTTGTTGTGATGACGCAAACAGAAACCTCGGCCTGCACGTGTATGTCTAAAACAACAGGTGTGGACGTGTTTCAGTATATCTGAGAAAGACCCACGATTAGCGATTTGCAAAACACGTAATGCCGAAATTTCGTCTATAAAAACTTTCTCCACGTCGGGTTTAATTTATCACCTGAAATCCAAACATTCCGATCGCTATGCTGAATATGAGAGAAACGTGGCACAGAAAAGCAAAACCCCTCCGAGCACGCGCACTCCGTCTGTGGCGGACGTTTTTGAAAAGGCAGGAAGTTTCCCAGTGATATTGTTGTATTACTGTAATCTTTAAACATTTGCACTTTTTCTGAATGTACTTTGTTTTTATGAAAGAACATATTTAATTTTACAACCTTCCAGCAGGCCAGAGGGCCTTTAGATTATTATTTAATGTACACATGAGTGCATTTAAGTTAAACATAAGTTTTAATTTTTATTTATTTTATCCTGTGCATTGTTGCAATGTGCTATAATTTCATAATTTGTAATTGATTTATTCTTTAATAACTTTATAACTTTAATATTTAATTTATGCAGTTGAAATGCCTTGATTTTAGTAAGTTTAGTACACAGTCATAGCCATAAATGCAATGGTAATAATAAACTTCCTCTTTTTCAGCCAAGAATTTGCAAAGCTGGATGCCCTTCCTAACGCAACCCTCCCTAATTTATCCGGGCTTGGGACCGGCACTGAGAGTGGCTGGGGATGGTTCCCTGACAGGGAATCGAACCCGGGTCGCAGCGGTGAGAGCGCTGCATCTTAACCACTAGACCACCAGGGACCTAAATGCAATGGTAATAATAATTGCCATAATTTCTTTCGGTGTTTCGGTTTTCGGCCTTGCTTTCCTCTTTTTCGGTTTCGGCCAAGTATTTTCATTTCCTAATATATATACATACATACATATACACACACACTCACTGGCCACTTTATTAGGTTTACACCTTACTAGTATCGGGTTGGACCCCTTTTTGCCTTCAGAACTGCCTAAATCCTTCGTGGCATAGATTCAACAAGGTACTGGAAACATTCCTCAGAGATTTTGGTCCATATTGACATGATAGCATCACGCAGTTGCTGCAGATTTGTTGGCTGCACATCCATTATGCGAATCTCCTGTTCCACCACATCCCAAAGGTGCTCTATTGGACCGAGATCTGGTGACTGTGGAGGCCATTTGAGTACAGTGAACTCATTGTCATGTTCAAGAAACCAGTCCGAGATGATTCGCGCTTTATGACATGGCACGTTATCCTGCTGGAAGTAGCCATCAGAAGATGGGTACACTGTGGTCATAAAGGGATGGACATGGTCAGCAACAATACTCAGGTAGGCTGTGGAGTTGACACGATGCTCAAATGGTACTAATGGTCCCAAAGTGTGCCAAGAAAATATCCCCCACACCATTACACCACCACCACCAGCCTGAACCGTTGATACAAGGCAGGATGGATCCATGCTTTCATGTTGTTGACGCCAAATTCTGACTTTACCATCCAAATGTCGCAGCAGAAATCGAGACTCATCAGACCAGGCAACGTTTTTCCAATCTTCTATTGTCCAATCCTGCATACCTCGGCTGTAACTAGTGGTTATTTGAGTTACTGCTGCCTTTCTATCAGCTCGAACCAGTCTGGCCATTCTCCTCTGACCTCTGGCATCAACAAGGCATTTGCGCCCACAGAACTGCCACTCACTGGATATTTTCTCTTTTTCGGACCATTCTCTGTAAACCCTAGAGATGGCTGTGCATGAAAATCCTAGTAGATCAGCAGTTTCTGAAATACTCAGAAACTGTATACCATGCTACCAGAACACCTTTTCCACAAATCAACTAAGGCATTAAAAAAAAACAACAACATTATTTTGCAGAAAACACACTGATCAAAATTAGAGAACAATTTCAGATACCTCCCAGTTATTGGTGTTAATCTGGTACCTGGTGCTAATTTCCTTGATTATCTGTCAACCCCTATTTAACTGGCAGCCTAACTTCCAGTTTTACTGACTCTGCAAGATGGTAGGCCATTCTAAAGTGACTAAAAGCCTCCGGCAGCAGGTTGTCCAGATGAAGGCCAAAGGGATGACCCTATCAGCCATAGCAAGACAAGTTGGTCATTCCAAATCTGTGATTTCAAGAATATTGAATCTTTACAACATCACAAACTCAATCAAGTCCACCAAGAAGGCTGGTCGTCCACGGAAGACAAATACAAGAGAGGACAGGATACTGCGGAGGATCTCAATGGGCAATCGTTTCCACACTGCAGCTGGAATTGTTTACCACTTCAGTGCTGAACAGGGTAAGGATCTGTCTCGTCATACAGTGTCTTGACGTTTAAGAGCATTTGGACTGAAAGCCCACTCTGCAGTGACCAAACCTCTTATTTGCAGAAATAATCAAAAGGCCAGACTAAGCTTTGCTGAGGAGCATGTTGTGTGGACACAGGAGAACTTGTCCAAAGTTCACTTCAGTGATGAAAGCAAGTTTAATTTTTTTTTGGGTCCGATGGCAAACATTATGTTCGGTGCCGAACTGGAGAAAGACTGAACCCAAAGTGTGTAAAGAAGTCAGTGAAAAGTAGAGGAGGAAGTGTCATGGTTTAAGGCATGTTTTCTGCAGCAGGAGTTGGGCCTCTTCTACAGCTACATAGCAGAGTGAATGCAAATGTTTATCAGAACCTTCTTCAACAACATATGGTTCCTTCCCTGCGTTCATCACCCAATCAGCCTGCAGTGTTCATGCAGGACAACGCTCCATGTCACACAGCAAAACGGGTAAAGCAGTTCCTTGAAACTGAAAACATTGAAATAATGACATGGCCTGTCCAGAGTCCTGATCTCAACCCAATAGAGAACCTCTGGAAAATCCTTGGTGAAAAAGTTATGGCCAAGAAACCACTACAGTCACCGAACTATGGAGGAGACTGGAAGAAGAGTGGAGCAGAATCACACCAGAGGAGTGTGAGAGACTAGTGCTGTCCTGTGGCCACAGATGTGCTGAAGTCATTCGGAGCAGAGGCCTGTACACTTCCTACTAATTGCTGACTGTTGTAACCTTCAGAAATTTTTGTTTAATCTTTTTCCATGCTACAGTCATTGTTGTTCTCTAATTTTGATCAGTGTGTTTTCTGCAAAATAATGTTTTTTTTTTTTAAATGCCTTAGTTAATTTGTGGAAAAGGTGTTCTGGTAGTATGGTAGAGACAGGACAAAAACTCCTTCAACTGTTAAGAAGTGAGGATTAAATTATTTCAGAATTGTTCAATTGTTTATAAATTGTTCTCTAATTTTGATCGCCGGTGTACATGTATATACCAGAGATACCAGAGAGCAGCCACTACAGGCGAAGGTAATAGTAGTATAACAAAAACATTTTGTGAAATTAGGACCGCCTACCAATATTAACATACTAACTCCGAAATAAACAAAGGAAGAAATGTACAAATACAGAAATAATTGTAGAAAAACCTAAAATAAACAATAAAATAAATATGGATTAATTTTATATCCATTTGTCTTACAAAAGCAAAAGCACAAAAGCAAAATTATGAAAATTGTGTCACTGTCCAGATGCTTTTGGACCTGGCTGTGTACGCACACTTACCGTTACTAGTCGGAACTTTGTGTGGAGCATCAATATACACCAATTCAACTTGTTTTTTCAATTGTTTTCGCAAAGCTCCAGTTTTCTTTTGGAAAGAGGTACTGTTTTGCCGATAGCCGTGAATACATAGGATCCGTAGCGAACAATTAGCGTTGGACATGATTTATTAAATTGTAAAAAAATAAAATAAATACAATCTAACGAATAGTTCTGCTTACTTGTGATCTATAGTTATAATCTTAAATATCAAATCTTTAATCTATGTATTAACTCAAGTGGATTACAGAAACCTGTTTAAAAAAAAAGAAATTGCGTGTACGTCCGATCAACAAAGCCGTGTAGAAACGATATGAATACGACGTTCCGCTTGTAGTTTTAGCCTTGACTTAGGCCTACTATTTTCCCGAAGCAGGTTATTCAGGGGTCCTCAAATTATTTTTTGTGAGGGCCACATAATATTTTTCTTTCTGTAACGGAAAATTACATGGGCAGGAGTGACTACCAGTATTATTGTGGAGATGTTATTATGATTTTAATGTATTTATTATGGCTTTTAATGCTAGATTAGTTTATTATTTTGTTATTCACCATACAGACAAATGAGCATTACTTCCAGGGGCAAATCATACTTTAAACACTGTTTTACTGTTCACACTGCATTTCAAGGAGGATTCCACTTGGTCTTCCTATTTTGATCATTTGGATAAAATCTGCCTTTATTAATGACCTAGCTACACATGCCTTGAGAAGCAAGAGACTCTTCTTTTCCACTCCTGATATTTTTTAAATGCAAAAAACAGACGAACAGAACATTTATTCCTCATATATATATATATATATACCCCCCTTAAGGACCGACACACCCACATGCATATACCCTCGCACACACAAATACACTTCGAGGTACCCTTTTCTCCATCATCATTGGTTCTTCCTATTCTGCTCTCCTCTCCTGCTACGGAGAACATGTAGAAAATAGGCACCAAGAGCACGATATGTACTGATTCTTACATAACTTTCGTGTGCAAAAGCCTTTTCAAGAACGTGAAATTCGCGCAGGACTTTGACTCGCTCACATCTGTGGTACAATCCAGGAGAGATTCACACCATACAAAAGAAAAAATTGAAAAACAGAAAGCTGATTGGCTGCTGCGTGTTGGAAAGGAAACACAAAAAAACATTCTTAAGTGCTGTGGGAGAATTTCAATGAGCATTTGAGGTACAGTTAAACAGACAATGAAAAAATAAGACCTTTTTAAAATGATTTTAAGACCTAAAACAGCAAAAACTTAAGACCTATAATTTAGATTTTTAAATTTGAAACTTTTACGTAAATGGAAACCAAGTTTCCTCCTGCACACCTACATCCCTCCTTTACTGTATATACACAATGTGTCTTATTTAGCCACAGAACACCTCTCAGAGACATTATGAAGGAAATTTATGGTTGGAAAGCTAAAACAGTGATCCTTTGCACCATGAAAGCACTGGATTATTGCCCCACACTGCTTGGTGGTTGTGGGTTGGTCATCACACACCCGCAGGTGTCACCCTGCAATCAAGAATGCGTGCGGTGAACGAGAATGGCAACTAACTGTGTGCCTGCCTTCGCCCACGCAACTCTGCCCTGAGATGAGGTGATTGTCTTGTGCAATTAGAACCATCCACAGGAGAAAATTAAAGGGTGGATCCTGATGACCCTGACGATTAAGAGGTAGCAGAGATAATTGTTTCTGTTTCTCTCTCTCTCTCTCACACACATACTGGCAGAAAGTAAGAGTGTTTAGTTTGGTGGATCAGGAATCCACCATTTGCTTGTTCACACACACAAAATTATCCTTTCCATTAACTATCATAAATAAAGCAAATCTCCCCAGAAGAGTGAAAGTTATTACAGATGTGGACTAAATGTGGAATGGATATTTAAAAAGCAAACTTTTGTCTAATTTGATTCTCCAATTCTGTTTGGCACAGAGCCTGAAAAAACAAAAAAAAAACAAAAAAGAAAACACTTACGTGAACAAACAGAGACAGTACAGTGGTTCCATATTCAATATATAGTGAGGGGATAAAAAGAAAGCTATTAAAGCTAAGTGGTTACAGCTCTGGGCTACTAGGTCAGGGGTTCAAACCCTGGTAAGCTGCCACTTTTAGGGCCCTTCTGCAAGGCCCTTAACCCTCTGTGCTCCAGGGGGCGCTGTAACATGGCTGACTCTGCATTCAGTGACTGTGAGACCGAACACAAAATGTTATGCACATACTCTTGCCCATACACTGTATATTGAACCACTTTACCGTGTCTGTATGTTTACACAACCGTTGTTTCATGTTTTTCTGTTGTGCCAAACTGAATTAGGTAATCCAAAAAAGAGTTATCATTTCGGTCTCACCACCACACAGGACCCCCCCTGACCCGGATGCCACTCAGCACTCAAAGCACTGAAGTAAACAGGAAGTGGGAATTCAATGGAGGGAAAAGGGGGGAAGGATCTTTAGATACTGTAGATGCTGGACGACTTCAGGGTTTAGCAGTATGTGTAAGATGGGACCTTTGTTGTTGCAAAATACATGTTCATACAGTCTGTGCAATACGGGTCTCATCTAACACTGCCTGGATTTTTCACATTACAAACTAAAAGCATACAGTTAATATCAAAATTTTAATATAAAGATAAAGCTTTCTCCAACCTGTCTCTACAGGGAGTGCAGAATTATTAGGCAAATGAGTATTTTGACCACATCATCCTCGTTATGCATGTTGTCTTACTCCAAGCTGTATAGGCTGGAAAGCCTACTACCAATTAAGCATATTAGGTGATGTGCATCTCTGTAATGAGAAGGGGTGTGGTCTAATGACATCAACACCCTATATCAGGTGTGCATAATTATTAGGCAACTTCCTTTTCTTTGGCAAAATGGGTCAAAAGAAGGACTTGACAGGCTCAGAAAAGTCAAAAATAGTGAGATATATTGCAGAGGGATGCAGCAGTCTTAAAATAGCCAAGCTTCTGAAGCGTGATCATCGAACAATCAAGCGTTTCATTCAAAATAGTCAACAGGGTCGCAAGAAGCGTGTGGAAAAACCAAGGTGCAAAATAACTGCCCGTGAACTGAGAAAAGTCAAGCGTGCAGCTGCCAAGATGCCACTTGCCACCAGTTTGGCCATATTTCAGAGCTGCAACATCACTGGAGTGCCCAAAAGCACAAGGTGTGCAATACTCAGAGACATGGCCAAGGTAAGAAAGGCAGAAAGTCGACCACCACTGAACAAGACACACAAGCTGAAATGTCAAGACTGGGCCAAGAAATATCTCAAGACTGATTTTTCTAAGGTTTTATGGACTGATGAAATGAGAGTGAGTCTTGATGGGCCAGATGGATGGGCCCGTGGCTGGATTGGTAAAGGGCAGAGAGCTCCAGTCCGACTCAGACGCCAGCAAGGTGGAGGTGGAGTACTGGTTTGGGCTGGTATTATCAAAGATGAGCTTGTGGGGCCTTTTCGGGTTGAGGATGGAGTCAAGCTGAACTCCCAGTCCTACTGCCAGTTTCTGGAAGACACCTTCTTCAAGCAGTGGTACAGGAAGAAGTCTGCATCCTTCAAGAAAAACATGATTTTCATGCAGGACAATGCTCCATCACACACGTCCAAGTACTCCACAGCGTGGCTGGCAAGAAAGGGTATAAAAGAAGAAAATCTAATGATATGGCCTCCTTGTTCACCTGATCTGAACCCCATTGAGAACCTGTGGTCCATCATCAAATGTGCGATTTACAAGGAGGGAAAACAGTACACCTCTCTGAACAGTGTCTGGGAGGCTGTGGTTGCTGCTGCACGCAATGTTGATGGTGAACAGATCAAAACACTGACAGAATCCATGGATGGCAGGCTTTTGAGTGTCCTTGCAAAGAAAGGTGGCTATATTGGTCACTGATTTGTTTTTGTTTGGTTTTTGAATGTCAGAAATGTATATTTGTGAATGTTGAGATGTTATATTGGTTTCACTGGTAAAAATAAATAATTGAAATGGGTATAAATTTGTTTTTTGTTAAGTTGCCTAATAATTATGCACAGTAATAGTCACCTGCACACACAGATATCCCCCTAAAATAGCTAAAACTAAAAACTACTTCCAAAAAAATATTCAACTTTGATATTAATGAGTTTTTTGTGTTCATTGAGAACATGGTTGTTGTTCAAATTAAATCCTCAAATAAAATTAATCCTCAAAAATACAACTTGCCTAATAATTCTGCACTCCCTATATATATATATATATATATATATATATATAACATTTTTCTGGACCTGAAGGTTTACTTAAATTGTTCATTATTAAAACGCTTGCCACTTTAAGGCGAAAATATTTGCGCGGTTTCGCGACAGAGGGCATTTTTCACAGCAAGAGTGCTTTTTTTCGGCACATCATTGGCGCCCACGTCACTTCCGTAGTTCAGTCGCAATACAGTAACAGCTGATATCTATACTCAATTCATAATCCAGTCTCGGTGACTGCCAGTAAGATTTTTAACTGCAAATCTCTACAGCGGGGCAGTTTGCATTTACTAGTAGGGAAATGGATCTCCCTTGTCCGGAATGGATAAGACATGTTGAACAGAAATGGACCCGACTCGAACCTTCGACAAGAGGGCGCCTTTCGGTCTTCACTGATATAGACGACCTTTTCCACTTTGGAGAGTCACAACTACAGTCAGTGATATTTTTTTTCAACATTATTCATGTTTATTCAACTTTTAGGTTATCAATAATTTTTGTATTGTCTGTTATTGCTGTATTGCAATTAAAATTGAAAATGTTGTATGTGAATGTGAAAGTGCAATATACAATGCAACTCCTTCTGACCTTCTCTATTAACATTCTCAAAGCAAAGATTACATCCGTTGTGCTCTTCCTCGGCATAAAACTATAGAGTCGCTCACAGATGGCCACTTCTTCTCTCAGCCTTGCTTCCACTACTCTTTCCCATAACTTCATGGTGTGACTGACAGTGTTATGCTAGTTACTAAAAAATAGTAACTAGGTACAGTTACTCGTTACTTCGTTCAAAAAGTAACTTAGTTACTTGGTTGATTACTTACACCAAAAAGTAATTGAGCATTTTGAGCAGCTAATGAATGAGGAAAATGAGAGAGAGAGAGAGAGAGAGAGAAAGTTTGGATGATGTGGAGATGGGGAAGCAGAAAGTGAATAGGATTAGTAAGGAGGAAGTGAGAGGACAGCATTTAAAAGGATGGAGAGTGGAAAGTCAGTAGGACTAGATGACATGCCAGTAGAAGCATGGAGATGTTTAGGAGAGATGGCAGTGATTCAAGATTCTGGAAGGTGAGATGATACCTGTGGAATGGAGAAGGAGTGTGTTGGAACCAGTTTTTAAGAATAAGGGAGATGTGCAGACCTGCAGTAACTACAGGTGAATGAAATTGATCAGTCACACCATGAAGTTATGGGAAAGAGTAGTGGAAGCCAGGCTGAGAGAAGAGGTGACCGTCTGTGAGCAACAGTATGATTTAATGCCAAGGAAGAGCACCACAGATGCATTATTTGCTTTGAGAATGTTGATGGAGAAGTATAGAGAAGGTCAGAAGATGTTTCATTGTGTGTTTGTGGATTTAGAGAAAGCATACGACAGGGTGCCGAGAGAGGAGTTGTGGTATTGTATGAGGAAGTCAGGTGTGTTAGAGAAGTATGTGGGGGTGGTGCAGGACATGTATGAGGACAGTGTGACAGCAGTGAAGTGTGCAGTAGGAATGACAGACTGGTAATGTGGAGGTTGGACTGCATCAAGGATCGGCTCTGAGCCCTTTCCTGTTTGCAGTGGTGATGGACAGGTTGACATATGAGGACAGACAGGAGTCACCATGGACTATGATGTGTGCAGATGATATTGTGATTTGTGGTGAGAGTAGGGAACAGATTGAGAAGAGCCTGGAGAGGTGAAGGTATGTTCTTGAGAGAAGAGGAATGAAAGTAAGTAGAAGTAAGACAGAGTACATGTGTGTGAATGAGAGGGAGGGCAGTCCTCACTCTCTTCTTTATCTTCACCTATAAAGCCATTCTACAGACCACTATCCGATGCTGTCTAGCTACACTGTCCCCTGCCAACACCTTACAGTCTCCTTCAGGTTGCATCTCCTACATAGAACACCTGTGTGCACCTTCTTCCACTCTTATACGTCACCCCATGCTCCTCCTTCTCAAAATACGTATTCACCGCTGCCATTTCCATTGTTTTCTCAAAATCTACCACCATCTGCCCTCCACATTCCTTTCTTTAAGGCCATACCTACCCATCACCTTGTCATCATCTCTCTTCCCTTCACCAACATTCCCAATAAAGTCTGCCCCAATCACCAATCTTTCATTTCTAGGTACACCATCTACCACTTGATCTAATTCACTCCAGAATTTTTTCTTTTTTCTCCATCTCACAAGCCACTTGTAGAGCATATCCACTGATTACATTTATCACCCATTCAACGTACAGCTTCACATTCATCACTCTATCAGAAACTGTCTTCACCTCCACTACAATCTTGTACTCTGCTTTCAGAATCACCCCTAAACCATTTCTCTTTCCACCAACACCAAGATAGAACAATTTAAAGCCACTATCAATGTTCCTGGCCTGACTTCCTTTCCACCTGGCCTTTTGAAAACACAACATATCTACCTTTTTCCTCTCTATCATGTCAGCTACCTCCCTCTCTTTACCAGTCCTAGTACCAACATTTAAACTACCACTCTAACTTCCACTCTCCTACACCTCTCCTTTCCCTGCTGTTTCTGTAGATCTTCCCCCTCTCTTTCTACTCCTTTGGCCAACAGTAGCCTATTTTCCACCAGTTCTCTGTTGGCTAACAAGGATGGTTCTTTAGGTCCATTACCTTGTGCGAGGGTTACAGTAACATGCTAAAATGCACTCATCTAACTGCTATACATTTCAACATTTTCGATAATCTTCACAAGATTTGGCTCACATCGTATTGACACCTATTTGTTCATCTAGATATTTTCCCTTACAGTCAAAGAATTCCACCAATGTCTGTGGTCAGAGCATACATGAGTAAAAGGTCAAATCACTCTTGAATTCCTATGCCTAAATTTATGGCTCTGCTTTATTGTGATTGCCTAGGCAACATTTGTAGTTCACCTGTGAATGTGTGGCTAGTTGCTTGTCCCCCTGAAAATGCTGCCTACAGCTTTATACCTGCTTACTTTTTTTGCAAATATGTTGTCCACTAATTAGTCCCATTTGTTATAAATATTGAAATCAATGTCAAATTATTTAGTCTGGTCAAGAATGGCATACCTATTTCATGATCTTGGCATTCTTATATAATGGCCATTAAAAAAAAAAAAAAAAAATCCATGTATATAAATGACAAATTTTCATAAGATCATGCAGAGCAAACTAGGGCCTACAAACTTATGATAAAACCGCTTGTCTCTACAGCCTAAGCTTTTTGGTGACACTGTTGTGCAGCATTGTGCAATTTTGCAATTTGGACCTTATAGTTCCACACACTCAGATTATTGTTTCGCATATAGCATAAATGCTATTCCCAGGATTTTACAAAAGAAAAATCAAATCTGATGACTTGTAAACTGTTTCTGGTTTTCTTCATTCATATATATATATATATATATATATAGACCAAAGAGCTGTCCAAAGACACTAGAGACAAAATTGTACACCTCCACAAGGCTGGAAAGGGCTACGGGGAAATTGCCAAGCAGCTTGGTGAAAATTTAAAATGTCCACCTCCAATTATTAGAAAATGGAAGAAGCTAAACATGACTGTCAATCTCCCTCGGACTGGGGCTCCATGCAAGATCTCACCTCGTGGGGTCTCAATGATCCTAAGGAAGGTGAGAAATCAGCCCAGAACTACACGGGAGGAGCTGGTCAATGACCTGAAAAGAGCTGGGACCACCGTTTCCAAGGTTACTGTTGGTAATACACTAAGACATCATGGTTTGAAATCATGCATGGCACGGAAGGTTCCCCTGCTTAAACCAGCCCATGTCCAGGCACGTCTTAAGTTTGCCAATGACCATTTGGATAATCCAAAAGGAGTCATGGGAGAAAGTCATGTGGTCAGATGAGACCAAAATAGAACTTTTGGGTCATAATTCCACTAAACGTGTTGGGAGGAAGAAGAATGATGAGTACCATCCCAAGAACACCATCCCTACTGTGAAGCATGGGGGTGGTATCATCATGTTTTGGGGTTGTTTTTATGCACATGGGACAGGGCGACTGCACTGTATTAAGGAGAGGATGACTGGGGCCATGTATTGCGAGATGTTGGGGAACAACCTCCTTCCCTCAGTTAGAGCATTGAAGATGGGTCGAGGCTGGGTCTTCCAACATGACAATGACCCGAAGCACACAGCCAGGATAACCAAGAAGTGGCTCTGTAAGAAGCATATCAAGGTTCTGGCGTGGCCTAGCCAGTCCAGACCTAAACCCAATAGAGAATCTTTGGAGGAAGCTCAAACTTCGTGTTTCTCAGCGACAGGCCAGAAACCTGACTGATCTAGAGAAGATCTGTGTGGAGAAGTGGGCCAAAATCCCTCCTGCAGTGTGTGCAAACCTGGTGAAAAACTACTGGAAATGTTTGACCTCTGTTATTGCAAACAAAGGCTACTGTACCAAATAATAACATTGACTTTCTCAGGTGTTTCTCAGGCTTCTCTCACTTTGTCCCCAAAATCTACATGCGCTCTCAAACTCTATTCTAATCCTGTTCATCCTTATCACTCCCAATGAAAATTTCAACATCTTTAACGCTACTACCTCCGGCTCCACCTCCTGTCTTTTAGTGAGGCTGTGCTCAATTTACTCAAATAGATATAATAAATTATGTATTAAATGTATTCACACAATACGTTAAAGGCATATTTGGGTCTGCTAAGTTTGGGTTTTGGAATCTGTTAGGATATTTAGAAAAATGGCATATTGTTTAATTAATTTCTCTTAGTTGGTTTTGCATTTCATTAAATTATTTTTTTCTTTATAGGCCAGAAGATCTTGAAGCTTTGTCCAGGATATCTGAGAAGAATCCTGTAAAGAAATCTTCTGAATGTGCAGCCAGATTCAGGGAGCAAGGGAATGTGAGCTTTAAAGAGAAGGACTACACTTCTGCTGCCCTATATTACACTCAGGTGAGGACAGATTTATGCTTCTGTAAGCGTGTTTCACACACAAAATTCGGATCACGCCTTTGTACCAATAAAGTAAAGATCAGAAGCTATTGGGACTTAAAATATTTTTTACTTACGATGTGGTTGTCGTAATGTATCTCCAGCATAAGTAGAGGACTACCTATATATGGACGACTGAGACAGCATGTTCATGTATACGACTGGCAGATGCTGTTACGGTACAGAAATCTGCAACAACAAATCTGCATGAGGATGTACTTAATAGCCTTTGCGACCTCTGCTTGCTGCGACTGATGCCAGTGGAAGTGACGCTCAAGGAAGCGAAAGTGCGGCAAGCGGGTGGGTGCCGCTTCGACGCCCGGCTCTTCTGTCTATTCTACTTTTAGACAATAAATTGGACTACATCTAACTCCAGCGGACCATGCGGCGAGAGTTTAAAGACTGCTGCATCTTTGTTTTTATAAAGACGTGGCTCACTGGCAGAGTTCCGGACGCCGTCATCCATCTAGATGGGCTAGACACATTTCGTGTCGACAGAAATGCAGCTCTCTGTGGTAAGACTCGCGGTGGTGGCGTGTGTGTTTATATCAACAGGGAATGGTGCAAGAACTCTGTGCTTGTCTCCCACTATTAGCACTAATGCTTAGGAGGAACTGTGTGAATTCTATGCGGCTATTAGCAACCTGCAGCATGCTCACCCTGACGGACTGTCTATTATTGATTGAGATTTTAACCATGCAAAACTTTGCAACGAGAGGGGCGAACATGCAGGATCTTCTTTACACAAACATCCCCGGCGCGTATTGTGCGAAACCCTGCCCCCACCTCAGCTACATCAGCAAATGCGTTGATGACTTGAACATCTCCAAGACCATCAGCACACGCTCTAACCTAAAGCCGTGGATGACCGCAAAAGTGTGTGCGCTGCTACAATCTAGAGATTCTGCCTTCAGAGCAGGGGACAAGACAGCCTTTAGAACAAGGGCCAAACTGTCCCAGAGAGGCAAAAGTGCACACATGCCAAGCAAAACCTCAGTCACTTCTAGGACAGCGGAGACACCCGTCGCATGTGGCAGGGCATCCAGGCGATCACGAGCTACAAGATGTCTTCACCCGCTTGTGACCGTGACGCCTGCCTCCCAGATGTGCTGAACGAATTCTATGTCTGGTTTGAGGTGCAGAACAACATGAAGGCAAGGAAGACTACCCCTCCACCCAGTGGCCAGGTGCTCTGTCTAACCACAGCTGAAGTGAGAAAAACTATGGAGAGTTAAAAAACGGAAGTCTGCTGGAACCGACAACGTTCCTTACAGAGTGCTCTTTTAATTAGCTTGTTGCAGACTGTGTGTGAAAAAGTAAAATGTCTACACTTAACCCGTTCTCTGCATCACAATGCATATAAAATGTTATGCGGTATTAAAAACACTTAAGTGTTAGAATACAATAGAATAGAATTGAATAACACTGTAGAATATGTGTTTGAAGTGTTACATACTTTCTTGAAGAGCATGTTGTTTCAATATTACTATCCGGTTTTAAATCATATCAGTATCACTGGTTTAAAAAAAAAAAATTTCAAAAATAGTTGTCTTTTAAAGCAGATAATGGCATGTGTATTTGTTATATATTTCAGGGTGTGTGTCATGCTGAAAAGAAAACAGAAGAACTGTCTTTATGCTATGCCAATCGTTCAGCTGCTTTGTTTCATCTTGGTCTCTACACTGTAAGCATCATGTAACTGTTAAAATATTTTTTTTTCTGTAAAGCACTGTCCATTTGTACATTAATTATTCTCTCTTTATATAGAAATGTTTAGAGGACATCCAGCAGGCCTTTGATGAAGGTTACCCAAGTTACCTGCGGAGGAAACTGATGGACAGACAGTTACGGTGTACAAGTCTTGTTAAAATGCAGGAATTTCAGAAAGTAACTCCTAAGCATCAGACACCACAAACTAAAAAGAATAAGGGTGTTAATGCCAGATCGTCACCTGCAGTATCTGTTAATTTTACTCCTGAAAAGGGGCGCTACCTGTTGGCCACTGAGAACAAGTTAGCAGGGGAAATAATTGTTGAAGATGAAGCATTCAGCTTTGTTCTTATACCCATCAAGAAAGAGTACAAAAAGAATATCCAAGCCAGCATAATCACAAGTGAGCCTACGCACTGCCATCACTGTTTGTCTGAGAGTATTTACTCTGTGCCATGTCGGAGCTGCAGTTATGCCAGATACTGTAAACAGAGCTGTGAAATGGAGGCATGGGACCAGTACCACTGCTGGGAGTGTCCTCTTGGTTCAGAGTTACTGGCTCTTGGGTTGTTTGCACACTTGGCCCTGCGAGTGACCCTAAAAGCTGGGATAAAGGAAGTCCAGAGAGCAAGAACGATTTTTTTAAATTTGGTTAATGAACTGCCCAAAGCAACCTTTGTCAGAAGTGATGGGAAGTCTTGCTCAAGTAGTGAAACATCTGACAGTCTTGGCTTGGTGTCAGAAATGAATGTAGATGCACCTCTGATTTCTAACCAGTGCTTCAAAGGCTCCAATTATTCAAGCTGTTATTATGGGAAGTCATACCTGGGCATCTATAGTCTGTTAACACATGTGGAGAAACATAGCCATAATCTGTGCTTCCTGTTAGCTCTAACCATGGCAGCAATCAGTCAGAGAATTGCACAAGAAGAGACCCCATGCCATGATCACAAAGAAGGGCGTGTGTGTTGGTGTTCTGAGAAGAGTCTGCTAGGAGCTACAGCTCTGAGGCACATGTTGCAACTCAGATGTAATGCACAGGCTATGACAGCAATCAAAGTCAAAGGTATAAATCTACATTTGAACAGATTTTCAGTAGGCTTGTGTGATTTATATTATTGTTCCTACTACCTACGAATATGATATCACAATACCACGGTCATCAGGAATCGGTCATGTTTATCAGTGATTATATTATATTAACAAACCTGCCATTATAAATTATTTACACGCTGCAATTGTTTGGGGTGCATTAATGTTGGAGAACAACAGGTTTAAGGGTTATTTTCTGTATATTACATTATGGTAATTGCAGTTTGGGCTAGTGGTTAAGACATAAGGCTGAGAGAAACAGTGTCTCTTTTTTTAGACAATAAATCAGTCACTGGTACAATTTATCCATTAAAAATACACCAAAGTCAGTATTTGTTCTGTTTTATATATCCAAGCTGCCACAAACAGGCACCAATTATATGGAAGAAGGGGTGAGGTAACTCCACCCATACCTCCTTTATATATTTAGGGTGCTCTGAATTTCAAAGAGCAATTTTTATTTTTTTTTAAACTGAATTTAATGTGGTTGTTGCACATTAGATTCACAAAGAGGGGAAAAAATCACAGAAATGATCTCATAATTATGACTTACTATCTTATAATTATTACTTAATATCATAATTATGAGATCTTAGTCTCATTATTATGACCTCATAATTATGACTTAGTTTCTCATAATTGAGATCCTAATATCATAATTATGACTTAGTATCTAATAATTGTGACTTAGTATCTCATAATTGACTTATCTCATAATTATGAGTATTTCATAATTGAGAAGTTGGGGCAGTCTGTAGCAGGGGAGCATTTTAGCACATAACACTGGATCTCATAATTATGAGAAGTCGTAATTAAGATTCTCATAATTGAAATTAGGGATGCACCGAAATGAAAATTCTTGGCCAAAACCGAAAAAGAGGAAAGCAAGGCCGAAAAACCGAAACACCGAAAGAAATTATGGCAATTATTATTACCATTGCATTTATGGCTATGACTGTGTACTAACCTTACTAAAATCAAGGCATTTTAATTGCATGTATTAATATTAAAGTTTCAAAGGATAAATCAATTACAAATTATGAAAATATTCATTTATAGCACATTGCAGTAATGCACAGGATAAAATAAATTAAAATTCAAACAATGTCTGTCGTGAAATTAGTTGATGAAATATCTGCAGTTATATGCTTATGAACGTGAGTTGCAACAACATCAAACAGTTCAGGTAAACACACCTCTGCAAAATGTTGTCTGCTCGGTATGGAATAACGGGGCTCAATGTGCTCGATCAGCCTACGAAACCCCACATCTTCTACGTCAGAGAATGGCTGATCATTTAAGGCAATTAATACCATAATCTTTTGTGTAATGACCTTTGCCATGACACTATCACTGGGAAACTTCCTGCCTTTTTTCGGTGATCAAAGTCTTTTGGCCGAAAACCGAAAATGCACTTTTGGGCCATTTTCGGCCGAAACTTTTCGGTGGCTGAATATTCGGTGCATCCCTAATTGAAATATTAGGTCATAATTATAAGATCCTTTCTGGGGTTTTTTTTGGGTTTTTTTTCTCTTTGTGAATGCAATGCACTTCCGTATGTTTGTATGCTGTTACCTTTTTTGTAATTATTATTATTTTTTCATACTACATTTTTTAATATACATAAATTTAATTTAATTGCATTAATGCAGAATCACTTTAATACACCATCTGGCTGTGTAGAACTATTAATAATATACCCTCTCCTGTACTTCTTTGAAAATGGTGATGATGCTCATTTTTTGTTTCTTGTTTCCGATGTTGGTTCTGGATTAGTACATTTTTTATTCTGATATTTTAAAAAGGAAAATCACAAGCTATATATACAGTATTTTATTTTGGTCCAATATAATTTTTTTATACTACCTACTGGTTAGTGTAAAAATAAGCAATATTGTGGGCTCCATTGAGCATCTGTTAATTCTAACCTTTCTTTTAGAGGACACCAGCCTACCAGTTCAGTCCAGTAAAGAATTACGCATTGCCACTGCAGTGTTCCCCATCCTCAGTTTGCTCAACCACGCCTGTCAGCCTAACACGAGTATCTCTTTCAGTCTGGGCCTCTGTTCATCTGGCTCTAGTAGTCATGAGTATTTTTCTTCGGGACTTGGAGTAACAGTCCGTGCTTGCAGAGACATTGCTGCAGGGCAGGAGCTGTTACACTGTTACGGTAAGTAATGGGGTTTTCTAACATCCTTGGATTGGGTAGTAATGTCAATATTCATGTCAAAAATAATTTTTAATTATAATATATTATTACTTTATTATAACTATGTGTTTACATACTGTTTTAGCACATCCATTTGACTGCTGCTATTGCTGTTTTGCACAACCTATCTTGTTTACATTTTTTTGTAAACACTCCTGTTTTACAGTTCTCTTTTGCACATTGTAAAGTATAGGTTTACTGCCAGCACTATTTTATGTTTGGTGTATTTGTCTTACACTGTCTTGTGTTGACTGTTTGCACTAAGTTGGAAACAACGCACTTTATGTGGCTAGTTCCTTAGCTTAGTGTTCTGTTATGTAGCTCTGTGTTGTTTGTTGTTTTATGTAGCACCAAGGTTCTGAAGGAACGTTTTCTCATTTAACTGTGTACTGCATCTGCTATATATGGTTGAAATGACAAAGACAAAACTGTCTTGGGTCTTCTTTATGATGTGCCAAATGTTTTCTATGGGTGAAAGATCTGGACTGGAGGCTGGCCATTTCAGTACCCGGATCTTTCTTCTACGCAGCCATAATGTTGTAATTGATGCAGTATGTGGTCTGGAATAGTCATGTTGGAAAATGCAAGGTCTTCCCTGAAAGAGACGACGTCTGGATGGGAGCATATGCTGTTCTAGATCTTGGATATACCTTTCGGCGTTGATGGTGCCTTTCCAGATGTGTAAGCTGCCAATGCCACACGCACTCATGCAACCCCATACCATCAGAGATGCAGGCTTCTGAACTGAGCACTGATAACAACTTGGGTTGTCCTTATCTTCTTTAGTCTGGATGACATGGCATTCCAGTTTTCCAAAAAGAAATTTAAATTTTGATTCATCTGACCACAGAACAGTTTTCCACTTTGCCACAGTACATTTTAAATGAGCCTTGGCCCAGAGAAAATGCCTGTGCTTCTGGATCATGTTTAGATATAGCTTCCTTTTTGACCTTCAGAGTTTTAGCCGTCAACGGCGAATGGCATTGGATTGTGTTCACCGACAATGTTTTCTGGAAGTATTCCTGTGCCCATGTTCTGATTTCCATTACAGTAGCATTCCTGTATGTGATGAAGTGGCGTCTATGGGCCTGAAGATCACGGGCATCCAGTATGGTTTTCCGGCCTTGACTCTTACGCACAGAGATTGTTTCAGATTCTCTGAATCCTTGGATGATAATTATGCACTGTTGATGATGATGATGATGATAACTTCAAACTCTTTGCAATTTTTCTCAGAGAAACTCCTTTCGGATATTGCTCCAAAGTTTTTCGCCACAGCATTGGGGGAATTGGTGATCCTCTGCCCATTTTGACTTCTGAGAGACACTCCAGAAGGTCCTCCAGCTGTTCCTTATATTTACATTCAACTTTTTCCGACTTCTTATTGCTACCTGTCCCAACTTTTTTGAAATATGTAGCTCTCATGAAATCCAAAATGAGCCAATATTTGGCATGACATTTCAGAATGTCTCACTTTCAACATTTGATATTTTACTGTGAATAAAATATAACTTTAAAATTTGTAAATTATTGCATTCCTTTTTTATTCACATTTTGTATAGTGTCCCAACTCTTTTGGAATCGGGTTTGTAGGACAGATCAAAACACAAAATATCGCCGCCAGTAAACCTTCTGTATAATGTTTTACAATCTGCAAAAGAGAACTGTATACAAGAGTGTACTTGTAAATAAACATAAAATGCAAACACAGGAGGTTGTTTATAATATAATATAATATAAAATGAGTGTTGTGGATGTTTGTGAACCGAATCAGCATAAGTGTTTGTTTAAGTTAAGATCTTTCGCTGCTCAGTAATGCACAGCTGAGTGAGTGTTCAGAATGTGTGGTCCGATCCAACAGACGAGCTACTGTAACTCAAACTGCTGAAAAAGCTGCTCAACAGGTCAAGGACTGTTTTTCAGCAAAAGGGGACCAACACAATATTAGGCAGGTGGTCATAATGTTATGCCTGTTTAGTGGTCATAATGTTAAACCTGGTCTCTGTATGCTACAAGTAAAGCTAGTAAAAGCTGCCTAGTAAAAAAGTAGATGACGCATCTGCAAGATTCCAATAATATATAATTTAATTACTACTTCTATCTATTGGCGATATAATGACCTGTTAAAAGGGTTAAACTAGATAATCATAGAATGGGAAAGAATGCATTATTATTTTTAAATGTATAAATTTGCAGCAGGTAAACCAGCATCAGATAAAGGAATTTGTTTTGGTAATAGTATGTAAGGCTACTTATTTAAGATAGTAATCATTTACAACGTTATAATAATAAGTATCACATACATACTTTTATCACTTGCTATGATCAATAACAAAAAACAACATAAAAGCAGGTACCTCACCTACCTGCTGTACCTCATCTATATACTGATGATCTTACTCCCTGCCAGGTCCTCACAGTAGCAGATTGGATGTTGAAAAGCGCCAGTGCCTGCTGCTGATGCAGTACTTCTTCCAGTGTCAGTGTGAGGCTTGCAAGCTGGATCTAGCTGATAAAAGCAAGATATTACCAATAACTTTTAATGGACTTAAGTGTGAAAAATGTGGAAACTTCCTTGAGGTAACATGGCAAGTTCCCCATAATTGAAGATTCAGCTTAATAATATTCAGTCACCATTTACTCTACACACAATAATATACATAATAATAATAATTAGTTACTATGCATGCCTTTGAATTGATATATTTGTATTATTGTATTTTATGCATATAAGTAGTTTATATTATTTTGATGAGAAGTTTTTTGAACTCTGACTTGAAACATTGTTGGTGCTAGATGTGCTGAGGTGAGTATTTCAGAGCTTCTGGCCTGAGGTTTGCAGGCTGAAACACGTGGTGGATAATAAGGAGAATGACCAGACTGGTTTGAGCTGAAAGAAAATCTCTTGTGTCTGGAATAAGAATTTCGACCTATTTAAATTTACTTATCCATTTGTGCACCCATTACCGAACTCTTAGGTCTTCTAATCATTGCTCAAAGTGCATAGAACAAGATATAAATAGTGGGGTGACCGTGCCTTCTCAGTGGCAGCTCCTAAGCTTTGAAATTCCTTCCTTCTGATCTTACCTCCACAAGGAAATTCTCTAATTTTATAGCTAAACTAAAGACCCACTTATACACCAAAGCCTTTGTTCTGTAGTACTTAGTCTTCTGCTTCTTCACGTTTATTTTATGTTTTAATGCTTATTTTATTTTTCTTCTGTTTTTGTTCTTACTATTTACTTTTTTCTTTTATGCTATTGCTATTTTTATTACTTTTATGTTAACTCTTATGTTATTACTATTATGCACTTTTTATCACCTAGGTTCTACCTTGGTAGTAAATAAAGATTGAATTGAATTTCAACATTACAAGCAGAAATGCATTTTAGAACATATTACACTGAACACTTATGTTTGGCAGAGGATTTACAAAAGCTGAGGACAACATAAGCTTCCAATCCCTTTCAGTAAGGCACAGACTCACAGAAAATTAGACATTGGAAAATTTGTATTTTATTTTATTTATTTATTTTGATTAACCTAAGCCAGTTACATTTTTGATTCTTGTTCTTAGCTTACCAAAGTGGTATTTTGCTTTTTCATTGCATCCAAGGTTATTGTCTTATTTATGGCACCATTCTGTGTGGAAATTCCCAAAAGATCAGAGGATTCTGAAATAATTAAATCAGCTTTTTTGGTACCAACAACAATGCTATTATAAAAGTCATAGAGACCAAACTTTTGTTCATTCTAATGTTTAATGTGAACATTAACTGAAGCTCTTAATCTATATATCAGCACTGCTGAATGAGTATACAGGTGTTCCTTATAAAGTAGACAGTGTCAGTAAAGTAGTGCCTTCATGTTATTTAAAACTTTGCTTGTCTTTTCAGAGGAGTGTGGACATGCATGTATGTTCACACTGTGATCACCGCATCTTAAATACGGAGCTGCAGAAAAGGATGCAAATACTACAGCACCAGTTGGAGCAAGCTGTAGAACTCATGAAAAACAATCAAATAAGTGAGTGCATGTAGAAAAAATGTGAGCAAATAGTCTTTTCAGCAGCACAAAACACCCAGAAATACATTGTAATTTTAATTATTAATTTTCAAATGATTGTGTTGATCAGTCATTTTCAAAATAAATAATATATTTTTGCAGAAATACCTCAAATAATATAATGTTTTTTCCCCCTGACTGAGATGGTGCCCTAAGTATCTTGCATATGGCAACCAATCTAGCAGACAGTTTCCTAATGAAGGTGCACCCTCTGCAGGGTGAATTAGCTGATGCAACGGCACGAGCATATGCTACCATGGGTGAGGATATTTTATTTAGCATTTGATTATTTGCAATGTTTATTAGTGCCTAGGAATAATTAATCACTATATATATATATATATATATATATATATATATATATATACATACATACAGTGGAACCTTGATACAACCTTGACACTCCCGACCTTGATAGACCTTGAAAAAATCTGACATTCTGACTTGAAAGTTCAGAGTACATTTCAAAACTCAAAACGGAGTTTGTACTAATAAATAACTAGATATAATTATACCGTACTAAACTCAATACTGTTTTTCAGGGCTTTGGAGGAAGGCTGCATCACATCTAAAATACAGTATTGATGCCGTTTGTTCCCAGTATGGGAAAGACAGTGTGGAGCTTGGGAGACAGCAGCATAAACTTGCACAGCTACATTTCAATGGGTAAGACCCATTATATATATATATATATATAAACTAGATATAATTATACCGTACTAAACTCAATACTGTTTTTCAGGGCTTTGGAGGAAGGCTGCATCACATCTAAAATACAGTATTGATGCCGTTTGTTCCCAGTATGGGAAAGACAGTGTGGAGCTTGGGAGACAGCAGCATAAACTTGCACAGCTACATTTCAATGGGTAAGACCCATGCGTTATTTCCAAGTTTACTTTGTCTTCATCCATTTGTAACTTCTGTGTAAAAGTGTTTCTGTAAAAGTATTATACCTCTACATAGTAATTTATTCTATTATCCTTAGATTTTACGAGATGAAGAAGAAATAACAAAGAGAAAGAGTTGAGAAGAAAATTAGAAAATAACATATTAGCCCAAAAAAATCGACATCATTTGTCAGCTCTGATTTACAAATATCAGCCTCGGCCAGAGAAAAACTTATATCGGTCGACCTCTATTAGTTACTTTTATTAAAGTGATGTAATTATCTTAATTAAAACATTAAAACTTCTTTTAATCTTGCAGAGGGGATGGGCTATCTGCTCTTTCAGTAATACCTTTAGCCCGACGCCTCCTTACCCTCCACTGTGACCCTCACTGTACAGAGCTGCAGGAGCTTCGGGCCATGGAGGCCTGCCTCATGAGCACAATGTGATGTTAGTCTGTCCTCTGTTCTAAATCAACTGACAGTAATGCTTTTATACACACTGTAAAAATCGCATATTTTTGTTTTACCAGTAGGCTCTTTATACAATAGAATGTTCTGGAATGTTTGTTTTATTAACTATTATTAGGTTTAGCATAATTGTACCAACACCTTAATTAGCAGTAATTTGTCAATGGATCAAGCAATAAAAAAAGCTCTACTTCTTCTGTAAATGAAATGACAGTCTTCCTCCTTCAGTTTCACCTTACAGTTTTTAATCTATTTAAGGTTGCATCTCTTGGATAGAAAGGTTGCATCTCTTGCATAGAATATAGTCCACCTGTGTGCACCTGTATGTGCACCTTCCTTCACTTTTATACATCACCCTGTGCTTCTCATTTTTAAAATAGGTATTCGTTTCCATGCCTTTTCCATCCGTTTGCACAACCACCATCCGCTCTTTCACATTCCTTTTCTGAAGGCCATTTATAGTAGGTCTGAAACGATTCCTCAAGTAACTCAAGTAATTTGAATACCAAAAAATCAAATTTTTTGTGCAGTCCATTTATCTACACACAAAGCAATATGTTTTCCGTCTGACCATTTTTACTGATACACTGCCCACTAAACTCTGGACCACTATGAACAGGTACAAGACACAGAAGACGCTGCAGAATTGAAAATGATTTTTATAGTTTTATTTATGATTTTTTAAATTTATATATTTGTATTTGCATTTTGATGTTATATGGCAACTAAAATGGCACTAAATGGGTTTAGTTTTTAATTTCAGCAATAAAAATTTTAATTTTGTTTAATCTGAAACAAGTACTTGTTTGTTTTAAGAGACGTCTTATTTATTTATTTTTGTTGCTCTTTCATAAAGAAAAAGTACTTCTTATCCGATTACTCTATAATTCGCTGGATTAATCAGTAGAATACTCTAACCTAATCCTAATCTAACTTATTTCAGAATTTTTCACAACCCACAACATTTATCATTACCCCTATCATTCACCACCCAGGAACTTTCTTAGAAACTTTCTTCACCCCCACTACAATCTTACTATAGTCTTCTACAGGATCACCACTCACCATTTCCCTTTCCATCCACACTGTGGTAGAAAAGTTTGAACCCACCTCCAATGTTCCTGGCCTTACTCCCTTTCCACTTGGTCTCTTGAACACATGTCTACCTTTCTCTGATCCATCACATCATCTACCTCTCTCACTTTACCAGGAGTAGTGACAACATTTAAAGTACCAACCGTAACATTAACACTCCTATGCTGCTCCCTTTCCCTGCTGTCTCTCTTCATGTCTTTCCTCTCTCCTTTTGCACTGATACCCTGTTGATAAACAATACCTGTGGCAGTTGTTGGTAACCTAGGCTTTGACCAATCTGTTATGGAATTCAGGTTTGTGATTTAGATGTTTGATTTTAGCATGTTTTACGCTGGATGCTCTTATTAACGCAGCCCTTCCCATTTATCCAGGCTTAATAGCTGGATAGTTAGAGTGGAGTAAACAAAAAATCCACACTAGGATATCCATCAATTTACAATTTTATACAGCTATAATAAACCTAATTTGATTCAGAATATATAGGGTGGAGCAGAAGTGCATGATGATTACTAGAAGTAAAATCAGTAAAGCATCAGTGAGTCATCAGTGCTGGTTCTGGTGTATATGTTTCTGCATCTCCTTCTTGATGGAAGGAGGTTAAACAGTGACTAGGATTTGTGACTAGGATTTGAGAAGTCCCTGATTATATTGTGTGCTCTGCGCAGACTTCTGCTGTGGTGAAGGTGCTTAATGGCACTTAGTTGGGTGCTAGTGATGTGTTGGGTGGTTTTGACCGCCCTTAGCAAGGCTTTCAGTTCACACACAGTGGAAATGTAATACCGCACCCTCTAATTAGCAGGATTGAAACTTACCAATACACTTGTATATTGGGCCATCAGAATATATTTAAAAAATTTACCTGGACATAGAATATCTCAAAATGATATAAACCTTCTTTATATAAAAATAATAATCTCAAAATAAAATAAAAAAACATTTCTGTTTCACCCTGGCAATTATTGTATGCTGTATGACTACTGATTAAACTGTGCATCTTAATTACATTTAAGCCTTTAAGTTTTGGTAGACATGGTTTATAATTATTTATTTTAGTCAGATTCCCTTGTGCAGTGGTTGATTTTTAAGAACAAAATATAATCTATATGTTTATTGACTCAGTAGACATCTTTAAAACGCAAAACAATACACAAACAATAAACCTAAGACATAAAACCTAATGCACCCTTGCTCTCACCCTTCTGTCTTGTTTATCCCCATTATATTTTAACTTTGGGCACTGTGCTGGACATTTTTTTTCTTTGTTATGAACTAGATTGTCATTTATATTTAACTCTGTTGTAATTCTATTCATCATGTTTTTTCACCCATTGCAACTCTATTTATTCTGTATGTTTAAGGCATTCAAATATTGTTTAAATTATTAAACTGATAAAGAGAGAAATAGTTTTTGAGTAGATTTAGCCATTGGGTTGTTAATTTCCTGAATTTCCAGTTTAGCAGTGAATGTTCTAAATGTGAAAACAAATTCCTTGACTTTCTACCAAGCTATCAGAGTTCTATCAATGACTGTATTTTGTTTTTCAGTTTAGAATATCTATCTGCAGATGATGACCCTTGCTTAGGGCCATCATCTGCAGATAGATTAACCATATAAATTAGATTATTTATTTGGTATTGTAATGGTTTAATTTTTATGTATTGCTGCAACTAATGGTTCTATGCATACTTAAAAAAAAAATGTATTCTGAATGTCATGTTTTTTTAAACAAGTACAAGTCGAGATAGTCAACACTGTATTATATTTGAATCTCTAGGGAAAAAAAAGTACCTTTGAGACAAAATGCTTTTTGTGTAACATGTATCCCAAAGGGAAAGGGGCAAAAAAAAAAAAAAAGGATTATATATATAAACTGGTCCATTGAATGTGGGTACCGACAACGATCCATGGAGTGAGGTATAATCAGAGGTCGGAGCCAGTTCCAAATGAGTGGGACACCTCTAATTGTGTGGGATAGCTCTAAATGGGTGGGCTCTAAGAAGGCTGTACAAACCTCCTGGGGCTTTTAATTGGGTGATTTAATGTGTTTTTCATGGAGACACGGAAATGCAGCTGAACCCACATGGTTTTGGTGGCATGGGTGCATTGAGTTGGAGAGATAAGCTAATAAAACTTTTAGAAAATTAGGAGATAATAGAAATAAGTCTGCTATAACAAGATTCACTCTTCTTGCAGCGTAAGTCCCTTACACTTGCACTGTAGTTCTCCAGGCTTTAGCAATACATAATTGGCTATAAGATCCACTTGGAGCTGCACATAATAATTTTTATCAATAGATGGCACTAATGCCCACTGACTAAGGGCCGAAGCTCCTACAATAATTTTTCGATCAATTTAAATCGAAAACCTCATTGCTTCTGAAAGCTTTCCCACGTACATACCAGAAAAACGTTAAGAAGAAATTAAAAAGAAATATACTGTAAAATTACATACACAAGCGATGCACACCTAAACAAAATGTGCGCATGCGCGAGAATGGATAGCTACGTCATTGTGCAACCCCGATATGGTACCCCCAGCAGACGCAAGTATGATACAACTGGAATAAGAGGTAAATTAACATTTGTGTTAATTATTTTTTTATTGTCACTATGAAAATATGTTGTTGTTTTTTGTTGTTGTAGGATTTAGATTTTGTGTGGAAATTTTTTTTAAATAGTGTTCGAAATGCCTTAAGGTTACAAAGATTTTGCCCACGTTTTGTGTATTTATGTTCTTTAATATTAATGCAGATGGAGCGTTTTGTTGCAGTGGGCCTAGTATGAACGTAGATTGTATTTCTGGATTACTCTTCAAACTTTAAAAATGTATTAGCTCTAGTTATACGCTACATTTATATAGGTAGATGGCTAGATTAGCAAATATTAAGGTGTCTACCCTTCAAGCACGTGCACATTTTGCCACATTTTTTTTTTTATTTCAGACGAAAACGCACAAGCACAAACAATAATTTGGCTATACTATTGACAGCCATAGAATGCGTAATGTGGCATCACACCAAGTGTTGCCAGGGCAATAAAAAGACACTACAGGTGTCTGTAGTGTAAAGCAAAAGGTTGCTTGAAGTTGTTGCTTTAAAACCAATCATATTCCGACTTATACACTCTGGGGCCTTCTAGAAGGTGTACAGTAGTATCAGCATTTTCAAGTTCTTTGACTAGATGGTCAGAGACCACAATATTTATAGCTAGCTGACCGCCACCTGTAGTAAACTGCACAAGCACAAAAATATTCGTGTGGATTTAATAGCCTTGGTTTTTTTTTTGTTTTTTTTACATTTATCAGAAAATGGTTTACAGAGAGCTTGATTTGGTTGCAGATATACTTACAAGGCTATTAAGATGGACCTTTCAAGAAAAGCTTGACTTGGGAGAAAAGGTCAGACTTTCTTTTAAGTACCATTTGCACAAAAAAAAAAACCACAATATGCCTTTATTTGAAATCCACTGGAAAACTATAATGCACAGAAAACCCAGGGTCAAATGGTAATGTACAATTGTGCTCAAAATGTTTCATACCTTTGTTATTTCCATAGTGTTTTTGAGTTGTATTCTGTGATGAATAAGTTTTATAATACTTTCCTATATTTAATATACCTTTACCATTTAGAGCATCCTTACTACCTGCATCTTAGTGTGGTACTGAAGCTGCACTGCTTCAAATCGTAAAGCCCTTCAGAGGGTGGTGAAAACAGCAAATCATTCGCACTCAGCTTCCCACCATAGAGAACAATTACAATAAACGCTGTCTGCAAAGGGTGAGGGGCGTTATCAAAGATACCTCTTACCCCAACCAGGGACTATTCACCCTTCTTCCATCAGGCAGATGCTACAGGTGCCTCAGAGCAGCACAAACAGACTAAAAAATTGTTTTATTTTTCCTGTGGCTGTTACTGCAATGAACAGCTGATTCAGTACTGCATTGTCACTGCCATTGTTCTGTGTATTTTGCACTCCTTATCCACTCCTTATCCACTACACATTTATTTTCGTGCCATCCTTAACTCACATTTGCACTACTGTACATTCCACCCATATTTATACTGTATCATACATACATTCATACTTGTACATAACTATATCGTAATTTGAGTATATTGTCTTCTGACTTGTCTATCTATGAATACTCTTTGCACAGTATATTGTATATTACTCTATATACCATGTATTATTACCTACTGCACCGTCTGTACATTATTTACCCTCACCCCTGTATATAAGAATTTCGTACCCTATTTATCTATTATCTATTGTAAATAGGCCACTGCACTTCTAACTGCTTTTCACTGCAGTACAATCTAATCTAATCTAAACTAATATTTGACAAACAACTGGGAGAATAACAACATAATTTTTTGTGAAATATGCCAATTTGTGTGTTTTTATTGACAAATATTCAAAAATCACCATATTCAGAATTATTCATACCCTTTATATTACAGTGTTTTAATAATCAATCAAAAAGACTTTGTTCTTAATGATGGCCTGCAAATGCTTCTTCAAGGTCTCCACAAGATTTCTACAGGTCTGCTTTGGAATGTTTCTCCACTCTTCCTTCGCAAAAGCCTTAAATTGTTAGAGATTTGAAGGCTTTCTATAATTGACCCGGATTTTCAACTCTCTCCACAAATTCTTAATTGGGTTCAGGTCAGGGTTCTGACTTGGCCACTCCAGAACTTTTATGTTGTTGTCCCTGAACCATTGCTTGACCACTCGCGCTGTATGCTTGTGTGCTGACGCCACCAGGTTTTCATCAAGAATCTTCAGATCTAAGTTTTTGACAATGTTGAACATCTTGAACTTTTTGATGATAATCTGTACGGTTGATACAGGGACATTTACTTCTTTCGAAATGGCCTTGTAGCCTTTGCCTCCACTATGGTCATTGACAACACATAAATGAAGATCATGACTGAGTTCTGACTGAAAATAATTAAAGCTTTGCCACTTAATTATACTTTACAGAGCAGGTCTTACCATTTAATGTAATTAGGCTTTAACTGATTGGACCTAAATGTATTAAATTAATTATAGTCACTGGAGTGTGAAACCATGTGCACTTTCACAAAAGAAGGATTTTTTTTCTGAGATTGGGAATAGGGTATGAATAATTTTGAACAGGCTCAAAAGGGAATCTCTAGCCATCTCTATTGGTATACAAATGAAGTTTAGCTAACACATGTGTGGGTTTGTGCATAAAAACTTATATAAATATCAGTTTTGTAGTTTTTATAAATAAAATAAGTATTGATTTGTCCAAGTGGTATAAATAATTTTGAGCGCAAATGTATGTGGTGCAGCTGAATTGAAAGAAGACTTTTGTCTACTAATCTTGCTTTAGTAATCCCATTCATTCTTGCCGCATGAGATACCTGTCTGTGATGCAGTGCTCTGTTATTCTGCATTTCTGAATAACATATATGGGTTCTATAGGCATGGCATCTTAATGAAGGTAGTAAGAGGTGGATTGATTCAGGTAGGGTACCACTGAAGGCATAGGTGTCCACAGCCTGCCACTGTGTGGCTGTGTTTTCTCTAGATAAATGAAATCATAGAGTGTGCTGTTACATGTTTTATAGTGCATAGACATCTAAATGACATACTATTAGATCAAAGCTGAGAGCTACATTTAATTGGCTTATTATTGCAAGCATACCGTAATTTCCGGGCTATTAAGCGCACCCAAATATAAGCGGCACCCACTGAATTTTACAAAGATTTTTATTATGAACATAAATACGCCGCACCTGTCTATAAACCGCAGGTGTCTACACTGAAACTAAAAAACTTTACACAGGCTTTATCAAAAGACAGTGCCTGTAACACAGCTTGTATCTAAACAGTAGACTACCAAGAAAGTCATTGTTCACTGTCTGCCTCCTTCCTTTCACAACAATTTCTCTCAGATGACTTTTCTTTTGGCATCGTCGTGCGTTTAAAAATCACCATCAGTGAAGCTTTTCTCCCGATGCCGTGCAGCTCAGAACACAGGTGAAGTGTGTTCTTTCATGCCCTGTTGTTTTCATCGTGATGAATGATTCGCCTTCCCTGTTGACAGTCCGAGTGAGAGGCAGGTCAAGCGTCAGAGGATCCTCATCCATATTTATGATGTGGTGCAGCCGATTCAGTGGTGATTTAGTTTAATATAAAGAATTTAATTGGTTCATCTGAACTCGTTCGCCAATTTCATTGGTCTAATGTTACGGTGCTCAGTTTTTTGGCTTGAAGTTTGGTTTCAACCGGGAAAAACCCAGGAAAAATCCATAAATTAGCCACTTCATTGTTTAAGCCGTGGGGTTCAACGCGTGGGAAAAAAGTAGCGGCTTATAGTCCGGAAAATACGGCACTTTAATAATCACCACAGCTAGCCACATCAATTATAAAATAAAATAAAAGTTTTCTGGATTTTGATGTGCCAACATATTGCTCTTTTATTTCCAATTTAGATTTAAAACAAAATGGCATCCCATTCTTCACCCTTGCCCCATGACCGGAGGAAATCAGAGGAGGAACCTGATCTGGTAGATGGGCTGATCTCTAGAACAGGCTGTTCTGAACTACATCATGCAATTCAAGAATGCATGGCAGAGCATGTAGACTGGCGGAAATGCAAGAAACAAGTTCAGGACTTCAGAGAGTGCATGATGCCATTCCAGAAAGCTCAGATGGAGCAGCTGATAAAACGTAACGATTCAACCAAAGACAAAGTTTAATGAAAAGTTTCCAGTTAAAGCTATTTATTATAGTCAAAGGTATCTATTAAAGAAGACATCATTTTGTAACTTAATTTTAGATGCCCTTGTGTCTGATTTGTGCTCAGTCAGACATAGTGGTGTTAGTAAAGTCAGGTACTGATCTAGGGGAGGTGAGGAGGCCTGGGGTGCAGTCAGCGTTCCAATTCATCCCAAAGGTGTTCAGTAGGGTTGAGATCAGAGCTCTACAGCACGAGATCTTCCACAATACAACCCATGCAAAGTATATCTTCATCTTTTGCGACAACAAGGGAAAGAACCACTTATGGCTGGGAATGTTAGGTTTATGAGTAACTTTGTACATATAGTGTATAATTACACAAAAGCACTGTGAATATCAACACACTAATTGTTCCCTGTCAGTACAGATTGATTGTTTTTTCAGGATGATTGTCCTATTTAAATTTTAAAATATATACACTGCACTCCACTAATATTGGCACCCTTTGGAAATATAAACATTAACAGCTGTGAGATACTGTATTTTTAGTTAATTTTTTCGATCTTTTGTTACAAAAATCTAAAAAAAATATAAAACAATTGCAAACACAAGTATAATAGAAAAAATAAACTTGGTTAACTATATATGAGGCCCATTTATTGGCACTCCTTTAGTCAATACTTTGTTCTACCTCTCTTTCCCAAAATGACAGTTAAAAAATAAGTTAAAAAATACATTATTTCTTCATGCAGAATATCTCTGGATCATTTAAATTTTAAGGTCCATGCTTGTGGATTCACGTCCTGACCTTACCCTACAGATTTTTGTGGGGTTTAACTCAGGGACTAAATGACCATGGTAAAGACTTTGATTTTGTTGGTAGTAAACCATTTTTTAGTTTTTTTTTTTTTTTTTATAAATGTTTTCAATTATTGTCCAGGTAGAAGATACAACCACAGTCCATTTTAAGATTTGTGGAAGAAGACAGAAAACAAGGTCCTATATACTGAATCACTACTGAATCACTTCTCCACTTTTCATACGCTGTGAACCCTGCGGCTTAAACAACAAAGCGGCTAATTTATGAATTTTTCCTGGGTTTCACAAACTTCAAGCTCAAAAACTGAGCGACATAACATTAGACCAATGAAATTTCCGAACGAAAACGGAAAAATGCACCTCACCTTTGTTCTGAGCTGCACGGCATCAGGAGAAAAAAAGTTTTTGTTTTTTTTCTTCACTGAAACAAAATAATAACAGAGCCGATCAGTCAACACACACACAGCATACACTCAAGCATATTAATAACAACAATATAATGCTTATATTGGAAAGTGACCATGGAAAGGCAAAGGGCAAATCAAAACATGATGGAAACCACTACAAATGGGTAAACAAAACACACAAAAAAACCCATAAATCAGGGCTAGGCTCTTACCTGCAGAGTAGGTAAATCCCACAAAGGGGACCATATCCACCAGAATACATCAGATTTATTCTGTAAGTCGTACGTAAGTTTTTCCAAAGGGAGAAGATTAGCCATTTGTGCTAAAGTCTTTAAAGTTGGTACCTTTGAAGATGACAAAAAATAAGTATGCATTTCTTCGCCAGATAAGTATTTATATTTAACAAAGACTGTGAGTCAGTAGAGAAATCCAATGATGTTTTGCAGTTTAGTAAATAAATAGTTAGAGACAAAGTAAATTGTCTATCCAGCGTCTTCTGAACCATATTATGTACCTCATGCCAAAAAGGTTTGATGTTCTTACGGTCCCAAAATAAATGCATCAAAGTTCCTATTTCAGATTTGCATTTAAAACACATCCGAGACACATTTGGGTACATTTTGTGGAGGCATACTGGGTAAGATATATCCTGTATATAAATTTGAAGTTTTGTTCATGCACAGCGCTTGAGATTGATTTATGAAAAAACTCCCCTCGTATTCGTCATCAGTAAATGACTGGCCCATATCCCTTTCCCAAACCTTTCTCAAAGGATCCAATGGAGAAGAGGTCCCTGATAACAAAGAATACAAATAAGAAATCTGCCCCTTTAGTGCCCCCGGAAGAAGAAGATTATCTCCAACATCAGAAAGTTCCCAGCGAATTTTCCCGTCTCACTTCAGACTGAATAAAATGACGTAATTGGAGAAATTTGAAAAAATATGTTTTGGGGATTTGGTAATCCATACTAAGTGTCTCAAAAGATTTAAAGACCTTTCCTGGAAATAAATCAGCCAAATTAGATATAGCCTTTTCTGCCCAGGCCAGAAGGCCAATACCGGCTAACGAGTCAGGGAAGTCAGGGGTCAAAGCAATTCGGGATTGCATGGACAAATTCTTGGGGACATTGAGATATTTCCTGACATCATCCCAAGCCAAAAGAGTGTTGAAAAGCAAAAAATTCCCAGCTACAGGGCAGACCTCCTTAAAGTTATGGATAAATGGAAGGGATGTTAGCAGTCTTGGCACACATGCAAAAGATTCCATACTGACCCACAAGGAGTCTGTATAATTTAAAAACCACCTAAGCATTTGTTTCATCTGAGCAGCCCAGTAAAATAGCTGCAAATTGGGCAAAGAGCCACCCTCCCTTGGCCTTAAAAAGAAAAAGAAAAACAAGTTTAATCCTAGGTTTTTTATTGTTCCATAAGAACCTACCAATAGCTGCATTCAGATCTTTAAAAAAGTTCTGGTCCAAGTAACAGGGTAAACACTGAAATAAATAGAGTAAACGAGGGAGCACATTCATTTTGATTGTATTAATTCTTCCAAAGAAAGAAATTGGTAAAGGGGCCCATCTCAGGGGTATTTCAGGGGTATTGAGAAAAGCCTGGTCCTCGTCTGAGATTGAGGGTAGGGGTATCCTATCCAAAAACGTGGCAGGGTCTTGGGGTGCGCAAGAGGTGTACAGATTCTCATAGAAATCTTTAAAACTGTAGTTTATTACAGCAGGATCATGTGAAACTACTCCCTCAGCGATTTCAATGGCCCTAATGGACCTTTCAGACTGTTTACATTTAAGTTGATATGCCAAGAGATGAATGGGTTTATTCCCAAACTGATAAACCCTTTGCCTGCTGAACATGACTAACATTTTTACATGTTCTGAATAGTTTAAGATTGGTTTGGACCTGGCGCCAATTAGAAGATTCCAGTTGTTTTGTGTGATGAAAGTTTATGAATCAATTCCAATCTTTTAACCTCTTCCTTTAATGTTTTCCTGTTCTCTGCCTTCTGTTTTTGATGCCACGTATGTAAAAGAGATAATGTGGCCCCTTAATGTGGCCTTAGCCCCATCCCATTTAGTGGTGCTGTCCACTGGACAGAATTCGTTATCCTGCCAGTACTGGGATATTTTTTCTTCAAGAAACTGGCAGAACGCGTTGTCATTAAGGAGAGAACTATTACATTTCCAGTAAGACGACTTTGGGTTGAAAATCCTGTTAAATCTAAGTACACTGGGCTATGGTCCAAAAGAACCACTGGACCAATTTCACAGGATCTCACACAATTAACAAATCTGGAGGGCAAGAATAAATAGTCTAATCTGGAATAAGAATTATGCGGAGAGGAATAAAATGTAAAATCCTTGACACCTGGGTGCAGCTCCCTCTATATGTCCACTAAGCCTGAAGCGTGACACATATTTTGCAGAGTTCTTGAAGAACGGGCAGATGATTTTGTAAAAGATGATCTGTCAAACCTACCATCCATGACACAGTTAAAGTCCCCTGCCATAATTCCCCAGGCCATTACACTTGTGGTTAAACAATAGGACCATCTTTGATATAAAGTCAGGGATGTCCTCATTTGGGGCATACACATTTAAAACAGTAAGAGGTTTTCCTAAGATGCGACCAGTAATCAGAACAAATCTGCCTTCAGGATCTTTTTCAACCTGTTCTAAGATGAAAGGAAAATTTTTATGTATCAAAATGGCCACGCCCTGTTTATTTGACGAGAAAGAACTAAAATATACTTCTCCAACCCAGTCCCTTTTAAGCTTTAAATGTTCGGTGTCTGACAAATGCGTCTCCTGTAGGAGTGCAATAGTTACCCTTTCCTTCTTCAAAAATGTCAGAACTTTCTTTCTTTTGACTACGTTACCCATGCCCTTCACGTTTCATGTGACCACCCTAGTCATATCAGACATGCATCAGTGCTGTTTAAAGTATTTAAATGCTGTGGACTGACAGAAGTAAGATTAAGACAACAAAATTCCGTAACATAACCGGCTCTCCTAAACATAAACAAAAACCCCCACCAACCCTCCCCCCTCTGCCCTATCCCCAAACGATAGGACTTACATATCAACTCGTCACAAACACACACCATCCATCAACACCTCCATTGACCACCCAAAAACACGATAGACAGAAAGAACCCCTTAAAAACTCCTAGAGATAAACAAAGTCTACCCTAAATTACCTTAACAAGAAAAAAATTAAATACAACCTATAAAGAAAGAGAATAAAAAAAATTGTGGACATGTAATTAAATGGCTTTTTTTAAACTAAAAAAGAAAAAAAAATTATCAAATAAATAAATAAAAAAACTTTAGTGCAGACCGGCATAACAGTCCTAAATATAGAACCAAAATTCGTCCAAACAAACAAAATTCCACTGAGTGGTCCTGCAACAAACTGAAAAAGACACATAATTGTGTTCAAGTTCAGTAAGGAGAAACATGAAACGCCCTCGAAGTGTTTGAAGGAATGGGAAAAAACGGGATTAATCCTATGGTCTACAGAAAAGCAAAAGATTACTCGGCTGCGTCCAGAAAGTTAGTAGCTGCCTCCACAGTGTCAAATAGAATTATCTTTCCATTGTGTAAACAGCGGAGTCTAGCTGGATAAGCAAAGCCACGGTATAACCCTCAATCCACCATTCTCTTACACACGCCTCCAAACGCTCGCCATTTCTGCACAATCTCCGCCGATAAATCTGGGAAAAAGCGTAAGGTGGCACCATTATGGTTGACCGGTGTTTTCCTGGCAGCTCTCAAAACCGCTTCTCTTACTGGGAAGCAGAGGAACCGCACAATAACACTCCTCTGCAACGCGTTCGGTGTTAATTGAGACGGGAGGGGGGCTCTGTGCGCTCTCTCGATCTCGATAGCAGGGAAACCTGTGGGAAGCTGAAGCCAAACCGGAAACATAGACTGTAAAAAGTAGTCAAAGATTCACTGGCTTCCGCTTTTTCAGGAAGCCCAACAATCCTCATGTTCTTACGGCGACCCAGGTTTTCCAGATCATCCACTTTAGCCTGCAGTTGTTTTACGGTAGCACGCAAATTAGCCATTAGATTGCTATGTGCACTCCCCGTGTCTTCCACTGCAGAGATCCGCTGCTCAGCTGCAGTTACACGGGTCTCGGTGTCAGTGACTCGTACAGTGAGAGCAGCGAATGCATTCTCGAGGACTGCAACAGAGGAAGCAATTTTTCCTAAATGTCCCTCAATACCGTACAGCCGCGTGCCCACCGCCCTGATTTCACTCAAAATAAGTGTAGTGTCCGATTGTAGGCCAGCACTGGCCTCTTCCCCTTCTCCATTGCCATTCTTTTTCTCCCTACTTTTCCGTGACCTTGTAGATGAAAAAATAGGAAAATCCTTATCCCCACCACCTTCAATTTTCTTTCCACGCTATCGAAATAGCACAAATTATGCAGAAAATAGGGCTGAATTAAAAAAAATACGGAGTTCTATAGCGGAGCAAAACTCTTAAGCTGCCATCTTGATCAGGTTCACGTGACCACCCCCCAAAATGCTTTTTTTAAACGCATGACGATGCCAAAATATAAACTCCCGAGAGAAATAGTTGCGAAAGGAAGCAGGAAGACAGTGAACAATGACTTACTTGGTCGGCTACTGTTTAAATACAAGCCGTTGTAGCGCATTGAGTCTGGGTCAAGGGATAGCGCGCTAACTCCAGTTGCAACAAAAATCATATAACACAGACAGGTTTCCAAAACTCGTGCTTTTTTATTTTTCTTGGCAACAGCATTTAGGGGTTAGCCAAAGAAACGTAGAAATCAGCATCAGAAAATAATAGACATAATCCTCGTTTTGAAAACACGCAGTAATACTGGAAAAATGCAGTGGCATGCTATTCCCAAAATACCGCTAGCTCCTAAAGAAAGCTCAACATATTTCACCCGTTACAGCATGTGTAACGTGTCTTTCATTAAAGCCTGTGTAAAGTACATTTGTGTTGACCTGCGGCTAATAGACAGGTGCGGCTTATTTATGTTAAAAATAAAAATATTTTTCAAATTCAGTGGGTGCGGCTTATATACGGGTGCGGAAATTACGGTAGTTAAAAGAAAAGAAGGAGAATCGTATAATAAATCTGTGTTTGGTTAGGCTTGCAGCAGTGATTTTTGTGTTTACATCAACACTAAATGGTGCAAGAACCCATCACTGGTGGAGTTTGTGGTAGTTTGAGGCAGAATATTTTATCTACTGCCAGAATTCACCAGTTGTTTAAGTCAAAGTGTACATTCTGTCTAATGCAAACGCTAAGGAAATGCATGCTGAGCAGAGCCCTGCCCCTGTCTTGGCTACTCAGACCAAACACATTTTCTGTGCTGATGTATGTACACACACACAATGTAAAGTGTGGCACTCCAGAGTAATTGATACATGCATGATAACTTTCAGTATGTTTATTTGTTACGATTATTTTTTGATGCATTATAGAAATTTAATGAAGACTGACAAAAAATGGAGAAAAACAAAAATGCTGAGCTTATTTTTTTATTTTTTATTTTTTTTTGGCTCAAGGTTTTACCAAATTCCACAGGATTTCTCTCACCAAATTTCATATTTCATTTAGGTTTAGTTTGACTGCTATGCATGTAATAAAATGTTCAAATGGAAAAAAAAATGTCGAGTTACCATAGCTTGTTAATTCAGAAAATGTATAATGTCTATAATGCTTGTGAACACCTGACCATAACACTCATATAATAAAACAAATTTTATTAGTTGAGGTTAAGGATTTTTGATGGGACACTTGAATACCATGCTCATTCTTGTCCATTTACATAAACATTGCTAAGGGGTATTATGCAAAAAATATGCTCTTATTTACCATCATCTTTTTTTCCCAAGGTTCAGTAAATAGTAATGGTACAGCATACAAAGACCATACAAGGACCATACAACTGTATGTCCACACAACTGTATGTTTCCATTTGTGTGGCAACAGTTTGAGGAAGCCTCACATGTGGATATAATGGATGCACAAGTGTTTAATGCTGCACATGTTTGTGGCATTTAAAGTGAATTATACGTGTATATTGCTTAGGATTTCTGTCTCTTATTTCATGCGACCAGTATTTTACATTACAAATTAGTTGCATATAAAGAAAAGTATAATATATGGACCTAATATGTACACATTATATATATAT
>MU551653.1:374979-456166 GCA_024362625.1 Silurus asotus
TGTTTTTAAGGTATATATAATAGGATTTAACATAGGTGGAATTGTTTGTGTGAGGGCAGTATTAATTATCCTGATATTTGTGTCTATACGCATGGTAAGAGCTACAGTATAAATGCTAATTATTGGTAGATAAAACATTGCCACTAATAAAAGATGGGATGTGCAGGTTTTCATAGCTTTAACTTGATCAACACTATGTGCTATCTTCTGTAATGCAAAACCAATACAAACATATGAGGCAATTATTAATATTAATGGAAAGTAAAGCAGGGTAGCAGTACAGACATTTCCCATTATGGAATTTATGGTATTATCATTACATGCTAGTTTGTATATAGGGCCATGATCACAGAAATAACTATTAACTATTGTAGACCTACAGAAGGACAATTTAGTAATTAGAGCTACAAGGACAGCATTGACACTCACAGATAGAACCCACATGACCCCAATAATGAAAATCATTGCTGCTTTGGTAACAATGGTATGATACCTTAAAGGAAAACAAATAGCAATTAGTCTGTCATAGGCTAAAGCAAGCAAAGTAAGACACTGCATGGTCATAAAACAATAAACAAAAAACATATTTGACAAGCAGGCTTCATAAGATATACTCTGATTCTCAAACAGAAACAGGTCCAGGAGTTTTGGAATAAGAGCAGAGCTTCCACATAGGTCAGAAAGAGCCAAGTTAAAGACAGCTATATATTTGGCTGTGTGTAAACTGCGTGCCAAATAGATGGTGCCCATTATAAAAGAATTCCCCAAAAATGTTACAATATACACAAAGCAAAGAAACAAATAATAGAACTTTGCATGTGGAATATTGTATAGTCCAGTGATGTAAAATGTGGAGGGGCGAATATATGTTGCATTTGTTGATGTTGAATAAATAGAAGTAATAGTATCAGCCATCTGGCTGCTAGATGTTACACCTGTGAAAAAACAAATATTATGACTTAGGTAAATTTATATATATATACACTATAGTTATATATATATACACTATAGTTCTATATTTGTTATCATACTCTAATACTGTACCTTAATGAAGATGAAGCAGTTTGCCTGCCACACATAAGCATCAGTTGTATATATGTATGATTGTCATGACATCATTACTTACAGTACCCTGTTAATTTGCTATTCTAATTGCAATGAATTCCTATGAGATTTTTCAGTCACCAAAACAAACAGCTCTAAATTCTAGTTCTGATTTTAAGATTGTCATTGTCCGAACATAAACAAAAGCTATTCTATTTATAATGACCCAATTTATAAACAATTGTGTAATTGTTTGACTGATCATTCCAAATGACTGTTTTCTAGGTTTGTATTGGATTGATAAAATTTGCATACAAAAACATAGTCAGGTTGAGCATATAGAACAAAGCTAATTATCAACTATCTAGCAATTTATAACAATTTTGCTTATTTTTGTTTTTAAAAAAATGCTGTTAAATCTTTCTCAATAACAAGGTGTCCCCTCCTAGTCTTTAAACTCAGCTCAGCCCTTCTTCTAGGAACAGAATCACAGAAATCCATTTTCTTTTCTATGCTGCTGTTTGATGGGAAACTTAACTACAGTGCATCCGGAAAGTATTCACACCGCTTAACTGGCTAATGGTAAGCAGAGTGCATGAAAGCGATGAGTGCCCAGCCAGGTGGCATAGTGGACATAAAGTGGCCAGATGCGCCGCCATAAACAAGTCTAAGTAAACAAATAAGATCTATGCCCATGAAACTGCTAGATTCTTGATAGCTCTTTTGTCTAAAAAAAAACCTTCACAAAAGGCTTGACTAGACAAATATCCTTCTAGTCAACTATGTGGCATCCCCTGCAAAGCTTCTTCCAAAGGACAACAAGGTAGCCTCAACTGTCAAGATCCAGCCAGAGGCCGAAGGAATGGCTTCCACAGCTGAGCTTTCTAAAGAGGTAGACTGTGACCTTTTTATGACCTGTCCATACCAAGACCTGCCAAAGGCAGGCAGTGTTCCAATATCTTACTCCTGTTTGAAGTGTTCTTATCATTGTTCCTGGTACCTGACCCGAGCATGACTTTCACAGTCCTGTCACCAGAAACCTGTCATTGACACCCATACAGTTTCAAATTCGCCATCCTTCTTCCTAACTCCTACATAAAGCAATTATGACAAAAAAAAAACTATTATTGATGCCTTATTGTTTCATTGCTTTTGTTTCCTGCTTTTTTTTTTCTTGTGTATATCTCATCTTGTATGGTATTGGTGTGATTTTTCCATTAGGATGAATAAAGAATCAATCAATCTATTTAACTTTTTACATTCCCATTACTGTTTCTACCTGTTAATGTTGTTTAATGATTGTTTAATAATGTTGTTTAATGATCTGACCAGTGCTTATTTTCTGTTTATGATTTTGGAACTTTTCTTAATAAAACACAATTTATTTGCCTCACTTGGTTAAGATGACACTCGGGAGACTGTTATTCCATGCTGTTTTTACATAATACCAATTTAGTTTGTTGCTATTTAATTTCAAATTAGCGTGATGATTATACAAAGCTACTGGTTATTTCCCCTCAAGTGCATTTTAAATATAACATATAGTGAGATTCAGATACTTTAAGAATCTAAAGAGAAAAAATGTTGAGATACTTTCACAGAATTAATTTGAACACTTTTCAGGGTTTAAATAGCCCCACACACAATTGTGTAATTCCTTTGCACAATTGTTTCAATTCCTTTGCAGGAATTGATACAACACTGTTTAGAGCAGGGATCACCAACCTTTTTGAAACTTTGAAGAGCTACTTCTTCGGTACGGATTAATGTGAAGGGCGACCAGTTTGATACACACTTCTGAAATAACACATTTGCTTAATTTACCTTTATTTATATGTTGTTATTAATAATTAATCATATTCATCTATGTGAAGACACTGATCTTATTAGTGATTTCTCACAATAATTATCAACAATGATTTAACAAGGTAGGAAACAGATATGCAAAACTTTATTTCTATAAATCACTGCAAGTATTTACATTTTCAAATGATCACTTCTACAACATTTTCACTAGCCACTAACAATTTTTAACAAATCATGCACTACATTGCATCATGTTTCTACAGATTATCAATTATGAACATACAAACATCAACTTGAAGACCAGCTACCTCTGATCGAATATGAAACATTTGTTAAAGTTTTTTTTTAAATATATTTTAATATATATCTCACTGGTAAATGGCGCTATGGTGAGCTATTTTTTTAGAAAAGGCCCGCGGGCGACTCGTAGTCCTTGCGGGTCCATGTTGGTGACCCCTGGTTTAGAGTTAAATTTTTAACTATTTGGGTAGTATTTGTTTCCCTCTGTACTGGTGACTAGGCCTTCAGTGGTGCCGTACACTTAAAAAACATTGTCTTCTTGAAACAAGCAAGATTCACTTAAATCTGGGTAAAGTGTATTCAAATCAAGCAAATAAAATCTGACAATGGGGTAAGCATTACTTGGTAATAACTTGGTAAGCAACATGGTAAGAATTCTTAAAAATCTAGTCGATCATACAGGGAGTGCAGAATTATTAGGCAAATGAGTATTTTGACCACATCATCCTCGTTATGCATGTTGTCTTACTCCAAGCTGTATAGGCTGGAAAGCCTACTACCAATTAAGCATATTAGGTGATGTGCATCTCTGTAATGAGAAGGGGTGTGGCCTAATGACATCAAAACCCTATATCAGGTGTGCATAATTATTAGGCAACTTCCTTTCCTTTGGCAAAATGGGTCAAAAGAAGGACTTGACAGGCTCAGAAAAGTCAAAAATAGTGAGATATATTGCAGAGGGATGCAGCAGTCTTAAAATAGCCAAGCTTCTGAAGCGTGATCATCGAACAATCAAGCGTTTCATTCAAAATAGTCAACAGGGTCGCAAGAAGCGTGTGGAAAAACCAAGGCGCAAAATAACTGCCCGTGAACTGAGAAAAGTCAAGCGTGCAGCTGCCAAGATGCCACTTGCCACCAGTTTGGCCATATTTCAGAGCTGCAACATCACTGGAGTGCCCAAAAGCACAAGGTGTGCAATACTCAGAGACATGGCCAAGGTAAGAAAGGCAGAAAGTCGACCACCACTGAACAAGACACACAAGCTGAAACGTCAAGACTGGGCCAAGAAATATCTCAAGACTGATTTTTCTAAGGTTTTATGGACTGATGAAATGAGAGTGAGTCTTGATGGGCCAGATGGATGGGCCCGTGGCTGGATTGGTAAAGGGCAGAGAGCTCCAGTCCGACTCAGACACCAGCAAGGTGGAGGTGGAGTACTGGTTTGGGCTGGTATCATCAAAGATGAGCTTGTGGGGCCTTTTCGGGTTGAGGATGGAGTCAAGCTGAACTCCCAGTCCTACTGCCAGTTTCTGGAAGACACCTTCTTCAAGCAGTGGTACAGGAAGAAGTCTGCATCCTTCAAGAAAAACATGATTTTCATGCAGGACAATGCTCCATCACACACATCCAAGTACTCCACAGCGTGGCTGGCAAGAAAGGGTATAAAAGAAGAAAATCTAATGATATGGCCTCCTTGTTCACCTGATCTGAACCCCATTGAGAACCTGTGGTCCATCATCAAATGTGCGATTTACAAGGAGGGAAAACAGTACACCTCTCTGAACAGTGTCTGGGAGGCTGTGGTTGCTGCTGCACGCAATGTTGATGGTGAACAGATCAAAACACCGACAGAATCCATGGATGGCAGGCTTTTGAGTGTCCTTGCAAAGAAAGGTGGCTATATTGGTCACTGATTTGTTTTTGTTTGGTTTTTGAATGTCAGAAATGTATATTTGTGAATGTTGAGATGTTATATTGGTTTCACTGGTAAAAATAAATAATTGAAATGGGTATAAATTTGTTTTTTGTTAAGTTGCCTAATAATTATGCACAGTAATAGTCACCTGCACACACAGATATCCCCCTAAAATAGCTAAAACTAAAAACTACTTCCAAAAATATTCAGCTTTGATATTAATGAGTTTTTTGTGTTCATTGAGAACATGGTTGTTGTTCAAATTAAATCCTCAAATAAAATTAATCCTCAAAAATACAACTTGCCTAATAATTCTGCACTCCCTGTATATTAAAAATATACCATAAAACAAATATTTTCTATAGAGCAATTAAAATGATCTTTCCTGCCATATTTCTAATATAAAGTTTAAAGATAATAGAAAGATGAGAACTTGCTATGATTTATGATACTAGTTGCCATTATAGTGTATTTTTCATTTTGACATCCTTTTGTACCCCCGAGTCACTGTATCAGTGTAAACAGTCTGGCTTACAGGGCCTCACTGTGAGTGTATTGGGCAACCCGGGAGTTGTCAATATCTCCCAGTATCCAGTGGAAGTCTATGGCAGCCCACTGGGTGCTTTGTATGCTTTTCTACTATCAGATTGCCCACTGGTAGAGGACTGTCTCAGTTACTTTTACAGGTGTACACCATTTAGGCTTTTCATCTTCATCAATAGGCAAAGCTGGACAAGAAGTATATAATCTTACACTAAGATTCTCCATTGGAATGTGTTAGAAAAACGGTTGTTCTTTTCTTTGATTATTTTGGTCAAGCTGAGTTTGATGGACACCAGCATGTTCATTTTTCTCATACTGGATTTTTCATCATTTCTTCTTCTTCTTCTTCTTCTTCTTTCGGCTGCTCCCATTAGGGGTCGCCACAGCGGATCATCCGTCTCCATACCACCCTGTCCTCTACATCTGCCTCTTTTACACCAACTACCTGCATGTCTTCCCTCACCACATCCATGAACCTCCTTCTCGGCCTTCCTCTTTTCCTCCTACCTGGTGGCTCCATCCTCAGCATTCTCCTACCAATATAATTCATGTCCCTCCTCTGCACATGTCCAAACCATCTCAATCTCGCCTCCCTCACCTTGTCACCAAAACATCGTACATGCGCTGTCCCTCTAATAAACTCATTTCTAATCTTATCCATCCTCGTCACTCCCAACGAAAACCTCAACATCTTCAGCTCTGCTACCTCCAGCTCCGCCTCCTGTCTTTTACTCAATGCCACTGTCTCTAAACCATACAACATCGCAGGTCTCACCACAGTCCTATAAACTTTCCCTTTCAATTTTGCAGATACCCTACTATCACAAATCACTCCTGTCACTCTTCTCCACCCACTCCACCCTGCCTGCACTCTTTTCTTCACTTCTCTAACACACTCTCCATTACTTTGCACTGTTGACCCTAGGTACCTGAATTCCTCCACCTTCTGAAGCTCTTCTCCCTGCAACCGCACCACTCCACTGCCCTCCCTCTCATTCACACACATGTATTCTGTCTTACTCCTACTGAGTTTCATTCCCCTTCTCTCCAGCGCATATCTCCACCTCTCCAGGCTCTTCTCAACCTGCTCCCTACTCTCACAACAAATCACAATATCATCCGCAAACATCATAGTCCAGGGAGACTCCTGTCTGACCTCGTCCGTCAACCTGTCCATCACCACTGCAAACAGGAAAGGGCTCAGGGCCGATCCTTGATGCAGTCCAACCTTCACTCTAAACCAGTCTGTCGTACCTACTGCACACTTCACTGCCGTCACACTGTCCTCATACATGTCCTGCACCACCCTCACATACTTCTCTGACACACCTGACTTCCTCATACAATACCACAACTCCTCTCTTGGCACCCTGTCGTACGCCTTCTCTAAATCCACAAATACACAATGCAATTCCTTCTGTCCTTCTCTATACTTCTCCATCAACATTCTCAAAGCAAATAAGGCATCTGTGGTGCTCTTCCTCGGCATGAAACCATACTGTTGCTCACAGATGGTCACCTCTTCTCTCAGCCTGGCTTCCACTACTCTTTCCCATAACTTCATGGTGTGACTGATCAACTTAATACCCCTGTAGTTACTGCAGGTCTGCACATCTCCTTTATGCTTAAAGATCGGTACCAGCACACTTCTTCTCCATTCCTCAGGCATCTTCTCACCTTCCAAAATCCTGTTAAACAATCTGGTTAAAAACTCCACTGCCATCTCTCCTAAACATCTCCACGCTTCTACCGGTATGTCATCTGGTCCAACCGACTTTCCACTCTTCATCCTCTTAATCGCTGCTCTCACTTCCTCCTTACTAATCCTATCTACATCCTGCTTCACCAACTCCACATCATCCAACCTTCTCTCTCTCTGATTTTCCTCATTCATCAGCTGCTCAAAATACTCCCTCCACCTTCTCAACACACTCTCCTCACTAGTCAACACATTTCCCTCTCCATCCTTTACTGCTCTAACTTGCAGTACATCCTTTCCAGCTCGGTCCCTCTGCCTGGCCAATCGGTACAAATCCTTTTCTCCTTCCTTAGTGTCCAACCTCTCATACAGCTCCTCATATGCCTTTTCCTTGGCTTTCGCCACATCCCTCTTAACCTGCTGCCGCATCTCCTTGTACTCCTGCCTACTTTTCTCATCACTCTGTCTATCCCACTTCTGTTTTGCCAACCTCTTTCTCCTTATGCTCTCCTGCACTTCCTCATTCCACCACCACGTCTCCTTGTCTTCCTTTCTATTTCCAGATGTCACACCAAGTACTTTTCTAGCTGCCTCCCTCATCACTCCTGCAGTAGTTGCCCAATCATCCAACACCTCCTTAACACCACTGAGCCTCTCTCTGACCTCTTCCCTGAACCTCACACTGCACTCTTCCTCCTTCAGTTTCCACCATCTTATTCTTCTTTCAGTCCTCACTCTCCTCCTCTTCTTCTTCGCCTCCAAAACCATCCTACAGACCACCATCCTATGCTGTCTAGCTACACTGTCCCCTGCCAACACCTTACAGTCGCCAATCTCCTTCAGGTTGCATCTCCTGCATAGCACATAGTCCACCTGTGTGCACCTTCCTCCACTTTTATACGTCACCCTATGATCCTCCTTCTTCTTAAAATAAGTGTTCACCACTGCCATTTCCATCCTTTTAGCAAAATCTACCACCATCTGCCCTTCCACATTCCTCTCCTTAAAACCATACCTACCCATCACCTCCTCGTCACCTCTGTTCCCTTCACCTACATGCCCATTAAAGTCTGCCCCAATCACTAACCGTTCTTTCCTAGGTACACCATCTACCACTTCATCTAATTCACTCCAGAATCTTTCCTTCTCCTCCATCTCACAGCCAACTTGTGGAGCATAGGCACTGATGACATTTATCATCATCCCTTCAACTTCCACCTTCACGATCATCACCCTATCAGAAACTCTCTTCACCTCCACTACACTCTTACTGTACTCTTCCTTCAGAATCACCCCTACACCATTTCTCTTTCCATCCACACCATGATAAAACAGTTTAAATCCACCTCCAATGTTCCTGGCCTTACTCCCTTTCCACTTGGTCTCCTGAACACACAGCATATCTACCTTTCTCCTCTCCATCATATCAGCTACTTCTCTCCCTTTACCCGTCATAGTACCAACATTTAAAGTACCAACCCTAACCTCTACTCTCCTACACTGCTCCTTTCCCTGCCGTCTCTGTAGACGTCTTCCTCCTCTCCTTTTCCTCCTTCGGCCAACAGTAGCCCAATTTCCACCGGTACCCTGTCGGCTAACGATACCTGTGGCGGTCGTTGTTAACCCGGGCCTCGACCGATCCGGTATGAAATTCTCATTTGTGATCCGCATATTTGATTTGGCACATGTTTTACGCTGGATGCCCTTCCTAACGCAACCCTCCCCATTTACCCGGGCTTGGGACCGGCACTAAGAATGCACTGGCTTGTGCCTCCCTAATGGCTGGGTTACACTACAGTAATCACATTAAGGTACGTAATTTCTCTGCTATGGCAAACATCCAGTTCATTCAGTATGTGAAGTGCGACATGTTTAGTCGGTCTTTCTCCGTTGGTAGCGATAAATTTATCTGTGAGAAGTGTAAGCTAGTTTGCTCTTTGACAGAGAAGATCTTAGCATTAGAGGAGCGCATCCAGAGTCTAGAGAGAAGTAGTGAGTGCGAGAGCAGTCCAGGTTCTGCAGGGGAAAGTCTGGATGGCCGAGGTGAAGTTAATATTGCCCTCACTCCGGCATTAGAGCTGGGCACGTGAAATTAGCTAGACCTTTAGGGGCGCCAGCAGCACAGGTTATGTGTATACACATATCTGGGAGCCAGGGCGCCAGACATTGCAGGTCAGCTTAGGTTCTTAGGAAAGCACAGGTTCTCTAAGATTCTCTAAGTTTTTCACACAGGAACTAATGATATACGCCTTCGACAGTCAGAGGTTACCAAGAGTAATATTATAGAGGTGTGTAAATTAGCGAAGGCACTGTCCGATGCAGTAACATGCTCTGGCCCCATCCCAATGTGACGTGGCGATGTAGCCTACAGCAGGTTATGGTTGCTGAACTGCTGGATGTCTGAGTGGTGCTCCAAAAACAATGTGGGCTTCATTAATAATTGGAGCATTTTTAAGGGGGCAAGGCTGGCCTGTTAGGGCGGGACGGTATCCATCCCACTCGGGAAGGTGCTGCTCCCATTTCTTGTAGTATAGGTCATAGTCTCAGAACAGCACTAGTTAACAAGTGACTGTCTAGAGCCACGGCCAAGGAGCAGACAGACAGGCTAAACCGACCGTCTGCTAGCTGCACAGAGTCGTCACTCAGGATCCACCAAATTGAGACTGTGTCTGTCCCCCGAGCGAAACCAAAATATAGGAATTCTCAGAAAGTCTGTTTTAGTAACCTGATTAACATTAAATTAAATAGGACTGAACGCACAGCCAGCACCTCTGATCTAAAGATAGGTTTGCTGAATATTAGATCTCTCACGTCAAAAGCGCTAACAAAATTATTACCGACCAGGAGTTTAAAATAATGTGTTTTTCACAGAAACGTGGATTAAACCGAATGAATATTTAGCATTAAATGAAGCGAGTCCTCCTCTGTATAGTTACATACACCATTATTATTTATAATAATAATCTTAGCGTCACACAAAAGACTAAACACAAATGTAAAACATTTGAAGTTCTTTACACCAGCATAAAATATTCAGTGTCCAAAAGCAGGTCCAGTCATTCAATTTCACTAATTATTATTTATAGATCCTCAGGGCCCTACTCTGATTTTCTCATAGTATTTGCAGATTTCATCACAAATTTAGTTACTTCTTTAGACAAAATATTAATTATTGGTGACTTTAATATTTATTTTAATAATCAGGAAGACTCCTTAAGAGCAGCAGTTGTGTCCATTCTAGATTCAGTTGGAATTATTCAGAATGTTATAGGACCCACTCATAGTGGTGGACACACACTCAATTTGTTGTTAACATTTGGATTAAAAATAAAAAAACTTCAGTCATAATTCCACAGTCTGAAGCTATTTTAGACCATTATCTCATCCCTTTTAAAATCTGCCTCAGTCTTTGCATTACTACCTCACCACATTGTTAAGCGTACTTTCACGTCAGTTACAGCAGCGCGTTTTATCAATAATCTTCCAGAAATTACGATATTAGATAGATCTCCATCTGACCCCGCAGAGCTTGACTGGGCCACTGAACACCTAGAATCAACGTTATGTTATACTCTATACCCTTAAGACCAAAATGATCAGGGAGAAAAAATTAGCACAGTGGTATAATGATCATACACGCACCTTAAAACAGACAACTCGAAAATTAGAACGTATATGGCGTCAAACAAAATTAACAGTATTTCAAATAGCATGGAAGGAAGAGCCTCCTAAATTATAGAAAATCTTTTAGTGCTGCTAGATCAGCATATTTCTCCACCCTCATAGAAAATAACAAGCATAATTCTAGATTTTTATTCAGCACGGTAACAAAATTAACAGGGGATAAAAACACTGCACTAACATGCACACCATCATTAGGTAGTAATGATTTCATGAACTTTTTTAATAATAAAATTTAAAACATCAGGCAAGAAATCCAGATGGTTAATATAAATCCAAATTATTTTACATGTTACCCTGTAGACAGCAGTGTAATTGTAGCAGACAATCAATTACAAAGCTTTCCTCCTATTCATGAGAATGACTTAATTTCATTAATTCCTGATCAAAAGCATCAACTTGCATTCTCGATCCCTTGCCTACAAGTTTCTTTAAACAGATAACAGAGGTAATTGAACCTGTTTTAAAAATAATAAACTCTTCCACTGGTTATGTACCAAAATCCTTCAACCTGGCAGTTATCCACCACCTAATAAAAAAACCTGACCTTGACCCATGTTAGCTGTCCAACTACAGACCAATATCAAATCTCCCCTTTATATCCAAAATTTTTGAAAAGGTTGTAGCACAGCAGTTATGCTCACACCTACTTATGAATAACATTTTTTAAATGTATCCGTCAGGATTTCGGCCTCATCATAGCAAAGAGACGGCGCTAGTTAAGGTGGTAAATGACCTGTTATTGGCCTCTGATCAGCCTCTGATCAGGGTTTTGACTCCTTACTTGTTTTGCTCGACACTATACTACTTGCTAGACTTGAGAACATTGTTGGAATAAAGGGAACAGCTCTCTCTTGGCTCAGGTCTTATTTGACTAAACGCTATCAGTTTGTTGATGTAAATGGTGGGTTCTCCACACTCTCTGAGGTAAAGTTTGGTGCTCTCTGTCTGTCTTAGACCCTCTGCTTTTCTCTTTATATATGCTGCCTCTTGGTGAAATTATTCATAAACATGGTTTTCGCTTCCATTGCTATGCTGATGATACACAGCTTTATATTTCAGCAAAGCCAGATAAGAGAGATCTGCTTAACAATGTTAAGAAGTGTGTAAAGGACATTAGACAGTGGATGCTTGATAACTTTCTTCTGCTCAATTTAGATAAGACTGAAGTACTTTCACTAGGACCACATGCAGCTAGAAGCAAACTTTCCGATTACGTAGCATCTCTGGATGGTGTTTCTGTTTCAGCGTGTATGGCTGCCAAAGACCTTGGTCTTATTATTGACCCTAGTCTTTTCTTTGAGGCTCACGTGAATAATATCACCAGGATGGCCTTCTTTCACCTTAGAAATATTGCTAAAATTAGAAATATTTTAGTATATCACCCAACAAAAGGTGCTGGCTATCTGTTGGTTGCTCAAATAATGAAGACTACAGCGGGGGGCAGATCTTTCTCTTATAAAGCCCCACAGTTATGGAACAGCCTTCCTATCAGATCTAAAGGCTCAGATCTGGAGTGAACATGGATATAGAGTGTTTGGTAAACTGGGATATTTGTTTGCTGTCGTTCCCTCACATTCACACGTTCACTCAGGTTTGTTGACGGTGGTGTGGTGGGTCGTCTCTTATCCCAGAGATCCCTCATGTCTGTATTACCTTCTGGTTCTCCCTTTTAGTTATGCTGCCATAGCAAATCTTGCCGGAGTCCAAGCTGCACAGTGAAATTAACTTTCATACAACAATAGGGACACTTAATAATCCATATCCTTCTCTTCCTGTCGCTCTCTCTCTCTCTCTCTCTCTCTCTCTCTCTCTCTGTCGAGTTAAACTTGCTCCTGAGGCTTCAGTGACCACTGTTCCTGCCCCTCTCCCCTCCGTGAATCTTCCCACTTCATCCAGGCCTGCCTCTGGATACTGTTCTCTTTGACTGGAGGCCACTCTGTGCAGCTTAGGATGGTTTCTCATCGCCTTGTGTGGTTCCACAAAATTCTGGAGTAAGAACGGGCACTTTGAGGATGGATTGGACTATAGTCAATGTCAACAGTCTCCTACACTGACTCAGGAATACAGTTCGCTTCTGATCATCAACACTGTACCCCGCAACATTGTATATCTGCTACAAATGGACATTTGATGCAACCCAGATGAGGATGGGTTCCCTCTTGAGTCTGGTTCCTTGAGAGGGGAGTTTTTCCTTGCCACAGTCATCACCAGCTTGCTCATCAGGGACAAACTTACTTAAAAAGAACATATTTACTTTTAATCACCACATTATCTGTGTAAAGCTCCTTTGAGACAATGTTCATTGTTAAAAGCGCTATACAAATAAAAATAAATTTAATTGAATTTTTTTAGGGACTGTATCTAGACAAAGTTTTAAAACTGGGTGTTTTAACCTTTTTATAAGCATTGAATAATTTTTTTTTTAATAGTGAAAACTGATTTAAAACTACAATATTTGAACTAACATGAAATCAAGTAAAGTCAAGAGCCTTTTATTGTCATTTTACCCACATATCGCTGACGCAGTAAACAGTGAAATGAAACAACGTTCCTCCAAAACCCTGGTGCTGCATAAACATCATAAAGATACATTACAGAAAAACACAGAGCTAAGGACTAAGTGTCCTTGCCACATAAAATGCATCGTGTGCAACCTGGTGCAAACAGTGCAAGACAGACAGTACAAAGACAACACAAGTCAGTGTAGAACAAATACACAAAATAGCACCGCCAATAAACCTGTTGTATATTTTATACAGTGCGGTGTGTAAAAGAGTGCTGAGTGAACATTGTTATTAAACAAAAATGTAAACAAAATTGTTTGCGCAAAAAAGCAATAGCAGCAGTCAAACAAGATGTGCAAAAACAGCATGTCAGTTTGTAGTAATGAAGTGATATTATATGGGCATGGATGTTTGAATTAAGTACGATTGTGAGTCTGGGTTGTACAGATCGACATAAAGTTACGTAAAACACTTTTGTTTATACAGTGGTCCCCCGGTTATCGAATTTAATTCGTCCCTTAAAACCGTTCGAAAACCGATATGTTCGAAAACCGGACCTAATTATCCCATAAGAAATAATGGAAAACCAATTAATCCGTTCCCAAACTCCACCAATACCCAATAATTAACAATTTTTTTCCTGTTTTTAGCCATATTAATATTCAGGAATCCCCTGCCACGCCCCCTACGGTGGCGGTCATGGTGCTTCAGGGAATGCCCTGTTCCTTCGCTCATGCGTGCCCCGCCCACTTTGAGCTCATCGCAATCGTGCTTCCTCCGTAAAGCACTGTGGATATTAGTTATGGACTGCCGTTTTCTGGATTATCCCGATCTCTGCGGGTATTTTGTGTTGGTTCGGTAAAAGTATAAATTAAAACTTTACAAGAGTAAGAAACAAAATGATTACTGTTCTTACCGCTAAATATCACTAATATTGTTCACAAACAGAAATTGCGATAGATGCTTACTCAGCGATGGTTGAAGCAGAAGCAGTTTCTTAACCTCACGCTGGGTTGGGCAGCGTGGGTGGCGTTCAGTAACTGGAACTTTGTTCGTTCACCGGACCGAAATGTCGTTCGGACAACCGTTCGCTAACCGGAATGTTTGATAGCCAAGCCGTTTGATAACCGGGGGACCACTGTACTAAGAATAACTTTTTATAACTACTGAATAATAATTTTATGGAAGATTGCATTAAAACTAGAATATTCAACTTTTTATTCAGCTAATTTCTATATATATTTACATTTTTATAATTCTCAAAATAACCACGCCCTCAAAAAAATAACTTTAACTCTTTAAAATGATTGGTTATTTTTTCCTCCCAAAAGCTGGGTTGGGTCTACAGTAAATTGGGATTAAAAAGGGATAGTTCACGAAAAATCTATATTGTCATCATATGCTCACAAGTAGTTTCAAACTTGTATAGGTTTCTTTCTTTTGTTGAACACAAAGTAGGAAATTCTAAAGAATGTTGATATTGTAGGAAAAAATAATACTATTGAAGTCAGTAAACTTTTAAACAATGAAAATGTATTCTGTACTGGAACTCCAGGTCTATATGATTAGTTACAGCAGCTTTGTTTGGCTTCTTTGCTTTGTACATTTCTTGCAGAGTACTGTAATATCTTGCCTGGGTTTTCTGGTTGTCATGGTGTTGTCTATACCATCAGCTGCAATTTAGCCATGCAATATAATTTGAGTATACCACTGAACAAGATGCACAAAATGATAATTTCAAGAATGTATTCTACATAAAAAATAAAATAAGACAGAATTAGGCTTACATATATTAACAAATATTAATATTTACTGCAAATACTACTATATACATTTTAAAGCGGAAGGAATTACCTTTGTCTCCTGACTGGGTTGGTAGGCTGATTGCTCATGCATATTAAAAAGAAACATTAATGTGTCGCCGGGTCAACAAAGCCAATGCACTGCGCAAGCTCAGAGCATGCTTTTTCTTATTTCCTGTTTTTGGTTCGGCATGAATTTATTCCGGATTTAACTGAGAATTCCTGTATTAACTGCAGTTAAAACGACACATTTACCATAGATCTTAAATTCTACGTTTAGCTGTTTTATTGGAGGTAGGAAATCTGGATTTAATTTTACTAGAGAAAATTATTTGGCTATGTGTCATATATTATGTATTTGTTGCACTTACTCTCAAATCTTTACTGAGTCAAGTAAATTTTGCACATATTCGTCATCCAGATTTCCATCTGGTTTGTGAAATAGATTTAGGTGCACTAAAGAGTACAGAGTCTGCAACTGTTTTTTGGTATCACATAGATGAACGCACACAATATCTAGATGACGTGAGCAGGAGCAGATCACATCGGAGAAAGAGATTATTACAGTATTACACAAGGCATCAATTAACAATGTGAAGGCATATAGTAAGCCAACAGTGGTGGATCAGTATACATGGACTTCAAGTAACAGTCTGGATAATAAAACAACATGGGGAAATACTATAGATCTACAAAATTCTGTTCCTGAGCCTTTGGAAAATATAGTTGATTTTGACACTGAAAAAAACAGTTTTCTAGCTTAAGCAGTAACACTATCTTGATGTAGCCTCAGAACCTGTAAACATGGGATATACTGAATAAAACTTCAGATTTGAATCCCAGTCTACTCATTCTAAACAGGCCTTCATGATAAAAAAAAAAAAAGAAAGAAACTAGACTTAGCACAGCGTCACTGTGGCTATTCATTTGGCACAGGAAATAAGAACTTTTTTGCGCATTCATGACAACAGAATAAAGAAATGAAAAATAGTCAATAGCACTGGCATTAGCCACCAACCATTCTTTAGCATTTAATGTCCATCTTCAAGAATTTATCTTTGAAAAGGATAAAATTCTGACAATTTTGCATATCAAGGGAGTGAATGAATAAAAAACAGAAGGAATGAAGACATTTGTTAAAGTATGCTGAAATAAGTAGAACAGTTAAGTAGATAATATCTTTAGAAAGTTTTATATTAAATTTAAAACACACACACACAAACACACACACACACATCTGTATTACCCAAATCGGTACACAAATGTACACTATTTTTTTAAATTTTCCCTTTCATAAAATTGTATTTAATCAATTCAATTTGTGGCACTTTAACTTATCACTCAAATTAATTAATATAATAAAAGTGTATTGCATTAATTAGATTTACATTTACATTTGTGGCATTTAGCAGATGCCCTTTTCCAGAGAAACATAAGTTACAAACATAAGTTAAACAAAAGTAAACTAAAGGTAGCTATTTTTATTATTTAAAAATGAAACAGATTTATTCCAAGCAGGCAATTGTTTAAAAAAATGTAAACTCTTCAAATATCAATTATCACAAATGTTAATAATAATAAACTACGTTTAAAAAACCAGCAATTTTATGTTCGGATTTCCTGCCCCTAACCATACCAAAATTATATATTTTATAACCACTGTAAACACGAAGAAGACGCACTGTGGGCTTGTCTCCGTTTATTCACATCTGTGCGGCATTAGGCGAAGGTCGTATCTACAGCGATAGCAGCACCTCCAGAAACTCCATGCCTAGATGAAGCTAGAAGCTAGAAGCTAACCCAGTGTTATGGTATACATTGTTGATAGTTTTCATACTTAAGCTGTGAAAGGAAAATTTTTAAGAGCTCAACACAACAGCTTTTATGATGCAGAAGCCACTTTAGTTTTTGAATCTGAATATATTAATCAGCTTGTTTTGTTATTTATTTCAGAAATCCTTGTGATATATATTTAGTTTGTGCTGGTCTAACTTAAATAAAATAGTTTTTAAAAATTACTTTGTGTTTAAGTCAGTTTTGTGTTTGCTTAGACCATAATTAAAAAATTAACTAAAAATTTAATGTTAACAGTAACGCAGTAATGTTTACATTTTAATTATATGTGTATTTTTCTTTCTTAAATTTAAGTTTCACAGTGTTAACCGGTGATCGGTGGATGGTTCATGTTGAAGAGTACGACTCGTGAACTGACGTGTCACAATAAATTATATACACCCGTATAGAGACTCTCTGTTCATTTATCAATGCCAAGGGCTGCTACAGTGAAACTCGACGCTACGCATGGCTAAAGTAAAGGGTGTCGTTACACGTTGTGCCAGTTCAGTGAAAGTCATCCATCACGTTGTGCCAGTGCCATTTAGTAAGGAGTATACAACCTGTTGTCCACCATGCTATTGTTTTTGTCACTCAGCTGCAGAGACTTCGGAGAACACATGTTAATGTTGATGCGAGCTGCAAAGTTGAGTATACAAAGAGTTACTGTAAGTCAAGGTCATTGTCATCTCATGAGGTCTTAAAGAAACAATTTAGCAAATTGTCTGATTTTACATTATTTCTGTGTTGACATTTTCTATTGTTCCTACTTGCCTACTTCTGTGTTTTCCTGATATGTAAATGTCTGATGTGAGTGGTAATATATAGTTATATACTAAGGATACGTTAAGGTTACCACTTCTCAAATTAGAGTTCCGACATAGACACTTTATGTTTCATAGTATAAGCAAAGCACAGAGCAACAAGATGCCGTGTGTTGACCAATCGGACAGTTCCTCCGAAAGGAAACAACTCAGATCCAGTTCTCGCGAACTGAATTTAACTGAGAAGGGCCAAAAAATGCATGAACAGCAAGCATCCAAAAATGAAAAGGCATTCCATAGAGCCTATGATCTCTGGAAGCAGACAGCAAAGGAGAGTAAAACAAGGTTGAAAACTTTTTGCTCATCTGAAAAACTTGAAGGAAGCCAAAGGAACATAGGATCTAAACAAGCCACAGTGAAACAACATTACAAAGCCATTCAACGCAAACATAGTACTACATCTAACATTGTTAAGAAAATGGATGCATGTGTCACTTTGACTGCAGATATCTGTGATCTTGTCAGTAAAAGATTAGAGAACATAGAAGAAGTTTTCAATGATCAGCTTGAAAAGGAGAGAGTGAGAATGGTACTTAATAAGGATGAGTATGAGTCTGTCTTTGGGAAAACAGATACTTAAACAGTAATCTCAGAGTTAAGGTCAGACCACTCAAATGCCACCTCCTGGTCCAAACATGCAGATGCTGAAGCAGACCTAGCTGCCAAAGAAGAACAAGCAAAGGTTATGCAGTTACTACATGCACAACAAGCAAGAGTTGATCAACTGGAGAGCGAATGGAAACTTAAAGAAATACAAATGCTAGCAGAGATCAAGAAAGGTGAAGCTGAAACGAAATCAAAACTTGAGCAGGAAAAAACTAAGTTACAGCAGCTACAAGCAGATGTTGAAGTAAAGGTAGCAGCAGCTCGTGTAAGAGCATACAATAATTTTGGTGGCATTAAAGGGAGAGAAACTTATCTTAATTTCCTGTCTGATTACCAAACCAATAAACCTCCATCCACGTTAGACCCACAAGCTATACCATTTCTGCCACGTCCTGCATCACCATCTATGTCAGCAACTCACGAAGAGGTCAATCTGGCCAAGGCAATTGCAAGCTCATTTACTCTGAGCCAATTACCAGTCCCAGAGCCAACACAATTCTCTGGCGATCCTTTAGAGTTTATGGATTGAAAGATATTCTTTAATGCCCTCATTGGCCATAAGGCACTCCCTGCTAATGAAAAATTGCTCTATCTTAAGAGTTATCTTGCAGGTAAAGCACGCAAAGAAGTAGAGAGATTCTTCTACCAAAACTCGGAAGAAGCATATAGGAGTGCCTGGACAGTTCTTGAAGATCGGTATGGAAGTTCATTCATGGTACAAAGAGCTTTCCGAGACAAATTGGGAAGTGGTCAAAGATAGCAGCAAATGACCTGATTGCACTGAGAGAGTTCGCTGATTTCCTTCAGGGATGTGCTGCAGCTATACCTTATGTTAAAAGATTGGCAATTTTGAATGACTGTGAAGAAAATCACAAGCTTCTTAAGAAACTGCCTGAATGGGTGGTGCACAGGTGGAGTCGTATAGTCATGGATAAATTTGATAATTTTTGTAAATGTCCATGTTTTGCAGACTTCACAAAGTTCATGGAAAAGGAAGCTCGAGTAGTATGTAATTCAGTAGCCTCTCCTTTCCTAATTAACACCAAACCCACAGATGAGAGGGTGCCAAAGAGAGCCAAAGCACTTAACACAAGCACTTATGTAAGAAATCCTACTCCAGCATCACCTAAAAAGCTAAGGCCACCTTGTTTAAGTTGTAAAGATGAAACACATGGTGTTGCAAGATGTCCAACCTTTGCAGCAAAAAATGCAGATGAGAAAAAGGCCTTCATTTATGAGCATCATCTTTGTTTTAGATGCATAAGAAAGGGGCACATAACCAAAGAATGTAAAAGGCGCCACACCTGCAGCACATGTGGTAAACGTCATCCAACCTGTCTACACATAGAGAGAAACGTTAAAACCTGAGCAAACTGCAAGTAAAAATTCCACAACTTCATGACATGGTGCAAGTGAAGGAACCCACAAGGTTATGACCCGCGTATTGACACGGAACATTTCTGCCACCTCTAGTATTGTCCCTGTTTTTGTGTCATCAACAATGGAACCTCAGAAAGAAATTCTCTTAGAAATATGCTCTTCTCAACACCCAAAGTTATTCAACCTTCATCTTGGAGGACTAAGCCTCAGAATAAAATGTGAACATGCAGTCAGTACAACTCAAGCTCAGTACTATGACAGCTGTCAACTCAGTGATAGCAAGTAAAACTGTTAGTGGTTTACAAGGTTAGGGACTGAACACCAGTGCACATGTCAAACTGCAGCAAGCTTATACACGAGATTTTATTCCAGTAGATAGGTCTCATATCCCTACCAATAGCACAGCACTTCAGTGGTCTTATTTGAGACACCTACAAAATGAGTTACCCTCATTGCAAGATTGCGATGTAGTATTGTTAATTGGCTACAACTGTCCATCAGCACTAGGTTGTGAAACCGAGCCCTTTGTTCAAAGAACTGCACAATGCTGGAGCATTATAGGAACAGTTAACCCTCTCTTATATAGACAGGGAAGACAGAGTTTTGTTCATTGAATTGCTGTGAAAGAGATACCTGTGCCAGCTGCTGCTGACGTGCTGAAGATCCTTTCAAAGGCAGTAGTCCACCTTTACTTCCGAACAATAAAAGGCTAGCCACTGTTCGGCTGCAACATCTGAAGAAAAGGGTAAAGGCTAACAGACAGTATTATGACCATTACATGACCATCATGGATGAAATAATCAAAAGGGGTGATGCTGAGCTAGCACCTCCAGCATCCGAAGGAGACACTTTTTGGTACATCCCACATCATGGAGTGTACCATCCAAGGAAGCCAGATAAGCTAAGAGTAGTCTTTGATTGCTCAGCTAAGTTCTGTGGAATCTCTATAAACGACACCCTACTGGCAGGTCCAGACATTATCAACTCACTCGTGGGAGTCCTGTGTCGCTTTAGAAGGGAGGGAGTAGCTATGACATGTGACATCGAAAGGATGTTCCACCAGTTCTATGTCTCTCCTGAAGGTCGCAATCACTTGAGATTTCTCTGGTGGAAAGACGGACAGTTGGAAACTGAACCTCAGGAGTATAGGATGACAGTCTACCTTTTTCGCGCTGCATCTTCCCCAGGGTGTGCCAACTTCGGCCTTAAGTATTTAGCACAACAACACAAGGCTAACTACCCTTTAGCTTAAGTGTTTGTAGAGAAAAACTTTTACGTGGATGATGGATTAACCAGTGTTCCAACAGTGCAGGAAGCTAAGGACCTGATCCTCCAGACGCTGTGAAGCCTCAGCCCCCTTCACATTTTGTGGAAGCAATCCATTTGCCAAAGCAATCCATTCCACAAAATGTGACGGGGCTGAGGCTTCACAGCGTTTTACAGGAAGTTCAGACATTCTTTGTTCTTCAGCCGATCTTCTAAGTTCCCTGTGTTGTAAAGAAAGGTCGCAAGGAGCACAAGAGATATGGACTCATCTTCACATGCTTGTATTCTCGAGCAGTCAATATTGAAATACTTGAAGATATGTCCCCAGATGCTCTCATAAACGCTCTAAGGTGCTTTGTTAGCCTTAGAGGAGCTGTTAGACAACTTCGCTGTGACCAGGGTTCAAATTTCGTGGGAGCCAAGAATGAGCTTAAGGAAGCCCTTAAACAATGTAACACAAAGGCATTGTATACCTTTCTGGCAGATAAGCAATGTGAGTTTATTTTCAATGCTCCTTCTGCAAGTCATGCCTGTGGCATTTGGGAGCATAAGATTCTGTCTATTCGGAGTGTGTTAAATGTTACAATTGCACAGTGTCAAGGAAGACTAGATGAGGCCTCTCTCAGACCACTATTTTACGGAGCAATGGCTATAATAAACAGCCGTCCGTTGCATGTCGATGTAATCAATTATCCTATGTCACTAGAGCCCTTGACAATTTGAAAGTGGATGACATAGTCATCATCAAAGAAGACTTACTTGCTAGAAACAAGTGGCGTCTTGGAAGAGTGGTTGAGACCACAGAAGGAATTGATGGTTTAGTCCGGCGAGTGAAAGTACAAGTTGCAGAGCACAAGATGTCAGGGAAAAATTCACATCATTCCAAGCCCTCAGTCATTAAACGACTAATCCAAAGGTTGGTTCCTTTAATAGAAAGTAAATAATTGGTTATTAACTTAAAGTACACTTGCATCAGACATGTTAGTCTAATCGCTTTACAAGGGTGATATCTGCCTCCTATATATAAAACCTACTTTACATGTAGCCACTTGGTATAAAGAAGAAATCATGCATGATTCTCTGTTTGTTGTTTATCATAACATGATTTGGTGGGAGTGTAAGTGGCCTTGGGTTTTCGTTTTTTTGAACCGTTGTTCATGTTGCAGGGTTGTGTGTGTAGGCGGAACCTGTGTTCAGGATGAGATTGATCGGATTTTTTTCTATGATGCGCATGTTTACAACATGTTTCTTTTTGGTTAGCTGTTGGTTTTTGTCTCTGCATGTGTTGTAATTGGTAGCGTGGATTCTATTTTTTTGTAACCCTTTATTTTTGAACACTGGTACTGGATTGTCGGAGTTTAGCAAAGTTTGTAATGTTTTGCACCCTTGGTAAAGCGGAGCAAGAATGTTTTTTTGTTTTAATGTGAACTCTGGCTATGATAGCTTATAGCTTATTACTCTTAAGTTTATCTTTAATGAGTGCCTGTCATTTTTTTACATTTTAATTATATGTGTATTTTTCTTTCTTTAATTTAAGTTTCACGGTGTTGAAAGGTGATCGGTGGATGGTTCATGTTGAAGAGTACGACTCGTGAACTGAAGACGTGTCACAATAAATAATCTACACCAGTATAGAGACTCTCTGTTCACTTATCGATGCTAAACGCTGCTACAGATGGTGCTTTTCCAGATGTGTAAGCTGCCCATGCCACACGCACTCATGCAACCCAATACCATCAGAGATGCAGGCTTCTGAACTGAGTGCTGAAAACAATGTGGGTTGTCCTTATCCTCTTTAGTCCGGATCACATGGCGTCCCAGTTTTCTAAAAAGTACTTAAAATTTTGATTCTTCAGAGCTCAGAAAAGTTTTCCACTTTGCCACAGTCTATTTTAAATGAGCCTTGGCCCAGAGAAAACACATGCTCTTCTGGATCATGTTTAGATATGGCTTCTTTTTTGACCTATAGAGTTTAAGCTGGCAACGGTGAATGGCACGGTGGATTGTGTTTACCGACAATGTTTTCTCAAAGTATTCCTGAGCCCATGTTGTTATTTCCATATGTGATGCAGTGCTGTCTAAGGGCCTGAAGATCACATGCATCAAGTTTGGCCTTGACCCTTACGCACAGAGATTGTTTCAGATTCTCTAAATCTTTGGATGTTATTATGCACTGTAGATGATGATAACTTCAAACTTCCTTTCTGAATTGTTCCACTATTTTTTGCCGCAGCATTGGGGGAATTAGTGATCCTCTGCCCATCTTGACTTCTGAGAGACACTGCCACTCACAGAGGCTCTTTATATACCCAATCATGTTGCCAATTGGTCCTCCAGCTGTCCTCCAGCTGTTCCTTATATGTACATTTAACTTTTCCAGCCTCATATTGCTACCTGTCCCAACTTTTTTAGAATGTGTAGCTATCATGAAATCCAAAATTAGCCAACATTTGGCAGGACATTTTAAAATGTCTCAGTTTCAACATTTTATATGTTATCCATATCCCATTGTGAATAAAATATAAGTTTGTAAATTTTTGCATTCCTTTTTTATTTACAATTTGTACAGTGTCTCAACTTTTTTGGAATCGGGTTTGTACTTGCTTTTACAAAAAATGAAAAATAAATAAAAACTCTTAAAGAAAACCAAATACTGCATTCAATAACAATCATTAATATAACAACAAAGTTCTAAATTCTTCCTTTAGGTTACAGATATATAAATTTCCCTTTTGAAAGGGTTAATAGTCTGTCAAAATGAATAAATGTGCGTGAGTTTCAGTTCAGTTCTGTGTTAAGAAGCCTGATGGCTTGAGGGAAGAAACTGTTGCAGAGTCTGGATTTGACGGCCCAAATGCTTCGGAACCGCTTCCCTGATGGCAGGAGGGTGAAGAGTGTGTGTGAGGTGTGTGTGGGGTTGTCCATGTCCATGATAGAGGGGGGAGAGACTCCGATGATCTTCTTCAGCTGTCCTCACTATCCTCTACTTGCGATCCAAGTAGGTGCAGTTCCAAAACCAGGCAGTGATGCAGCTGCTCAGATGCTCTTAATGGTCCCTTTGTAGAACGTGGTCAGGATAGGGGGAGGGAGATGAGCTTTCCATAGCCTTCTCAGGAAGTAGAGCTGAGCTTGCTTGGTGATGGAGCTGGTGTTGGGTGACCAGGTGAGGTTATCCGCCAGATGAACACCAAGGAATTTGGTGCTCTTGAGGATCTCCACAGAGGATCCATTGAAGTTCAGTAGAGAATGGTCACTCTGTGCTCTCCTAATGTCAACAACCATCTCTTATATTTTGTCAAAGTTTAGAGACAGGTTGTTCACTCCACAACAGGCTGTTAATCATTGCACCTCCTCTCTGTATGCTGACTTACCGTTCTTGCTGATGAGACCCACCACAGTCATGTCATCAGCGAACTTGATGGTGTGATTCGAGCTGTGCATTGCTACACAGTCGTAAGTCAGTAGAGTGAACAGCATTGGACTGAGCACACAGCCCTGAGGTGCCTCAGTGCTCAGTGAGTTGGTGCTGGAGATGCTGTTTCTGATCCAGACTGACTGAGGTCTTTCAGTCAGAAAGTCCAGGATCTAGTTACAGAGGGAGGTGTTCAGGCCCCCTCCTGAAGGTGATGGGTAGGTATGGTCATAGGGAGAGGAATGTGGAAGGGCAGATGGTTGTAGAATTTGCTAAAAGGATGGAAATGGCACTGGTGAACACTTATTTTAGGAAGAAGGAGGATCATAGTGGGACGTATAAGAGTGGAGGAAGGTGCACACAGGTGGACCTGTGTATGACTCTATTTAGGAGATTGGAGACTGTAAGGTGTTGGCAGGGGACAGTGTAGCTAAACAGCATCGGATGGTGGTCTGTAGGATGGTTTTGGAGATGAAGAAGAGAAGGAGAGTGAAGACTGAAAGAAGTATAAGATGGTGGAAACTGAAGGCAGAAGACTGGAGTGTGAGATTCAGGGAAGAGGTCAGACAGGGGCTCGGTGGTGGTGAAGAGGTGCTGGATAATTGGGCAACTAATGCAGGAGTGATAAGGGAGACAGCTAGAAAGGTACTTGGTGTAAGATCTGCAAATAGAAAGGAAGACAAAGAGACGTGGTGGTGAAATGAGGAAGTACAGGAAAGCATAAGAAGAAAGAGGTTGACAAAAAAGAATTGGGATTGGCAGAAAGATGAGAAAAGAAGGCAGGAGTACAAGAAGATGTGGCAGCAGGTAAAGAGAGATGTGGCGAAAGCCAAGGAAAAGGCATATGAGGAGCTGTATGAAAAGTTGGACAATACGGAAGGAGAAAAGGATTTTTACCGATTGGCCAGGCAAAGGAACCGAGCTGGGAAGGATGTGCTACAAGTTAGAGCAATAAAGGGTGCAAATGGAAATGTAATGACTAGTTAGGAGAGTGTGTTGAGAAGGTGAAGGAAACAGTATGGTTTCATGCCAAGGAAGAGCACTACAGATGCAATATTTGCCTTAAGAATGTTTATAGAGAAGGTCAGAAGGAGTTGCATTGTGCTTTGTAGATTTGGAGAAAGTGTACAACAAAGTGCAAAGAGAGAGGAGTTGTGGTATTATATGAGGAAGTCAGGTGTGTCAGAGAAGTATGTGAGGGTGGTGCAGGACATGTATGAGGACAGTGACAGTAGTGAAGTGTGCAGTAGGAGCAACAGACTGGTTGAAGGTGGAGGTTGGACTGCATCAAGGATCGTCTCTGAGCCCTTTCCTGTTTGCAGTGGTGACAGACTGGTTGACGGATGAAGTCAGACAAGACTCTCCATGGACTTTGATGTTTGCAGATGATTTCGTGTTTTGTGGTGAGAGTAGGGAGCAGGTGGAGAAGAGCCTGGAGCGGTGGAAGCAGAGGTGGCAAAGTACACACATCCTTTACTTAAGTAGAAGTACAGATACTCATGTTTTAAAATACTCTGGTAAAAGTTTAAGTACTGATTATACTTTTTTTACTCAAGTTAAAATAAATGTGCATAAATGTGCTTGGCTCTGACATGTACTTAAGTAAAAAGTAGTTATTACTTCTACCTGTTTTAGTGTCACACTGGTAACTGGACCTCACATCAGATAGATAGATAGATAGATAGATAGATAGATAGATAGATAGATAGATAGATAGATAGATCGATCGATCGATCGATCGATCGATCGATCGATCGATCTTTATTGTCATTGCATTGTACAGGTACACAGCAACGAAATGCAGTTTGGCATCCTGCAAATAGTAAAGATAAATACAGCGGGGAAAATAAGTATGACACAACAGCATTTTTATTAGTAAGGGGATTTCTAAGTGGGCTATTGAAACAAAATTTAGCAAGATGTACACCAGATGTAGCCATCAAGCCAAATATTGAATTCATACAAAGAAATCAGAACATTTAAGTATACAAGTTGAGTCATAATAAATAAAGTGAAATGACGCAGGGAATAAGTATTGAACACACTTTATTTAATACTTTGTAGAAAAGCCTTACAGCTTCTAGAAGCCTCTTGTATGGATAGACCAGATAGGTAATTGACTGGGCCATTCAAGCAACTTGATTTTCTTTCTTTGAAACCACTTCATTGTTTCCTTGGCCTTGTGTTTGGGATCATTGTCTTGATGAAATGTCCACCCTCTCGTCATTTTCAGCTTTCTGGTAGTTGGCAGCAGATTTTTATCCAGAATGTCCCGGTACATTTCTCCATTCATCCTGCCTTTAATAATATTAAATCTGCCAGTACCCATTTTTGAAAAGCAGCCCTAAACCATGATGCTTCCACCCCCAAACTTAAATGTTGGTATGGTGTTCTTGGGGTGGTGGGCAGTGCCATTTCTTCTCCAAACTTGGTGTGTAGAATGACTGCCAAAAAGTTCAATTTGGCTTTCATCTGACCATACTATAGTCTCCCAATAATCCACTGGCTTCTCCAAATGCTCTTTTGCAAACTTCAACAGAGCCTCAACATGCTTTTTGTTCAGCAATGGAGTCTTGCGTGTTTCTGTGCATTGCTTATAGTTTTCTTTGAAACAACAGTACCTGTTGATGCAAGGTCTTCCTGAAGTTCTGCTCGAGTGGTTCTTGGCGACCTCTCCTGATTATTCTTTGGACTCCTTGGACAGGTATCTATCGTGGAGCACCTGATCGTGGCCCATCTTACGAAGATCTTGAGAGAGTTCTTTGCTTTTACCCATCATGAAGTCTTTCCTGTGTGCCCCCTGGGTAATGGGAAGCCTTTATTTTATAGGCCATCAATTAGGACTAAAGCAGCTGATATCAATTAATACTGATAGGGGGCAGGATTCTCTCTCAATACTGACAGATTTCAGGTGATCTCCTGGCTTTCTAGCACCTTGTTATCTTCATGTGTTCAATACTTATTCCCTGTGTCATTTCAAGTTATTTATTATGACTCAACGTGTATACTTAAAAGTTCTGATTTCTTTGTATGAATTCAATATTTGGCTTGATGGCTACATCTGGTGGAAATTTTGTGTCAATAGCCCACTTAGAAATCCCCTTACTGATAATGCTTAATGCTGATGTGTCAAATACTTATTTTTTCCGCTGTATATACACAGGGTCACACATCACCACCAAAAGCACAACACAACAATTGTAGGATTAACCCAATTCTGAACAACGAATACATAACATTTCCTCCCAACTTAAATCAAAGGTGACCATAGTCCAAAGTACCATTTCTGTTCTTGAATTCAACCATGACCACCGTCTAACACCATAAACAAATCTTACTCAAGCTTATTCGGCATTAATCTATCTTTAACAATATATACATTAGGATGCTTGATAACGATCAGGTGTGTAAGAAAAAATTATGAGGACAACAAATAGCATAATGATGAAGAGGTTTATAACAGCATAGCAGTGACAAAATACATGAAGCACTTTGGGTTCATCAGAGTCAGAAAGAACCCAGAGCAACTTTACCCAGATATTTTATATTGTTCTTTCTTTTAAAGTGTAGACAGGATTTAGCTTGTAAATGTCAAATAAATGTAGGAAATGAGTAAAGGAACACATGGCTGGGTGATCGAGGCAGAGGTCACTGTTGTTTACACCTTTGCTGGTGCCAGCCCCCCATCAGGTCAGGATAGGGTATTGTTTAAATGATAATCATGGTCTCAGACACCTTTTGGTTAGAGAAGGTCCTCGATGGCTTGCTGCCTCTCCCAGACTGATTCAATTAAAACTATGATTAGAATTGATACAACTGAATATCTATGTCAAACTACATAACTACTTTTGTGAAATTTAAGCCGTTTTGCACATAAGCATAATTTGATATAGCATGGGGTGGAATCTGGATTGAGGTAGTCTGTAATTCTTACAGGTGGTCTACTGAGATGAGTCGATGTTGTATGGTTTAGAGGTGGAGCTGGACGTCGCAGAGCGAAGATGTTAACGTTTTCGTTGGGAGTGCTGAGGATGGACAGGATTAGAAACGAGTTTATTAGAGGGACAGCGCATGTAGACAAGAAGACAAGGTGAGGAAGGCTCGATTGAGATGGTTTAAACATGTGTAGAGGAGGGACATGGGGTATATCGGTAGGAGAAGGCTGAGGATGGAGCCACCAGGAGGGAGAAAAATAGGAAGGCCAAAGAGGAGGTTTATGGATGTGGTGAGGGAAGACATGCAGGTGGTTTGGGTGAAAAAGTCAGATGTAGAGGACAGGGGGTATGGAGAAGGATGATCCGCTGTGGCGACCCCTAATGGGAGAAGCCGAAAGAAGAACAAGATGAGTGGATTAAGGGAAAATTTTGTGAAGTCATTTTTCATTTAATGAGCTTTCCTCTCACACCACCATGAAGCACAAATGTCTCAATCTGATAGAGGGATATTATATATTATTCTTTTATTTTGTATTTTTTACTGACCCTGTGAATTTTTACTATAGAATAGCCAAAATGTCAGCTTTTTGTAATAACTACATTTCTATATTTGATGAGTACCTTCTACTGGCATTCCGTTGAGAAGTACAATACTAATTGTGAAATAGTAAATACCGTATATTCCGGACTATAAGCCGCTACTTTTTTCCCCACGCTTTAGACCTTCCGGTTTAAACAACGAAGCGGCTAATTTATAGATTTGTCCAGGGTTTTTCCCGGTTTCACAAACTTCAAGCCAAAAACGGAACCCTATAACATTAGACCAATGAAATTGCCGAACAGGTTCAGGTGAACCAATGAAATTCTTTATATTGAATCAGATGCGCTTCCACTTATTCAGGCTGCACATCCTAAATATGGATGAGGTTCCTCTGACATTTGACCTGCCTCTCATTCGGACTGTCAAAAGGAAATTATTCATCACACTGAAAACAACCGGGCATGAAAAAACAAACTTCACCTGTGTTCTGAGCTGCACGGCATCGGGAGAAAAGCTTCCAACTAAACATTTATTATAAACAAAAAAGCTGGTTTTCCAAAGACTGTACTTTGGGCTTAAGGTCATTCTGTCCCATAGACATCAGTATACACTGTATGAAATCAAATGTGTTTGCGAGTGATTTGGGGTAATTCAGGTCTAATGCATAAATGAGACCAAAGAGAAGACACATTGCTTGTGTGAGGTCCGGCATCTTGTCCATTACCACTTGATCTTCAAGTATTATGCCAATCCAGGAATTCAAATGCAAGGAGTTGGGGGGCTGAAGATCGGTGTGCTTAAATAAGATCCCCACTGGCACATCAAGGATCCAATTGCGATGATCAGACACCTAGTGAAGACACAAGTATAATAATAATAATAATAATAATAATAATAATAATAATAATAATAATATTTGCATATAATAAATGCATATTTAGCAGAATTCACACTATGATTCTTACTTCTGTGTAAATTAAAAGTTGCATAAACACTGCTCTGAAACTTGCAATCCTTGTATGGGCACTGTATCTTTTGATGTACTCCTAAATGTCTACTACGCAAGTGTTTCGGAAAATCTGCTTCTGTGCAGGGCTCAGAAAATTCACAAAAAAAAAAGAAAAAGTAACTTAATTGTTTCAGGGACTCTGAAGCTCAGAGTTTTCAATAGCACGTGAAATGTGTTTATAATTATAACTAATGGTTTTTAATTAGTGGTTTAATTTAATCATCAAGCTTTTTTGCTTTTTCAGAATCAAACAGAGGCTGGTATTTCATTTTCATCATAGTCTATTAACTTTTTAATAATCTGTATTTTTTTTTTTAGGGGGAAGAACAAAAGGCTTCAGTAAAGACACAGTATGGAAAAGGTATGGAAGTACAATGATATGAGCAGTTCCAGAAGGAGCAGAAACATGGGCATTTAAGCATCATAGTTCGAGTAAATCTTGTTTCTGACCAGAAACATGGACGTTCAAGTGTTATACATAGTGTGAAACTTGTTAATGACCATAAACATGGATATTCAAGTGTTAAAGGTACAGTAACCTTTTGTTCCTGACCAGTACCAGGGATAATCAAGCATTACATTAAACTTCATGAACAAAAACATAGCGGAGAACTTCTACTTGTTTTATTTTTGCTTTTATTTTAATTGCTGAACTGACAAGGTAGTATTTTATAGAGTTGTTTGTACAAGTGTATATGTCAGGTTTCAATGTTTTGATGTTAAATATAAATAAATATTTGTAAAGAATTCTGTCATTGTTGTAACTATTCATTTGGGAGGGTGTGTATCAAGTGGCCTGGTTATGTTTTTTTTAAGGCTGACATGTGGAAACTATCTTGTACAGTGTATAGGACCACAATAGGGCCAGCTATGGTCATACAGGTGGGTGAGCTATGGATCTGTCATGGCCCGTTTATGGCCCATATTTTGGCTGCCAGGTTTAGTTAACCGATGGATTATGCTCAGGTGTGGCTAAGTTTTGAGCTTTCTGCTGTTCATATGGTTTACTTATAATTGTATTTTGGTTCCAATGGCATATTTTGAGCTGGCCCAATGCAGGCCCAATGCAGGACCAATGCAAAAGCTGGTTGTGTGGGCCGGAGCTGGGCCAGAGAAAAATTGCTATGTGGGGAGTGACTATTTTTATGAATCAGGATTTTGAGTTCATAACAGTCAAAATTTTAAGTTGAAGTATTTTGCGACTAAGTGAGTTAATCTAACTTATGTTTTTGAGTTATGGTTAGAAAATACAAAATTTCAAGTAGTGTTAACTCGAGATTACTTGATTATTTATGTAATGACAGAATTAGGGTAAAATTCAGTGTGTGCGGCTTATATTTGGGTGTGCTTAATAGTCCGGAATTTACAGTAGTAATAAAAAATTAACTATCTGCATTTTTAGTTAAAGTAGAAATACTCAGTTGTTAATCAGAAAATTTAAATTCATGTAACTTTAAAATACACTAACATATTTTGAAAAAGAAAGTAGATCCCACTCGAAATGTATATTATAATATAGAAATCTAAAAATGTCATTCTAAATTAAGTAATTTGTACAAAGACTAGTTTTGTTTGATCTCATAATAATATTGTGAAAAAAAGATTTTAAGTAAATCAAGCTGAAAATTTTTTTTAGTGCAGCATACCAGCAGTAAAGTGTATTACAAAAGCAGCATTTTACATGCATTACTAAAATGCAGATATACTGTATTAACACATCATTATATTGCATACCTACAGTTCTATAGTCCATCTTAATGCTATTTCTTTTACCTACATCATGGTGAATAGAAAACATGATTCATAAAACCCGTTCACATTTTTTTCCACTGCTCCATAGTCACTTTTGTGTGTGAATGTTTATACATCTTTAACCTCAGAGCCGCCGTCAGAGATGCACCCTGCCACGCCCCCCTCGGTAGCGCTCATGGTGCCTCATTATCCCGTGCCTGCCTAATCACCGACCGGGGTCGTCGTACCGCCGCCTGGCCGCGAAGGGGTCGTCGTACTGCCGCCTGGCCGCGAAGAGGACGTCGTACCGCCCCCAGGTCCTCCTCAGGTTGAGGGCTCGCCCCCAGGTCCTTCTCAGGTCGACGTCGGGCCTCCAGGTTCCCCTCATGGCGACGTCGGGCCTCCAGGTTCCGTTCATGGCGACGTCGGGCCTCCCGGTTTCCCTCAGGGCGACGTCGGGCCTCCAGGGTTCCCGCAGGGCGACGTCGGGCCTCCAGGTTCCCCGCAGGGTGACGTCGGGCCTCCAGGTTCCCCGCAGGGCGACGTCGGGCCTCCAGGTTCCCCTCATGGCGACGTCGGGCCTCCAGATCCCCCTAACGACGGCAGAGCTCTCCAGAGGCCCTCTAAGGGTGTCGTTCCGGGTCAACGTCCGAGCTCTCCAGAGGTCCTCCGAGGGTGTCGATCCGGTTCAACGTCCTGCCGAGGGCGCCTCTGTGTTCCTGGTCTCCGTCGAGGACGTTTCTCTGCCTCCTGTCTCCGTGGAGGACGTCTCTCCGCTCCAGGTCTCCAGGAAGGTCGTCGCTCCGCCGCCTGTCTCCGTGGAGGACGTCTCTCTGCCTCCTGTCTCCGTGGAGGAAGTCTCCCCGTTCCAGGTCTCCGCCGAGGTCGTCGCTCTGCCTCCTGTCTCCGCCCAGGGCGTCGCTCGGCCCCTGGTCTCCGCCGTGGACGTCGTTAGGCCCCTGGTCTCCGCCGAGGGCGTCGCTTGGCCCCTGGTCTCCGCCAAGGGCGTCGCTCGGCCCCTGGTCTCCGCCGTGGACGTCGCTCGGCCCCTGGTCTCCGCCGTGGACGTCGTTCGGCCCCTGGTCTCCGCCGTGGACGTCGCTCGGCCTCAGGTCTCCGCCGTGGACGTCGCTCGGCCTCAGGTCTCCGCCGTGGACGTCGCCCGGCCTCAGCTTCCGGCCCGGATCCCGGCCAAGGCCCCCCTCGGTAGCGCTCATGGTGCCTCATTATCCCGACAGGCGTGACTCGTTATGGTTCAGGCTATATAAACACAGGTTCTCGAGTCACAGGCTGTCGGTCCTTGTATTGTCATGCTGGTGATACCCGTGGCTGCCCGACCGCCAGCATTCCCCGCTGGTTCCGTTCCCATTGGATTACTCTTAGCTGCTGCCGTTTACTTTCGTTTCGGACTCAAGGTTTCAGTTTGGATTACTCGTTTCGAGCGGATCTTTTTTGTTTGTTTTCTCGTCTCGGCAGCAGTGAGTGTTTCGTTTGTTAAACTGTTTTGGTTTGGATTAATAAACTATGATTGACTTGCTTCCGCGTCCTGTCCGTCAGCCTGACACTACCACTGCATCATTGCTCTCAATCCATACCTTTGGTCATAGGAAAAATGAAAATATAAATCTGTAAATCTATATTTATTTCTGGTTTATTTCCGAAATGAAATTAATAAAGATTCCCACAATTCTTTAAATGTTTCTTTAAATAAATTGAATTGAACTGAAATTTCACAAATTCAGTTACATGTTATTTTAAGCACACTAAAAAATAAACTGTTGAGAAAACATAAAAAAACAAGATAACTTGATGCAGTATGACTTTCGAGTTATATATTTAGTTAAAAATAGTTTTTGTAGTTCTTCGAAGTAACAAAATATTTTTTTTGTCAACCCAAATATGTTTGTTCATCCAATAATTATTGTCTTATTATGCTAACAAAGCTATGCTTCGTATAGCAACTAAAGCCACAAATACTGTTGTAATTTTTTATTTTTTTCTGTTTACTGGTTGATAACATTTTAATTAGCAAAATTAAGGATTACAAGTTACCACAATGCTCTTTTAAAAAAAATGTATATGTCTATTTACAAATGAGAAATACAAACTTTGATTTACCAGTTTATTTGAATTGAACTAAAGAACCACAATTTTGATTGTGTACACAAAAGTGTACTTCATATTTTTAGGATAGGAATATTTGAGTACATAGAGATCTGGAAGATCTTCTAGAACAACAACCTCCTGCAGTACAACAACAATGTTCTGGATCATATGGTGTTTTCTGTAGCACATTGTTATTAGTTATTTTATTAGTTATTGTATACATCTCACATTCACAGTGTTATTACTTTCTGTTTGTAATCATTTTTTGTTTATTAACTACTTTTTGATATTTGTACCACTATAACCAAAGACAAAGTGTTCTCAGAATTTCCACAGTAAGGCCTAATGTGTACAAGTAGGTGAAAGCAAAAGTCTCATTTATAGTCAGTAGTTCCGTTACCAGCCTTATAGGGAGTTCCCTTTCCAGCACAATAAGTTTCAATTCTGGCCAGTACAGGCCTTTTTTAAAAAAAAATGAAAGGGCTTGCAGGCAATTGAGGAATTCAGAAATGTTAAAGTTGTTGAAGTTTCTCCTTTGTGAGTCTCTGGGAGAGCAGAGATGGTGAGTGTGTGTGGCTGTGCAGAAGAGTGTAAAAGGAGAAGGGTATGTGTGTGTGTCAGGCTGTGTGTCTGTGTGTATAACAGCGTATCAGAGCAGTGATGTGAATGAATTAAAAGTTGTTTGCGAAATTGTTGAGTTTTTTGACAGGAAGAGAAGGATATGGATTTATATGTGTCTTTATTGTTGTATAAAAGTTGATATCACTGTGCAGTTTGGACTCCTGTAAGACTCGCTATGGGAGCATAACTAAAAGGGAGAACCAAAAGGTAACACCAACATGAGGGATCTCTGGGATGAGAGACGACCCACCACACCACCGTCAACAAACCTGAGTGAACGTGTGAGAGTGAGGGGACAAGAGCTTACAAATATCCCAGTTCAGCAAACACTCTATATCCATGCTCCCTTCAGATCTGCACCTTTACCTAAAAATAAATCTACTGATAAAAGGCTTGACTAAATAGATATGTTTTCAGCCTCAACTTGAAAACTGAGACTGTGTCTGAGTCCCGAACACTGATTGGAAGGCTGTTCCATAACTGTGGGGCTTTATAAGAGAAAGATCTGCCACTGATGGGTCCATGGTGGGCTCTAAGTGGGACCCGTACAGGTGTTCTTTATATGGGCCCATTTGGGTCCCAAATAGGTGTTACAAATGGGGCCAAAGTGGGCTACATAAAGGACCCTTATGGGACCCACATGACTTGGGTCAGCCTACAAATGGCCCCTTTATGGGGTTGTTGTGGGACCACAGTGGGTGAGATTTGGGTCCCATTTATCAATTTCATCATTGATTTCTGTGGGTGAACTTAATGTGCTACTATGGAAAATCCACTGTCAAACCATTTCAAACCTCAGTTACAATGTAAAACTGTGCCTGACCAAACAAAGAACTAATATTAGTTGGTTTTACGTGCTGCTCTATGTTTAAAATTACATGGTTGAGTATTTAAACTGTAAAAAATAAATAACTTAAACTCAGAATGTGTAAATCACATTTGATTCAAATTAATTCAAGTAAACAAGAAACAGGAATAACAGAATTACTGAGTAAAATAGTTCACTGGTGGGTCTATGCAGATTTCTCAGCTGCACACCTACAAAACAGTAAAGAAAGAGAAGACAGAAAAGGTAATTTAGTACATTTTAAAATACAACCATTCACAGCAGCATCTAAAAAAAAAAAAAAACATGCATCAATATAATTAAGACATATCCTAGAATCTAATCAGTGAATTCAAAATCACCTCTGCCTCGCACAGTATTAACTTATGCCGGGGGACTGGTCATGGAATCCAAAACTTATGAATGTAACAATTAAAATATCAACCCTGCATCTGAACTTGTCTCTTAAATGAATATTTGGCCATTGCAATTGATTCTGATCAGCTAAAAGATGTAAGTCACACCTAGGATCACAGTAGCCCAGAAAGTTCAACGCACTGCAAGAAAACATATGCAAATAGAAAAAACACCAGCAAATTAGGAAAGCATCTTCATCAGTTAAACAACACATGCTGGAAATCCTCACAACTCAAGCAAATATAGAAACGTCCTGCAAATCCTGACAACAAAACCAATTTATTTGCACTGCAGATAACACAGTCCACAAAATAAATGTTTCATGGGGACCCCGACAAGTGACAAACCCGGGACTGCTTGTTCAATGTCTATTGATTAGTAGTGTTGTTGATGATTTGAAAGGTGAGTTTTTTTTGTTTATTTTAACATCCTGATCATGATTCCTTGGCTTTGCCAGTTAACATAATAACGTTTTACAGTCAATTGTGCATTTCATCAGATTATTTAGGATAATAATATCCAAAAGGCTAAGGAATCATAAATAAACAATGATAAAATAAACAAACAACACACCTTTCAGGTCATCGACAACACCACTGACGAATAGACACTGAACAATAAGCAGTCCCAGAAGGGTTTGTCACTTGTTGTGGTCCCCTTAAAACATTTATTTTGTGATCTGTGCTATTTGGTTGTGTTGTGAGGATTTGCAGCATGTTCCTGTACTTGGTTGCATTCTGGGGGTTTGCAGCACATGTTGTCAAAATGATAACGTTTTTTTTGTTTTGTTTTTTATTTGCTGGTGGTTTTTTCTATATGCATGTGTTTTCCTAAGTTACAGTGCTTTGATCTCTCTCAGCCACCATATAGGACGCCTTGAGGATAGGTAATTTATAAGATATTTTTCTATTTCAGGGTGGAGTATTCCTTTATTTAAACAGAGGCAAAAACAGTGATCAGAATAAAATATTAATTGTACCAGCTATAGGTTATATGACTTCCGGCTGTACTGCCCTCCGATTATGGTCCCGCTGGGCTCTCAATGCACGGTTGCCCTCTCTGTGTCTTGCATATGTGAACCATTTACCAAGCGCTGTCTCCAGCTCTTTCTTACTGACATTTTTCAGCAAACGGTTCTGCTTCAGGCTACCTGTAAAGCAAAAAAATGTATATAAGGTAGAGCATGCTACTGCATTAACCAGGGCACAAACCATGAGCATAAGACAATCAGAACGAGACTATCAGAACTTTAAAAAAAATAAATAAATAAAAAGACTAAAAATCACAAGGTTGTAAGCACTTAGTGGAGCTAAACGCAGCAAGTGGTCGACTTGACTGCACAAACCGAAACGTTATATACATAAAAATACAGTGAATGCAAGTCGGCTTTTCACTTTTTTTTCACGGCTTTTTTTTGTGTACTGTTTGGACACTCAGTAAATAGTAATAAGTGTGATCCAAATGGTAAAACAATTAATTTGTTAAAGTAAATAATATTTGTATGAGTATTGAACAAGTATATCTTGTTGATAGAGATGTTAATAGAGTCTCTAGAGGGCTCAGAACAAGTGTGGGTAGAATATTACTTAATAATCCAGGCAGAGAAGTTGTAGTGATTGGGCAAACGATTTCAGGACAGCAATTTGGGATGGTGTGTGTGTGTGTATATCATTATAGGTTAATAGAGGGAGCTTTTGTACAGGTAGATGTAGTATACTATATGTATCCAAGTAATAAAGATAAATTAAAGTAAATGTGGAGGGTTATAGTATCTAAGAAGCTAAAGATAAAGATAAAGATATAATAAGAGTGAAGGAAGGTGCACACACTTGCACTATGTTCTATTTAGGATATTCAACCTGAAGGAGATTGTAAAATGTAAAGTGTTGGCAGAGGACAGTGTATCTAGACAGCATCGGATAGTGGTCTGTAGGATGGCTTTGGAGGGGAAGAAGAAGAAGAAGAGGAGAGTGAGGACTGAAAGAAAAATAAGATGGTGGAAGGAGGAAGACTGTGTAAGATTCAGAGAAAGGTCTCATAAAGAAAGAAGTTATTGAAACTAAAGACGATAAATCCTGTCAACAGGTTTAAACTGGGAGAGATTGTTCTGGACATATTAGAATAAAAATATAGTGTATGTCAAAGGGTTTTCTTGATCCAGTAGAGCAGTACGTAGACAAAATTGACCCCGTTGCACAGCAGGAGACTAAAGGTATTTATACGCATTTTTGCAGAAAGTATATATACAAAGACATATGGGAGAGTGCTTTATTTTGACTCTACAAAAGAAGTTTTATTTGTTGGGTAGAATCTTGATTGTCTTTCCACACCACCCCACTGCTGCACTCCCTTCACTGGCTTACAGTAGCTGCACGTATCAGATTCATAACACTGATGCTTGCCTACAAGGCTAAAAATGGACCACCATCTTACCTTAGAGACCTCATCACACCTCGCACTGCACCATGCTGTCTGAGATCCTCCAGCACTGCTCGAATGGTACCACCTTCTCTCAGAATAAGATGTAAGTATACTTCAAGACTCTTCTCAAATAGAGAAGTTTGAGAACAGCTAGAAAAGTATTTTAAGAATCAGACAGAGAGACAGAAGAAAGACTGAAGAAGTCATTTGTAAAACCTTCACCTTATGAAAAACAAGGGGGTCAGTATCCAGTAATTAAAGGAACAGTGCTCCTACTCCTCAGATCTGCCCACTTCATCCTGGCCTGCACCTGGATGGTCTTCTCTTCAACTGTAGGCCACTCTGTGCAGCTAGGGCTGGTTTCTCATCAATGCCCTGGGGATCCATGAAATCACAGAGTAAGAACAGGAGCTTTGAGGATGAATTTGGACTGTAGTTAATGTCAACAGTCTTCTTCACTGACTCAGGACTACAGTTTGCATCTGATTATGGACATTCGGTGCAACCCAGATGAGGATGGGTTCCCTCTTGAGAACTATTTCTCCTAGAGAAATAATGCTTGTAGATGGTAAGCAGATGCAAACTACAAGCATATCTAGATATAATGAGCTATTCTCTGAAATAAAGAATAAAGTGCCAGCTGAACTATGGTCTCAGCATGACACAGATTGGTACAGTCAGTCAGCCACATTAGGATTAAAGTTAGGCCAGGTGCTTATTTGCCTTGAAAGCAACAGTATCCGTTATGGTTTGGGAACTGTCAGAGGATAGTGATGATAGCTGAGATCATCATCGGAGTCTCTCTCCCCTCTATCATTGACATTTACAACATACGCTGCATCCGCAAAGCCAACAGCATTGTTGACAAACCCACGCACCTGTCACGCACACTCCTGCCATCAGCTGTGTGACTGATCTGTACAACCCGGACTCAAACACACAATAATACTCACTTCACACATTCATGTCTTCAGCACCACTCATATTACATCACTTCATTACTACAAAACTGTTTTAATGCCATTTTTTTACATATTTTTTCGGATTGCAGCTATTGCTCTTTTGCACAACATTTTGTTTACATTTTTGTTAATTACAATTTTCACTTTACTCTTTTACACAACGCAGTGTTCAATATACAACAGGTTTACTGGCGGCGCTATTTTTTGTTTTGTGTATTTGTCTTACACTGTCTTGTGTTGTCTCTGCACTGTTTGCACCAGGTTGCACACGATGCACTTTATGTGGTGAGGACACCTACTAGTCCTTAGTCCTATGTTTTCTGTGATTGTTGTTTTATGTAGCACCAGGGTTCTCAGTGGTTTAATTTCACTGTTTACTGGGTCAGCTATATATGGTTGAAATGATAATAAAAGCTTATTGACTTGACTTGACTTGACTTTAGAATGCCTCAAGGTTTTAAACATTTACTGCATGTGTTTAATCAAGTGTTAAAGGCAGTCTTAGAAGAATTATTGTTGGATAGTGTGTTACTAGACTATGTGGATGACATTTTAATTTGTTCTTCATCCTTGGAACAGGGTCATAATGATTCCATTATGTTAACCTGTTAGTAGCCTTTGAAACTTTGAAGCAGGAGCTTTAAGTAGAACTTAAATTAGCCACTCTGGATTATACAAAGCCTTTTCATTTGTATGTTGCAAATCGTGTTGATTGGTATGCTTCTGCAGTGCTAATGGAGGAGACCTGTAGTGGTAGAAAGAAACAGCCTATTGCCTACTAAAGTACTAAATCGGATAGTGTAGCTTAGGGGGTTTCCACCATGCTATCAGCAGGGCTTAGCAGCAGTAAATTATGCAAATAAGAAAGTTTCTACTTTGACAATGGGTATAATATCTTATTATTTACACACACCACAAATTTGTTGAATTATTAGAGCAAAGAAGATTTGTTTTGACTTGGCTACTTCTCTCTTATATTCATCTTTGTTGACATATCCTGATGTGGCAATTAATATCCTGATGTGATATTTTTATTTACAATGCACAGGAGTGATCAGGGAAAGGGAAAAGTAAAGGCGTGAAAGAGTATGATTTATAGTCTGCTGTTTGTCGCTGGCTGGAGCTCGAAGGCTCCAGGTTAGAGTAGCGCCGCTCTTGGTCGGAGCCGATCAGTGCCACGACCAGGCCGAGGGAAGCTGAGATCTGTTAGTTGGGAGCCAGACATTCTTCAGCCGCTATCCTTCGTTTCTCCAGTGTACAACTGTAAATCCAGCAGAATTGCTTCTTTTGGAGTTTGAGGTAACTCCACATGATTGTGTTGCTGAGTCATTAGCATTTACTCGTTTACCCCCAGCTTTAGAGTTGTCACCCATCCCTAATGCAGACGTAGACTACTTTGTAAGTGGCTCATGTTTCACAGATCATCTTGGGTTTGGTATAAGTTCAGATAATGTACCCAAAATCTCAGGGGATGGTAGAGTGAATGAATAGAACTTTAAAAGCTAAACTTAACAAGATCTGTGCTGTACTGAACTAAACTGGGTTGATGCTTTGCCACTTGCACTAATGTCCTATCGCATGCAGACTAACAGAACTATGCATCTAACACTGCATGAAATGCTAACTGGCTGACCAATGGCTGTGCCTTTCTTAAACGATCCTTATAGAGGCCTCCAATTGAGCAGTTGCAGATGCAGCTTAAAACTTATATGCAGCAAATATCTGCAATACATAAGACAATCTATTAACAGAAAAAAAAAATACAACAGCTGGTGCAAGAGCAAGACACACCAACTCCCATTGTTCCAGGTGGTCAGGTCTACCTGAGAATGTCCAGAAGGAAGTGGAATGAGCCTAGAAGAGAAGGTCTGTATACAGTGGTGAGAGCCACCCAGACGGCAGTATAAGTTCAAGGCAGTACTACTTGATATCATCTGAATCACTGCACCAGAATGCTTATGGTGCAAACGCATCAATCAACAGTGGGTGACATAGGAGACACTCCTGACCCAGAGGATGAAGCACCACAGGAGTGAGAAATATCAGAACCTTCAGTTTAGGCTGCTGCTGAAAAGTATGAGAGTGACACTGAACATGCTGCTGAAATTAGTGTACCTGATGTATCTGATGAACCGCAGCCTGGGACTGGATGCCTGGGTAGGCAAGAAGAGCCTGAACTGGAGAGACAGAGAAGTCTCACCAATCACCACATTTAATTTCTTTTCCCTTAAATGGACAATCGACCTGTCCCCAAGCCACTAAAACAAATGATGTATCAAGTGCTGGTGTGGTAATACTCATTTTGCAGGTTCTTCGAAGAATAGTTGGATCAGTGTGCTATGTATATGGCAGCAGACAAGGGAAAGGATAGTTGATTAGTGTGCACGCCATTACCTATAAGAGCTAAGATAGTAGTACCCAATCCGTTTAGTTATGAACAATGTGCCCAGTATTGCAGGAACTTTCGTCATTTGTCACCAAAAAATATAACTTATTGTCCGCTCTTTGTTTAACATATTTGAGGAATGCTGATTACAAGCATCCTCTTACTTCACGACTAGAGACGAGATATTTCTGCAGAAGTAGCTGTACATGTAAGCATACACAATAGGCATCCCAGAACAGTATAAAATAGATGACTGATCAAAGTATGAATGTTTTGACAAGACACAGAGCTCCCCAGATTTGGAGACCAATGTTGCACTTATATACCAAACAAGACTGCACCTCATGATTTGTTCACTGAAGCTAATAATTAAGGCAGGAAGTGAAGAACAATGCAGTTTGGGGAGCTGATACATGGTACTGGTTAAAGAACCTTTGGGGAAGTTGGAGTTTGATGTTGACTAGGACTGGAGTAATTGCAGCCTTGGTTTTAGTTGTTGTGGGATTGTTGTTTTGTTGCAGTGACAGAGAGGGCAGTGATGTGGGGCCCTCCAATTACAGACAGCTGGTGAGCTCTTCTGACACGGTTGGAGAGCTTGTGGACTCTGCTGACATTTTTGGTGTTCTGAATGAGGTCTTCGATTGGCACCAGGCTGACTGGGGAGAGACTGATGAGTACCTGGAGATGCATGGGATCTATGAATGGCCAGCAACGGTAGTTGGAGATCCTGAGCTAGAAGGTGTAGCAGCCACGGCACCTATGCTGAACAAATTACATCAGAGCACATTGGGTGTCAATCAAGAAAGACAAAATATCGTCACAGGGGCTGTGAGCCTTACAGAGCCTCCAGACGCTATAATGTGATTGAGTGAGGACTTCAGTGATTTGGCTTCGGGCATTATACTGCAAGATAAGGACATGGTCAGTGATACATTGGATTAAATGCTCAAAAGATCAATGTGTTCGGTTTTTTTGTTCCTGATTTCTGAACTGGATATATGATTTTGGTTTTTGGATATTGGCTTTTGCCATGTCTTACATAGATTTACTTTAAAAATTTTTTTTTTTTTGGTTTTTGATTTTTGACCTTTTAACTTTTAGTTTTTGACTACTGCTGATTAATAATATTCAAGTTTGCTAGTTGAGCTTTAACACTCACAAACACTGGACTATGCACTTTTGTTCCTGCTCTCACAATGACACGTTTCATCTATCATTTTTTAAAGGTTTCTGAATCACTATTTGATTATGATCACACACACATGCACATTTACACATTTACATTTATATGCTGGAACATAACACAAGTTTTTTTAATGTATTATTTAATTATGTTGAAAATACTGGTTAAAGGATTTTTTTTTTTTGACTAGTGAAAGGATTTTTGAAGTTTAATTGTGATTAGGTTACTGATCATTTATATACATTTATTTACTTATTTTACTCTTTTAGTATGGAAGGTTTACTCAAGAAACACTGGATAATCTTATGCTGTCTTAATGACAGAGAGACTAACTATTTTACCTTGGTGTATTGCATTAGTTTAACCCAGCTATTATGGATGCACAAGCCAGTGAACTCTTAGTGCCGGTCCCAAGCCCGGGTAAATGGGGGGTTGCGTTAGGAAGTGTCAGGATCTCCTGGGCACACTGTGCGCACTTCCAGTTCCCCCGTGAGCACTTTCGGGTCGGCGGCCATCTTGCCGTTTTTTTCCCGCGCCTCCCGGTGTATATAAGGACAATCAAGACTTTAGTTCCGGGCCAGATTATCTTACTGGCTTTCTAGTCCCTGTGATTATTCTTGCCATCCTGCCTGCCCTAGTTCCTCTTTCTGATCTCGATCATCCTGCCTGTTCTGGGTCCTGTCCTTGACCTCTGTTCCGCCCCGCCTCTGGTTTTGAAGTTTGGCCTGTTTTGGTTTATGTTTTGCTCTGCCCTTTATTGTACTGTTTTGCCGGTTTCTGGATATTTGGACTGTTTTGGACTTTGGTTTTGTCTTCTCCTGCATTGCCCTGTTTGCCTGTTTTGACTCTGTACTGTTTTTGGATTCAGTTTTTGCCTTTGCCCCTTGCTTTATAGATTAAATATACCCGTGCTCGCTGACAGGAAGGGCATCCAGCGTAAAACATGTGCCAAATCAAATATGCGGATCACAAATGAGAATTTCATACCGGATCGGTCGAGGCCCGGGTTACCAACGACCGCCACAGGTATCGTTAGCCGACAGGGTACTGGTGGAAATTGGGGTCCTGCTGGCCGAAGGAGGAGAATGAGAGGAGGAAGACGTCTACAGAGACGGCAGGGAAAGGAGCAGTGCAGGAGAGTGGAGGTTTGGGTTGGTACTTTAAATGTTCGTACTATGACGGGTAAAGGGAGAGAGGTAGCTGATATGATGGAGTGGAGAAAGGTAGATATGTTGTGTGTTCAGGAGACCATGTGGAAAGAGAGTAAGGCCAGGAACATTGGAGGTGGGTTTAAACTGTTTTATCATGGTGTGGATGGAAAGAGAAATGGTGTAGGGGTGATTCTGAAGGAAGAGTACAGTAAGAGTGTAGTGAAGGTGAAGAAAGTTTCTGATAGGGTGATAATCGTGAAGGTGGAAGTTGAAGGGATGATGATGATGATAAATGTCAGATGCAACCTGAAGGATCTTCTATGCAGGAGATGCAACCTGAAGGAGATTGGAGCCTGTAAGGTGTTGGCAGCGGACAGTGTAGCTAGACAGCATCGGATGGTGGTCTGTAGGATGGTTTTGGAGGTGAAGAAGAAGAGGATGAGAGTGAGGACTGAAAGAAGAATAAGATGGTGGAAACTGAAGGAGGAAGAGTCTAGTGTGAGGTTCAGGGAAGAGGTCAGACAGGGGCTCGGTGGTGGTGGAGAGGTGCTGGATGATTGGGCAACTACTGCAGGAGTGATGAGGGAGGCAGCTGGAAAAGTACTTGGTGTGGCATCTGGAAATAGAAAGCAAGACAAGGAGACGTGGTGGTGGAATGAGAAGGTGCAGGAGAGCATAGGGAGAAAGAGGTTGGCAAAACAGAAGTGGGATAGACAGAGTGCAGAGAAAAGTAGGCAGGAGTACAAGGAGATGCGGCAGCAGGTAAAAAGGATGTGGCGAAAGCCAAGTAAAAAAGGCATATGAGGAGCTGTATGAGAGGTTGGACACTAAGGAAGGAAAAAAGGATTTATACCGATTGGCCAGGCAAAGGGACCGAGCTGGGAAGGAGGTGCCGAAGTTAGAGCAATAAAGGATGGAGAGGGAAATGTGTTGACTAGTGAGGAGAGTGTGTTGAGAAGGTGGAGGGAGTATTTTGAGCAGCTGATGAATGAGGAAAATCAGAGAGAGAGAGAAGGTTGGATGATGTGGAGTTGGTGAAGCAGGATGTAGATAGGATTAGTAAGGAGGAAGTGAGAGCAGCGATTAAGAGGATGAAGAATGGAAAGTCGGTTGGACCAGATGACATACCGGTAGAAGCATGGAGATGTTTAGGAGAGATGGCAGTGGAGTTTTTAACCAGATTGTTTAACAGGATTTTGGAAGGTGAGAAGATGCCTGAGGAATGGAGAAGGAGTGTGCTGGTACTGATCTTAAAGCATAAGGGTGATGTGCAGACCTGCAGTAACTACAGGGGAATTAAGTTGATCAGTCACACCATGAAGTTATGGGAAAGAGTAGTGGAAGCCAGGCTGAGAGAAGAGGTGACCATCTGTGAGCAGCAGTATGGTTTCATGCAGAGGAAGAGCACCACAGACGCATTATTTGCTTTGAGGATGTTGATGGAGAAGTATAGAGAAGGACAGAAGGAATTGCATTGTGTATTTGTGGATTTATAGAAAGCGTACGACAGACTGCCAAGAGAGGAGTTGTGGTATTGTATGAAGAAGTCAGTTGTGTCAGAGAAGTATGTGAGGGTGGTGCAGGACATGTATGAGGACAGTGTGACGACAGTGAAGTGTGCAGTAGGAAAGACAGACTGGTTCAGGGTAAATGTTGGACTGCATCAAGGATCGGCCCTGAGCCCTTTCCTGTTTGCAGTGGTGATGGACAGGTTGACGGACGAGGTCAGACAGGAGTCTTCCTGGACTATGATGTTTGCAGATGATATTGTGATTTGTGGTGAGAGTAGGAAGCAGGTTTGAAAAGAGCCTGGAGAGGTGGAGATATGCACTGGAGAGAAGGGGAATGAAAGTCAGTAGGAGTAAGACAGAGTACATGTGTGTGAATGAGAGGGAGGGCAGTGGACTGATGCGGTTGCAGGGAAAAGAGGTGGAGAAAGTGGAGGAGTTTAGGTACCTGGGGTCAACAGTGCAAAGTAATTGAGAGTGTGTTAGGGAAGTAAAGAAAAGATTGCAGGCAGGGTGGAGTGGGTGGAGAAGAGTAACAGGAGTGATTTGTGATAGTAGGTTATCTGCAAGAATGAAAGGGAAAGTTTATAGGACTGTGGTGAGACCTGCGATGTTGTATGTATTAGAGACAGTGGCATTGAGTAAAAGACAGGAGGTGGAGCTGGAGGTAGCAGAGCTGAAGATGTTAAGGTTTTTGTCGGGAGTGACGAGGATGGACAAGATTATAAATGAGTTGATTAGAGGGACAGCGCATGTAGGATGTTTTGGTGACAAGGTGAGGGAGGCGAGATTGAGATGGTTTGGACATGTGCAGAGGAGGGACATGAATTATGTTGGTAGAAGAATGCTGAGGATGGAGCCACCAAAAAGGAAAAGAGGAAGGCCAAGGAGGAGGTTCATGGATATGGTGAGGAAGGAAATGCAGGTAGTTGGTGTGAAAAGAGGAGATGTAGAGGACAGGGTGGTATGGAGACAGATGATCCGCTGTGGCGACCCCTAATGGGAGCAGCCGAAAGAAGAAGAAGAAGTATTGCATTAGTTTAAAGTTATTAGTTTACAACTATTTGTGTGACTACTGTATTAATGAAACTGCTGGATAAGCATGCAAGTGTGTTGGGAAGTAAGAATTTGTTTACCTGACACATTACTAATTGGCTGGATGAGGGATCTTTTACTCCTCCCTAGTCAAATGTGGAAGGAGATGTTGGGTTCATTCACAGTGTTATTTCTTTCTGTTTGTTAATTACTTTTTGTTTATTAACTACTTTTTAAAAATTGTACCACTCAGTATAACCAACGACGAGGTGTACACAGTAGATCCACAGTAAGGCTCAATGTTTTTGGTTGGAGTCTTTGTTCTGTTACGGAATTTGTTTTTTTTTTTTCTCAATTAGCCATGGCAATCACTGGTAATGGTGTTTGGTTGTTATCTTCCAAAACATAGAGTATTCTTTTTTTCCTTTTGTCCCATCTTTAGTTTCCTATGACAACACAATAAGAATATATTGAGTGTCATTTCACAGGCAAGTTTCATTATTTAAGACTGAAGAAGTTATGCATTAGACCAGGGGTTTTCAACCGGTGGTCCGCGGCCCCCTGGTGGTCCGCGGCGGCATTGCATGTGGTCCGTGACAGCCTACATAATTTCACTATTAAAATCACTTTTTTCCATAATTAATTTTTTCAAACATTTCCAGAATATTTGCACATTAGTAGGAAAACTGAATTTAATTAAAATATCTAAAATATTCAAACTGACACAGGATAGGCTAGCTTTGCATCTATCAGGCCTATGCTTTGCTAACGTTGTGTTTTGCGTCATATACGTACACATTAATCTTGCGTGTGAAATAGACCAGCATCAGGACAAGGCTAGAACCAGAGAATAATATGAGGCTGTCACTATGTACCACTATATCACCACGAATAGACAGACTGTGTGGAAGTCACCACGCCCAGAAATCCCACTAACAGGTAAGGAGTACGGAGTAAGGTCTTATTTATTACTAGAGTTTCCAGGGAAGCTGGAGCTAAACTTTATACACTGGCCTTGCAGAAGCAGATTTAGACACACCTGCATTGAGCTTTTTGGTGTTTTTGATACATACTTTACATTTCTTGAATAGCTTGGTTGGGTTCTCTCAAAGAAACAAAGGCAAGTCTTCAAGAACAGCCACCCTTCTGTGATTTACAATTTCTGTCATCTTGAAAAACATACAAATAAAACCACCAAATAGCCAAAGTATGAAAATTGTGTTATCAGACATAAAATCATAAAATGTTTGAAATGCTGAAACTTAACTTGCCCTTTTATTAAGTCTTTCCAGTAGCTCATCCATGAGATGTCCAAAAGCTTCTCTTCTGGCTCTGTATAGTTTCAGAAGCTTAGGTTTTTACTTGTCACAGGCTGCCATGAAGCCTCACAGAAGGTCTATATTGGTTATGTGGAAAAAACTAATCTGTTTATAACCATCTATTCTGTAACTTTCCTTCAGATGATCCTTCAAATTCCTCACATATTTTGAGTGAGACAGGGATGATTTATCAGCAGGTAAACCAAAGGCCAGGTCGATTGGCAGCCGCGGCTTTTTCCGGAACATCAGCTTGCATGGCGAGAACACCACACGCTGCATCCGCAAAGCAAACAGCATTGTTGATGACCACACACACCAATCACAGACACTTTTTACTTTCCTGCCATCAGGAAAACGGTTCCAAAGCATTCGGGTCACCACATCAAGACTGTGCAACAGTTTCTTTCTTCAAGCCATCAGGCTTCTCAACACACAGAACTGAAACGGAACTCACACACACTCACTCACACACACACTCACTCAAATGTGTGTTACTAAACTGTACAACCTGGACTAAACATTCAACGCTGGAGCTAAACTTTATACACTGGCCTTGCAGAAGCAGATTTAGACACACCTGCATTGAGCTTTTTGGTGTTTCGGGTCACCACATCAAGACTGTGCAACAGTTTCTTTCTTCAAGCCATCAGGCTTCTCAACACACAGAACTGAAACGGAACTCACACACACTCACTCACACACACACTCACTCAAATGTGTGTTACTAAACTGTACAACCTGGACTAAACATTCAACACACACTCATTACCCATCTCAATCCATTTCACCACCATTTATTTATTTATTTATTTATTATTATTCATACTTGACCATACCACTCTCTTACTGCTGTTTTTTTCTGCACCTTTCACTTTATTATACTGTTTACATGCTGTCTTTTGCATCTCTTGACTGCTGCTGTTTTTGCACTACATTGTTCTGGTATACTCACTCCCGGGTATAGTTTTTAGGTTTACTGGTCGGAGTTATATTTTGGTTTTTTTTATTTTTTTGTCTTGTCTCGTGTTGTCTTGTGTTCTCTGTCTGCACTGTCTGTCTGTACTGTTTTTTGTCTGCCCTGTTTGCACTAGGTTGCACTCTATGCACTTTATGTAGCTTTGTGTTGTGTTGTAGCTCTTTGTTGTTTAGTGTAGCACCAGGGTTCCGGAGGAACGTTGTCTCGTTGTACCGTGTACAACTGTGTATAGTACAAATGACAATAAAAACCTTTTGACTTGACTTGACTTGTATGTGCAGATAATGCAGGATGGGTCTTTCACCTCACACAGGGCTTCCAGGTCTTTATCTTTTCCTTCACAGTAATTGGCATCTTTGACCAGTAAAACCGGGACCAGGTCCAGGGTCCTCTCAATTCCAGGATGGCTTATATCATCATGTAGGCTTCTCAAGGCAATCTCCCAGAGATTCTCACAAACATGCTTACCCCCAACATGCTTCCTTTCAAATAACACTTTATTCTTGAACTCCAGGTTTGTTCCAATCTCTGAGCCATAAGGCTACCTTCAATGACCCTACCTTCCCATCAGGTTTCTCTCCAGACTCCAGGTACACCGATAATTTCACTAAACCTTTGGTCAGCCCTTTGACTTTCACTGGCACTGCAGACTATTTCTCTAAATATTCAGAAGTTCTTTAGCTGTCAGACAAGACATCAGGCTCACTGATAGGGCAATTTAAGCAAGTGTTTATGAGACATGGTGTGCCTGAGACCTTGATTGCAAATCATGTACCGTTTGCGAGTGCTAAAATAGCCTAATTTTGCTCATGAATGGGGTTTCAACATCACCCATTCCAGCCCGAATTACGTTCATCCTGAGTCCTACATCCCTTACCGACAAGCAAAGTTGTTCTGTGCCCTTACACACTTAAGCATATTTAAGTAGAACTGCAACATTGTCTGTCAAAGCACAAGAGTAATATGATAGAACAGCATCTCTACTTTTAGCCCTTAGGAAGAGACAGGGAATATGTATGAGAATCCAAAATACATGGAGACCAGATACAGTGGTCAATATCAGATATAAGTCTTGCACATGCAATATAATCATGTCATCGGGCACCACCTCAGGCCTGACAGGTCATTCAGAAATGATACATAACACAACTGCCCCATGCACATTTTGACATGAGCCTGTTGAAACTGACCTGCCTCAAAGTGTGGAAGATTTACTTACACACTGCTAGAGTTATACCACACTGTCCTTGTTTAAATATAATTATTTTGTTTGAAGCTTAAGAGGGGGATGTTGTAGATGCAGTGAATAATTTAGCCTAGTTCACCCCCACACAGTTCATGTAGTGGGTACACCCCACAAAATGTACTGCATGTCAAGTCAAGAAGTCAAGTCATTGTTATTTCAACCATATATAGCTGACGCAGTACACAGTGAAATAAAACAACGTTCCTCCTAAACCATGGTGCTACATAAAACAGCAATCACAGAAAACACAGGGATAAGGAACAGTAAGTGTCCTCGTGTGCAACCTGGTGCAAACAGTGCAAAGACAACACAAGACAGTGCAAGCCAATACAGAACAGTGCAAGACAACACAAGACAGTGTAAGACAAATACACAAAACACAAAATAGCGCCGCCAGTGAACCTGTTGTATATTGCACACTGCAGTGAACATTGTAATAAAAAATTTAAACAAGATGTTGTGCAAAAGAGCATGTAAACAGTTTGTAGTAATAAAGTAATGTAATATGAGTTGTGCTGAAGACATTGATGTGTGAAATGAGTACGATTGTGTGTTTGAGTCCGGGTTGTACAGATCAGTCGCACAGTTGTGTGTTTTCTGTGTGTACTAAGTGCATACGATGAGTAAAATGGAAGAATGGAACTATTGTGTGCATGTATTCCTGTTAACAAAAAGTTTAACAAAATACACAACATAGGGAAAGCTAATTCCAACACCTTGGTGCCAGAACAAAAGAGTCTCGATGTACCTACCTCTTACTCTGAGAGACTGCAGTGCTAGAAGATCCGAGGGAGCATGGTGCAGTACGAGGTGTGATAAGAGCTTTGTGTTTTGGAACATGCTGGTCCATTTTTGGCTTTGTAGGCAAACGTCAGTGTTTTAAATCTGATGTGTGCAACTATTGGAAGCCAATGAAGGGAGCAAAGCAGTGGGGTGGTGTGTGAGAACTTAGACAGGTTGAAAACTGCAGCTGCAATTTGAATAATGTTTGGAGGATGATCTGCATTCAGAGCTAGACCTAAGAGTAGAGATTTGCAGTAGTCCAATCTCAAAACAACAAGCAACTGAACAAGCACCTGAGTAGCCTGTGTGGATAAAAATGACCAAATCCTTCTGATGTTTTAGAGAAGAAACTGAGAAGTGTCTCACATTAGGAACATGTGAAGAAAAGGACAGTTGGTTACCTCAAGGTTGCGAGCAGTGGTTGTGGGGGAGATCAGAGAAACTGCAAAAACTCCTCATCTAGTGAAAACTTACAACCTTATTTCTAGCCATAAAACTCTTATTTATCCTATTTTAAGAATAAAATAGTAAGCAAGAGCAGATTGTGATTATTGGGATTGTTTTAAGATGATTTATCTTTTTTTTTAAGTTAGTAAAGCTTTTATATATATTTTATCTGCAAATTAAGCTTGCCGTAGAGTGCCAGGGAAAAGGCTAGGTCAACAGGGTTCGCCAGAACGTAAAGTCCTGAGAAGAGTCGTTGGGTGTTCGACCAGCATTATCTGTGTGAACGGACGCAGGTTGAAAGGAGAGGAGCCTTAAGTAGGCCCTGGGCTGATGAGCACCAGGTGCCAGTACTTAGTACGACAGAGACTCACTTCGTGCAGGCGGGGTGTTGAGGAGATGAGAGGCAGGTGGATCCCTGACATATACAAGTACTTTTGGCTATTTTACTAAGTTGTTTGACTGTATTTTTTATTTTAGTTTCTCGTCTTGAACATCATATTGTTTTTTATTAATGACAAAAGTCTGTCGGCAGACATACTGACAGAAATTGTGATTTCTGAGGGCAGGAAGGAGTAGATAATTTGATTGACATCCACATAGATGTAAAAAAAAAAAAAAAAAAAAAAAAAAAAAAAAAATTGGGGAATTTTTTGAGGATATTATTTTGCCAAGACAATGGGCTAGAGGGAAAAAAGGAAAGGACCAAGTACTGAGTCTTGTGGGACACCAGTAAATAGTCTGTGTGTAGCTGATGTCAAGCCCCTCCCATGCTACTTGATATAAGTGACCTTCCAGGTAGGAGTCATAATATTTCCATGCTTATCCATGAATTCCTGCTGATAGTGGACAGGAGATTCTTGTGGTTGACAGTATCAAATGCTGGCAAAAGGTCAAGGAGAATGAGGATAGATGACAGCTTGACTGATATAGCAGTATTGTTTTTGTGTACTGTTTTTCTTTATATCCTTAATTTAATTTTGTAGTGACAGGAGATATTTATATTTCATTTATGCAATTTTGAAGGTTCAATGGAGGACTTTTTGTCAACTATTTCATCAGCACAGTTTTAACAAAGGCACAGAAACAGCATCCATAATCAATAGCATTCTGGTGTTTGATTCAGCTATGGAAAAAGCTTGATGGCATCTATTGTAAATTTTAATCAAGTATTGAAGTAATTATGTGGTTCTGTAGGATTCTTCTTCAAGAAAAAAAGATACGGTTCATTAAAAGTTATAAAATATATTATTAAATGTTTATAATTATTTTATTCATTTTATATATTCCACATTCCTTTTGCCACACATATGCTCCTTGTTTATAGTTCATTTATTAAGGCAAAAACAAGTGTAAAAGGACTGTAAGACAAAAATAAGAAAGACGTTAATATTTCCCTGTTTTCCCCACCAGATGTCACCATTTTGCCCCTTTGTTCCTCATTAGTTCTACTATTTCCCCTTGTTCCACCTGAGTTCTGTTAGCCCTGTTTCCATTTAAGCTCCCCTTTTGTGTCATGCTTTTGGCTTGATTTTAAAAATTTTGTGGTGTGTTTCCTGTGTTTGTTTTTCTGAGTCTCCTGCCTTTAGTTGCCTGGTCTTTGTTTCTAAGATTGAACCCGAGTTTTTGGTTTTCTTGCTGGTGTTAATTGTTGTGCCTTTTGAACATTTAAAATAAAAATTGGGTCATCCATCATTTCTGAGTCTGTTTCTACATTTGGTTTACACACACCCCTCTGCCAAACTGCTATCATTCCTGCCTTTAACACAGTCAGCCCTGGTTCATGCCCTAACACAGTTATTATTCATTAATTCCTGTATTTCAAAGGATCAGAAAATAGTGAGTTTTAGACCCCACCCTTTCCAAAGACCACACTGTTAATGATAGTAATAATNTATATATATATATAAAAGGCACAATAACACAATGACTGACATTTCCTTCCATATGTAATCAATAATTTTTTTGTAAATAACAAAAATGTTTTTGTTGGATTCCTAAATATTCAAATAGTGGTTGGACAATTTGATTTTGATGCAACCCGGAAACCAACACAAAACACTTATCACACAACATTTGAAGCAGCAATTGATGATACACTTTAATACACCATTTTGTTTTACCAGACTGCAGTCTATAGAAATGATGTTAACACCACAAGTCAGAGCCCAAGGGTAAAGGAGCTCAAGTTCTTAAATGATGTTTAAATGTTACATCTTTCAATCAACTGCTTGCTAAAACAGTAAAATTATTTCAGATCTTAAACTTGGTTTGTATCCTGTCATAAATGTTGAGCTGGTTTGTTCTCAGGATGGTTGTTCCATGTAATTTAAAAGTTATGCAGGGTTTAAAAAACATTTATTTATATTTATTTTAGGCGTACCATCAAGTAACAAGAATGTATCACTACAAAATAAAGCTTCCAATCCCAATATAGCAGTGTCACTTGTCATGTCTGATTTAGAGCAGACAGTGATGCATGTGATGCACAGACTTGTACTCAAAAAACCTTAGGAATTGTTGTAGTACAATCTATTTGATTTACAAATGTCCTATGGTAATGACAATCTATTTTACATCATTTTGAACTGTTAATTGTAATGTTATATAAGTCACTGGCTTGATGGCTTGTTGTTCTGTGCTAGAATAATTTTTTCTTAAGTAATATAGAGTCATATGTTAATTCACAGTAAATTTGTTCTTTTCAGTTAAAATTATTTGTCTGTTTATTTTACAGTTTTTTTTAAGTAGCCAATGGAAAACCCAAATAAAAAACCTGATAACTCAGTGTTTATTTTATTTCTTAAAAAAAGTGTTCTGTCAACACCAGGATGTTGTAATATTTGACTTTTATTTGGTTAAATCATTTGTGACTCTCATTTTTCTAGGGTTAGAATTCTAACTCTTTCAGTGTCAGTGTTGCAATAGGCAACACTTTTAAAGGTTTTTAACTAAATTATCTCTATTGGTGTTTTTTCCAATGTTATACTCATAATACACAGCTGGGTGCACAGTATATTTCAGCAAGATGAAAGACACCAGTTTAATAATGTTGAGGAATGTGTAACAGATTTTATACAGTGGTTGCTAGTTTTTTAGCTTCTATTACCTCTAGGATGGATTACTGAAATGCCTTACTCTATGGATTTTATAGTAAGTGCATACATATGCACTCTTTAGTCCAAAAAGGAGCAGCAAGAGACTTTGACAAACTCAGAGGACATAAGCTCATCACCCCTGTTTTATCCACACTGGCATTCTGATCACACTGCAGAGTTCCCTTAACCATTTCATGACAATAAGCATACCTAATAATCTTTTCCCTCTTGCTCTCTCTCTCTCACCCCCTCTTCTCTTTCCACTTCTCATTTCATCTCATAAACTATAATTAATAATTACAATGATTATATATAATTAAGATTATTTATTATTAATAATTATTTTTAATTATTGTAATTTATTATTAATAATAAATTGTTAATTAAGAAAGAAATGGTTGAAGGATTTTTTTTAAAGACGTAGTAAGTGTGGTCAGTAAAATGTATAAAATAAAAGTATCTTAGAGAGGCAGAAACTCTGCTTTCAGGTTGGTACCCTGTCTGTCTTGCTGTCATGCTTGTAAAATACAGTTTTAAACTAATCATTATATTGATACAAACCCAATACAAATATTTTCAGGAAAGAGGTCTTCTATTCTTTTAACAACAGAGATAAAAAATTTTCTGGACTATGTTATTTGCATATCAAATCTTTAACCTGCATTTGTAGATGTCATGGGAACTGTGTTCACAGACAATGATTTCTGAGCCCATGCAGTTTTCACCCTCATCCCTTTTTTACAGATATTTCTGTAAAAGATGTTTCAGATACTTTTGATGATATTATGCACTGTAGATATTATTTTCAATTTTATATTGAGGAACATTATTCTGAAACTGTTCAACAATATGTAGACATTTTTTTGCAGATAAATGAACTTCTGCCTTTAGGGTTGTCCAAATTCATAAGCTTCAAAGAACAAGAAGTATAAGGAAGACACTATGCTCCTAATTTATTTTCATTTACATTGTTTGGCTCATGAGATATATATTATATTGCCAAAAATGTGTGGACACCTGTTCATAAGTATGGTATGTGCTTTTTGAGCACCGCATTCCATATTTAGACCCAATTGGCTATTATAATTCCATCCACTCTTCTGGGAGGATGTTCCACTAGATTTGGGAGTGTGTGTTAATGGAGATTTGTGCTAATTCAGACACAAGGGTGTTAGTAAAGTCGGGTAATGATAAAGGTGAGTTGAGGAGGCCTGGAGTGGAGTCAGCATTCCGAAAGCAGGAGATCTTTCACTCCAAAACTATGAAAAGCATCGCTGGCTTTGAAGACAATGATGATCCGCCACTCCAATTGAGTTCTAGACGTGTTTTGTAAGGATGTCATGCCCCCTCGTTTGTTGTGCCGGGCTGCACCGCTTCAGCGTGCTCCTTCCACCCGCTGCTGATGGTTATGTTTGAAGCGCTTGCCCCTCTTGGCACCTGAGGTGGAGATCTTTCTCTTATAAAGCCCTTTTAAGTCTGGTTCCTGTCAAAGTTTTTTCTTTAGGCCATCTCATGGAGTTTTTCCTTGCCACATTCAATGGCTTGCTCATTAGAGACAAATTTAATATTTAAAAAAACAAACATATTTCTTTATCATTTATTGTCCATTTTTAAAAGTGCTATACAAATCAAAATTAATTTAATTATTTAAAACAGCGATGTGGTCCATAGTCAACTGGAGACAGATAGGGGATGAAGCAGACCAGATGAGCACACACTGAGCAAAAAAGCAAAGGCCCTAGTGTTTGCATCCATGGTGGGTCCAGCCAACTGGACCCAGGTAATCTTCAAACTAATTATTTGTCCCCAAATCTGTACATACTTGAGTCTTCCAGGGAGGACTCTTATCCCATTTCTTCTGTCCTCCTAGTGCAAACCATAGAGCTGCATAAGCAACACTTCTGGTGGCCCACCATGGATGCCAACTAGTCCCTAATGTGCAAGCTGGTGGTGACTTAGCAAGAAAAATCTCTTTGAAATGGCACAAGGAAGAAACCTTGAGATTAACCAGACTCAAGAGGGAACCCATCCTCAACAGAGTGGCACTGAATGTCCATTTATTACAGCTAAACAATGTTGAGGTGATAAGCTTAGCAGTGATGGTGAACAATGCAAACTATAGTCCTGAGTCAATGTAGCAGACTGTTCAGTCCAAATCCATCCTCATAGCTCCTGTGTTCAATTTAGTGGCCTCCAATCAAAGAGAACACCATCCAGAGGCAGGCTGTGGCAAACTGAGTAGAGTGGCAGGAACAGTGGTCACTGGTACCTCAGGAGTATGTTTAATTTGACTGAGAAAGAGAGAGAGAAGAGGGGTGAAAGGGAGAGATAGATATTGATTATTAAGTATTCTTATTGTTGTATAAAGGTTAAAAACACTGTGCAGTTAACTAAACTAAACTAAAAGGTAACACAGACATGGGGGATTTCTAGGAAAAGAGATGGCCCAACACACCACCATCAACAAACCTGAGTAAACGCGTCATAGTGAGGGGATGACAGCATTCAAATATTCCAGTTTACTGAACACTCTAAGTTCATGATCCCTCTAGATTTGCCCCTTGACCTAAGAAAAACCTACCAATAAAAGGCTTGACTAAATGAATGTTTTCAGCCTCAACCCGAACACTAATTAAAAGGCTCACAATTATATGGTTATTTGTTGTCTATGACTTAATCCTTGATAATTCCCCTTGTATATCACTCGAATTTTATGGTCTTTTTTTTATTGTTTTCTTATCATATTATAATTAGGGATATATTATTTGTCCTCACTTTGGTCTGGACATAACAAAAAGGTGAGCAAAAACGGTAGGCCAATTAAGACAGTATGTTTCTGTGTATGCCTGTGGGAATTAAGAAAGGGCAATTAACATTGTTTGTAAGACTTTTAACACATAACATATACCCCTTAATTTATTCTCTATAGATACCCAAAAGTCCCAAATGACTAGTGTGACAAGATATGAATTCCTGAGAGAGTGCAGTTTTTGTAAACAGGCAAAACTGGCAACAGTTGCATGGTTAGGTATACTCTGGAAACCTTACTGAAAATGCTAAATGTTTAAAGATAAAACAGTAGTTGTATGTATCTAATGTAAAATTACAAAAGAAATTAACATTTCAGTCTGATTGAGGTCTGGACTTTGGCTGCACCACTGCAACATTTGATTCTGTTCTTTTTTCTCCCCATTTGGCTGTAGATTTAATGCTGTGCTTGGGATTATTTTCCTGTTGCATTACCCAATTTTGTCCAAGATATATCTGACAGATGGCCTCACATTTGATTCTAAAATACTTTGTTACACAAAGGAGCTCATGCAAGGTAATTAGGTGCTGTGGCTGCAAAACAAGCCCAAATAATCACTCCTCTGCCACCATGCTTGACAGCTGGGATAAATGTTTGACCGAATGTGGGGCTGTGCGTTATGGCCAACATTTGCACTTTGTTGTCATCTGGCCAAAGGACCTTTTTCCAGGAATCTTGTGGCTTGTTCAGATACAGCTTTGCAAACATAAGCTATGCTGCCATGTTCTTTTTTAAAGAGAAAAAGCTTTGTCCAGACAAAATATACTTTGTCTTTTTCAATTAAACTGTCATAAAATTTCATATTTAACATGCTAACTGAGGCCTTTAGAATTTGAGATGTTACTTCTGGTAGTTTTTTTTGTGGAGCATTGCATATCCATATTCAAATTGTAAATAATGTTCCTCACTGTAGAATTATGGACTTTCTAATGTTTGAAAATAGTCTTATATGCCTTCCCAGATTTATTGGCAGCTTGCCTGCAGCAGTTACCTCTCTAAGATCATTGCTGATGTCTTTCCTCTTTGGTAATGTGTTACACAACTGAATGTTTCAGACCAAAAAATTGCTAAAACTTTGAATTGGTCTGAATTGAGGTGGTCACACTTGCTGATGATCAATTATTCAAGGGTATATGATTAACAGCACCAGCCTGCTACTTAGCATCTTAAATCCTGTGGAAAATGGCCACGATTGGGATCGACCACGATTGGGACCGACAGACCAGTCTTAACATAATTTGGTCGTAAGTAGAGTAGGATATATGTACAGTACTGTAAAATGAGGCCGCAAGCTGGTACACACTGTCGTACGCTGCAGCTAGCGAATATGGTCGAATGGTCGTAAGTTGCATAGGTCGTAATTTGACGACTACCTGTACTTAGTTTTTTACATGTGGCTTTTCCAGGGTGTCCTTATTTTTGTAAAATAAATATTGACACAGTGTAGTATGTCATGTTGTTCTTCATTGGAAGTTGTATTTATCTAATATTAATACCTGCTATAATTATACTCATATATACTAATATTTATACTGGTCTCCTGGTGGTCTAGGGGTTAGGATGCGGCGCTCTCACCGCGGGGGACGTGTTCGATCCTCGGTCAGGGAACCAACCCCAGCCACTCTTAGTGCCGGTACCAAGCCCGAATAAATGGTGAGGTTTGCGTTAGGAAGGGCATCCAGCGTAAAAACATGTGCTAAATTAAACATGCGGATGATCCGCTGTGGCAACCCCTAATGGGAGAAGCCGAAAGAAAGTTTTTATACTAATACTTATTATAGTGTAGGGAGTGAAGTTTGAGGTCATACTATGATTTATTATGGCTAAAAAGTCCTATTAATTTTTTTTTTCAAACCTAATCAGCTCAATTTATGTGAAAAAAACTTTCAGCACACAAATATATCAATAGAATGATATTAATTGGTCAAACACTGATTGATATCTATTAAAATTGTCATGAGCCCAAAGCCTTAAGGCTAAACAATTTCCTTTAGAACCAAATTAAATACCAGGAATTGAGAGAGGCAGTTTTGGTTTAAGGTTTATTTGTATTATTACTCTTAAGATGTTCTTCTTGGCTTTAAACTGACCCTGAACTGTATGTTCGTGCTAAGTAGATGCCACAAAAACAAGTTAAAAACAGCATGCGCTCTCTACCCTGATTGGTGGCTGACTACGTGCTTAACCAGTTAAGTTTTTTTACACTCATAAATAAAATGGAACGACTGATTTCAAAAAATTTATTTGAGTAAAAAGTAAGATTTGAATTTGAAATTAAGTGAAGTTAAAGTAAAAGTCTGCCCAAATGGAAATACTTCAGTAAAGTACAGATACATGAAAAAGCTACTTAATTACAGTAACTACTTAATTACATTTACTTCATTACTGTCCACCACTGGAGGTAAACACCAGAGGTGGTCTACCAACAACTGTTTACAATAAAACAACACAGAGAGCCATAAATTATTTATAAACAAAATTGGAAAGTTTGAAAAGACAAAATTTTACCATGTGTAATGAGATAGCATTAGGATTAAAAAAAACCAAAACAAAATTACCACTGATAATAGCTGGCAACCTGTCACATTTTTTGTGGACACAGTTGCAACCTTATCAGTTTTGAAATAATCTGCCTTATCCAAAACCACAAAGAAAAGAAGTAGAAACAGCACAGTTGTGGGTGCTGGAGGTCTTCCAATGACAAAGCCCTATACAACAGCAGTATCTTTCACATTGGAACACTGCACAATTAAACATTAATTCTTACTGTAAAATTGACCATTTATGTTCTAGGCACAGATCTGATGTGTTACTTCGCGCGTAAGGTTGTGTGATGGTTTCAAAATTGCCACAGGTTATGCAGATTGTTAAATGCTTGCCTGACACATTGCTGTATGTCTATGAGCAGTCTCTCCTGCCATCTACTGTTATGGAATTGTCAGAACAACTGTCACTTCCTTACACACACACTCACACACACACACACACACACACACACACACAAAAAAAAACATACATCATGTGAAAATGAAAGTACAGCCTCTTTGAAGTCTATGTTTTATGTATCAGTATATAATAAAAATCATCAGTCCCTTATCAGGTTTTCGAGTGTGAACCACAGCACAAAATAACAGACTTTTGTTACCCACACTGTAAAAAATATTAATATGATCTACAAAATGTTATGGTGAAGCATTTTTACACTTAAAAAAATTGAGTAAATTTGAAACTGTGAAATCATTGAAATATACTTTAAAAGTTAAATAAATGTGACTAAAAAGATTAAGTAGATTTAAATAATGAAATGAACTGATATCATAAATAAAATTGAGTAAATATAATTAAAAAAAATTAAGTAGATTCAAATAATTAAATTAAGTCATCTCATAAATAAAATTGAGTAAATATAATTAAAATCCCTAAACAATAGTAATTTGATAGTAAATAAAAAACACTAAAAATAAATTTAAATTTAAGGGTAGATTAAATTTACATGCTGTATATACAAATGTCCTATATTTAACTCTTTACTGTAAAGTAAACTGTATTTACTATTCAGTCCAATAGTACAAAAACCAAAATGAAAAACACCACCATATCATTTTAAACATTTATTTGTCAAATTTGATCATGACTACAATTAAAAAAAAATTCAATACAAATTTCAGCCACTGAACTGAAATTCTTTAAAAATTACAAAGTTATACATTAATACATTTATATGCCACATTAGACCAGTGACATGTCATTAACCAACCTGGCATACTTTAAAAATGACAACATTGAAAATTTTAAATTTTAGCTACTGGACTCATATGGGGACTAACAAACATACAAAATTCATCAACCTTTTGGCCTTATAAAACTTAACAGGCCTGAAGCGGAGTACAATTTAAACCTTACATTAGATAACACCCATCCAAAATGCATTTTAACAATTATACAACACATGGATGATGGAAAACAGTCTATGTAATCAAGTAATTTTTTAGTGTCTGTACCTTGGTTGAAAGTTTAAGTGGATTCAGCTCTAGGAAAAAATTTTGAAAGACCTCCAAAGTATATTTAATGTTCCTGGGGCATCGCAGGTCCAAGGCATATGTCAATCCCATAAGATAGCAGCAGGCTCTGCTAAGATCACAGAGTTTGTTGAGGACAACAACACCCTCAATCACAATGCCTACATCGGTGACTGACCTATCTTTCTGAATCAGGTAGATCTTTAGCACTTCCTCTGCTAATTCATCTTGAACACAAATAGGTTGATCAGCAACATCCTGAAGACACAAATATACTAAATATTCATGGCCATTACAAAGGAAAAAATTTACACACATAAACTAAAAACATTACAGTTTAAAAACATGCTTTACAACTTTTGAACTTTGCACTTATACAGAGACACTAATGTAGACTTTTTACACGCAGTAATATTGTAGTTTGGACAATTAAGTTACGACATGATGTGAACTCACCCTGAGAGGCAGCGTTCTTTTAATGGACCATGGCGCTACAGCCCACCGAGATTTGTCCTATTAACGTTATCTCTTACATCAGACTAGTTAACTTACAATTGCTGGACTAACTTAGTCGTTATTTTCTGCATTTAACTTTCACACGTGACTTTATATGCCCACCACTCAAGTAAATAACAATGACAAAACATACTCAATTTATTTAGTTGATGCAAAATAAATTGATTGGAAGTTAGTAATCGTTTTGGTCTTTAAGACTAAGAAATGTAATTGCATCATTCTCAAATATTTTAATTGAAATGTACCAAAAATATAAATTATAATAATTTGTTAGTTAAATGCTAATTTTTCAAAATAAAATATATTTAATTAATTAAGTAAATATTATTACCAATTAATTTTGGTAATTCCAATTGAAATAATCTCTTAAATGATATTTAGAGATTTTATTGAGTTAATACAAGTATTCATTTTTGTGATATTTACAAAGCCACTGAATTATTATTTACAGTGCATGTCCACAATTTCATTTTAGTAATTTTCTCATTTTTCCCTTAAAATAAAAAAAAAAATCCTCAATTTAAACATTTGATGTGTTTTCTATATTTGATAAAATATGGGTTTATGGAATTTTCCAATCATTGCATTGTCACTTGTCTAGGAGTGGAGCATGCCAGGTTGGTTCTCGAGGGAGCCAACTGCACAGATTGCTCTTGCATGGCGCTTGCTCCCAAAGAGCACTCTTTGAGGAGGGTGCTCCGTCTGCTAGTGGTTCTGGCCCAGCTTAAACCAAGGCAAAGTGGCATTTAAGGGCCTGGGGCTCACAAGTGGGCCTCACAGAGGGATTGGAGATGGGCTCATCCCATTCCCCTCCTTTATCTGCCTGGTCCAGCGACCGGTTCGAAAAGCATGCCTTTCAACAGTTTCTTCCCTTTGTGTGGTGAGCGCTCAGCTCTGCCTTTCTTCCTCTAAAGAGGGGGGGTGGAGGTCTGTGAGCCTCCTAAACCTACCCCTCAGGCAGAGAAGCTCCTAGTGTTTGTGACCCGTAATGTTGCCAGTGCTCAAAGTTCAAGCACTGCCCACCAAGCCCCTGAGAACCACCTTGCTGCTGGTAGGCAAAGCCTATGCTTCAGCGGCTCAGGCCACAGCCTGTCTGCACATTATGGCTGTGCTGCATGCCTATCAGGCTGATCTGCTCTGGGAGCTAGACGTTGGAGATGTCTTGAGTGGTCAGCAGGTCCGTGAGCTCCACTGTGCTATAGACCTAGGGCTACCATAGAGACTGCTAATGGCCACCTATAGAAATAACACTTGTTTCTACTCAGACATATTTGGCTAACACTGTCAGATAGGGATAGGGCTGTTCTCCTGGACGCACCGCTGGTTCCGATCAGTCTATTCGGCGACGCTGTTAATGTGGTTGTCAACAGGTTTCAGGAGGCCAAGAATCAGTCAGATGCATTCCAGCGGTTCCTCCCATGTCGCCCCCCTTGGGGCTACTCAGCGAACGTAGCCCCCACCACAAGCCAGGCTTTGAGAGATGCAAAAACAGAGTGTTGCAATATACACTCGTCTCGTTGCCCTGTGTTATTTTTGAGTTAGATTTGACACAGATTTATCATGTTTGCCTTTATTATATTTATTGTTTATTATATCAATCCATTTGAATTATTGTGCATTCCGTGCATGACAATGACAAGTTACTTTGCCTACATCATGGATGGAGCAGGTGAGAATAGTCAGCATGCCACAATTCACACCTCAAGTGAGATTGAAACTACCCTTGATTAATTACCTGACAGAACTAATAAGCACGACCATGGTTACACTTGGGGATTGACTTTGTGACAGATTTACCGCAGTCGGAGGGGTACACCTGCATTCTTGTGGTGGGGACCGGTTCTCCAAGGCCTGCTGCTTCGTCCCCTTCCGTGGCCTCCCTACTCCACTAGAGACCGCCGAAGCCCTCTTCCACCATGTATATCGGAACTTCGGTCTCCCCGAGGAGACAGTCTCAGACCGTGGCTCCCAGTTCACTTCACATGTGTGGGGGGCATTCTTTCGGTTCCTGGGAGTATCAGTCAACCTGTCTTCTGGTTACTATCCTCAATCAAATGGCAAACAGAAAGAAAAATCCAGGAGCTGGGACGGTACTTTTGCCACCAGGACCAAAAAGATATGAGCTGATTCATTCCCTGGGTGGAGTATGCGTAAAACTTCCTGCATCAGGACACTACATGCATGAGCCCTTTAAGGTTGTGAGGTGGATTAATGAGGTGACCTATCGGCTGTAGCTCCCCTCCGATAACGGATACACCTAACTTTCCATGTGTCGCTCCTCAAGCCATACGTGCCACCAAACGCTTGTCGCTCCTAGCAAGCGTAGGCTGCTTCCTGGAGAACAACACGTGAGAGATTATCGCCGACTTTTTTTCCCTCTACACTTCTGCTTCTTACCGATGTGGAAGACACGATGCGTCGCCGCAATGGATCCTCCTTCACCGGAAATCCTGGAATGTAGACCACCAAAAATAAAAATAAGATGCAACAAGTTTAATGTGTTAAAAAATTAGTGTGTATTCTGAAAATCTTACATGTAATAACGCGGAAGTCTCATGAGCATTGTTCTTAATTGTTTGTTGTCATTTCCTATTTTTTTATTTCCCCCCTCTATTTCTTTCAGCTTCTTCTGTGTGTCTGTCAAATTTGTACTCATACATATGTGATACTCATCAACAATCATTTGGGCAACATTTCTCTGTGGTAAGGGAATCACTGTAATTTTCCTTTGGCCAATTTAAACATTTAGATCAGCTCATCAGCTTTTGCGTTGGTTTGCAGCATTCAACTTTATAAACATTCACACACATTTTTGTGGGACCCGTGCAGGCTCTGGTCCTGGGACAGGAGGTGCATGCTCTCCTGAGAAATCGGGCCATCTAGGTGGTTCCCTCCTCCTTGTTCAGAGAGTCAGGCTGCTACAGCCCGTGCTTCGTTGTTCCGGAGAAGGACGGTGGATTGCATCCCGTTCTGGATCTCCGCTACTTGAACCACTCACTTTTGAGGCTCGGGTTCAGGTTTCTCGTTTAGAGAGGTCGTGTCTCAGGTCAAGTCCGAGGACTAATTTGTCATACGCTAGATCTGGAGGTTGCATGCTTCCATGCAGCCGTCCTTCACTGCGCATGGGAGGTTTCTGAGGTTGCTTTCGGAGTGAAGCTTACAAATATCTGTCCTTCCGTGCGGCCTAGTGCCCTCACCCCATGCCTTCAGAGTGCGTGAACCCTGCTGCGGCTTCAGGGCATCCGCATTCTGTATTATGTCGATGATTGGTTGATGTTGGCTCGTTAGAGCACCTGGCAGTTCGGCATTGAGATGCTGTTCTCGCCTGCATGAAGGTACTGGGGTTCAGACTGAGACGCCGGGTAGTGTGTACTTTTCCCAGCGCGGAGGGCCACTTTCTCGGCATGGTGTGGGACTCGGCTGAGTTGCGGGCACGGTTGTCTCCCGCCCGGTTTGTAGTCATCCTCACTGCAGTCAGGAGGGTAGGGGCAGGCCACCTAGTCACTGTGAGGCAGTTCCAGAGGCTGCTGGGTCTCATGTTGGCAGCGTCCAATGTATTTCCACTCGGCTTTCTCCGCATGTGGCCCCTCCAGTGGTGGCTCCGGGGCAGAAGGGTTCTCCCCTTGAGGGAGTCTGTATCATCACATCAAGGTCTCACGGTGTGCCCTTTGAGCCTTGGTTGCATGGTAGAACCCTAAGTTCTGTCCCCAGGCCCCGTTTTAGGGACTCCTTGTCATCGCGCAACGCTAACAACGGACGCTTCCCTCACGAGGTGGGGAGCGGCCATGAGTGGCCACTTTGCCCAGGGTCTGTGGAGTGGCCAACGTCTCTTGTGGCACAAAGGTTGCCAGGAGATGCTGGCAGTGTTGTTGGGGTTACAACACTTCCTCCCAGTCCTTAGAGATCGCTATGTGTTGATCCACATGGACAATACTGCGGTGGTCTCGTACGTCAACCAGCTGGGGGGGCCTCCGGTCTCCCCCTTGCAAGCAACTGCAAGCAACATATGAGGAGCTGTATGAGAGGTTGAACACTAAGGAAGGTGAAAAGGATTTGTACCGATTGGTCAGGCAGAGGGACTGAGCTGGGAAGGATGTGTTGCAAGTAAGAGCAATAAAGGATGGAGATGGAAATGTGTTGACTAGTGAGGAAGATGTGTTAAGAAGATGAAGGGAGTATTTTGAGCAGCTGATGAACGAGGAAAATGAGAGAGAGAGAAGGTTGGATGATGTGGAGCTAGTGATGCAGGAAGTGGATAGGATTAGTAAGGAGGAAGTGAGAGCAGCGATTAAGAGGATGAAGAATGGAAAGTCGGTTAGACCAGATAAAATACCCGTAGAAGCATGGAGATGTTTAGAAGAAATGGCAGTGGAGTTTTTAACCAGATTGTTTAACAAGATTCTGGAAGGTGAGAGGATGCCTTAGGAATATAGAAGGAGTTTGCTGGTACCGATATTTAAGCTTAAGGGATATGTGCAGGCCTGCAGTAACTACAGGGGAATTAAGTTGATCAGTCACACAATGAAGTTATAAGAAAGAGTAGTGGAAGCTAGGCTGAGAGAAGAGGTGTGAGCAACAATATGGTTTCATGCCGAGGAAGAGCACCACAGACGCATTATTTGCTTTGAGGATGTTGATGGAGAAGTATAGAGAAGGACTATGCTGTCGCACATGTTGGACGTTTTGGTGACAAGGTGAGGGAGGCAAGATTGAGATGGTTTGGACATGTGCAGAGGAGGGACTTGAGTAAAATTGGTATGGAGACGAATGATCTGCTGTGGCAACCCCTAATGGGAGCAGCGGAAAGAAGAAGAAGAAGACATTAGAGATTTGGCCTGTAGTAAAGCAGGAATATTCATGGCTCATTGTACAAATTGTATTCCAAATGCATTCATTAAATTAATAATTAATGTATTAAATTTCAGTTGAGCAGTTTCAGTTCAGCAGAAAAACACAAATTCATTTTCGTGAAGTGACAACTTGTTGATCTTTTATTTTTTTTGCCAGTGCATCAATAAACAGTACTTTCAGTAGGAACAGTGTTGTTGAAATCCTTATTTTGCCAGTTCATCAAAGTCTGGAGTAAGTTTTGTTGTGGCAATTCTCAGGATAGATCCGAGGTGTTTGTCAATTAACCTGGATCTGTGTTGTCCACTCCCTATTAAACACTCGGCGCTCACTATCCACTTTTCTTTTCTTTGATAAGCTCATTTTTGCAGAAGGGCTCATAAGAGAAGAAGAGAGTTATACCTGGGGTCAATGTAGCTGAAGTCCCCCATCTTTTGGGGACACTTGGGCATTCAAGGGGAAAGTTAAATTGGACAAGGTTTACCCGTACATATATTAATATAATTTAATCACATTTGGCGGGCCGTAGTTTGCCCATAACTGCATTTAACACTAATGTGATATTTCCTTTATTGAAAAGAACCATATTTAAAATTTGAATCTTTATTTCTTAAATAAGATTCTCTTCATATTCACATTTATTAGTTCATTTAACCTGGATCAGCCCTCGGTGTACGCAGTTCTGGAGGTGCTGGACCCCCGCTGTCGGGGCAGAGTCGTGGAATGCCTGGTGGCAGGGGCGTATATATACTTTTTATAAAAAGTAAATTCGTCCCCCTCACTTTTTTTTGTGTAGAGTGTGTGTTCGTGACATGTTGAGATTTTAATGGAGCAATGTGTATGCAGAGTGAATGCAGTGAATGCAGAGTGATTTATGCAGTGTATGCAGAGTGATTTAAAATTCAAAGAGCCAAGATAGTTTCTACATGACGTTCACGTATCCATGGCAATCAGTCACTCACTTGTCACGTCATCATCACGCGCCCTAGTACTGTAGCACGAGCTGAGCCGCGGTCCAACATTCGGTTCCGATGAGCTCAAAACGGTGAAAAACGCTTCACTCCTTTTTTACAAAAAAGTCAAGTAGTATAAGTTGCATATGGTATCCGAATTGTGTTGCTCTTGTTGAATAATTAGCAAGTTTCAAAGGTTTTAAAGGATTGTATGGAAAAAAAGCTGCTTGGACAAACGTTCACTTTTTTCTGTGTATTTTCCTTAAACTCTTTTATAACGTCTTTTGTTTTAGCAAGTGTGATATCAAAGCCCTTCAAATAAGAATAAAGATAATGTTGAACTGAGATTTTACAGCATGTTTAACTCTGTGTCACGGTATGTACACGAAGAGACGAGGACACGAATAGTAACATTAAAGATGTGATTTTAATAAGAAGAAGCAGGTAAATCACACATACATACAACGTAAAGACGATAACCGACAAGTGAAGACAGTGGTGATGAGTATAAATAGAGTCCAGATGAACAGACAGGTGGATGACGGGGTGCAAAGGATGATGGGTAATGTAGTCCGGTGAATGAGGGTGGATCAGGGGTTTTCAACTGGTTCTGTGCCAGGGACCACCAGTCTGACTAACAAGTGGGGAGTTTCTAGCCTTGCCCTGTACTTGTTCTTTAGATATGCCAGTTTGGAAAAAACGCTCTCAAAGGTATGTAGTTTAAATGGGTAAAAGACACATCAATGCTTTTACTGTAAGTTCTGGAAATTCTGTCTGGCAACCTATCCAGAACTTATTATTAGCACACTGTATTAAATGACATAAATGGAGAAAAAAAAGAATTGTATTGTTCACTTAAACATACTGCCAAACACTGTGTCAGTTTATCCTGTGTCCGTTTGAACATTTGAGATGTTTTCATTAAGTTCAGTCCCACTAATGTTTGGAAAAATAAATTATGGAAAAATGTGATTTTAATAGTGAAATTATGTAGGCGGTCACGGACCACATGCAATGCCGCCGCGGACCACCGGTTGAAAACACCTGGGGTAGATGACAAGGAAAACGTTACAGTATGCTGATAGGAACAATCTTTATTTTATGGCGTGCTCTTTCACTAATTTTACGTTTTGGCAGTTTTAAGTAGCTTTATATATTGAGATATATGTTCGCTTTAACACTGTGTAAAAAGCTACTACTTTTAACCAAACCAGACAGGAAGCTTAAAATAAGTGACACTAAATGTGTATTTCATCTCATTGGATAACTGAGTATCCATTACTGTGTGCCATGTACTGTGCATACACAAAATACAATTTGAAATATGTAAACAATATACTCTTAGTACCATTATAAGGACATCCTTGTACTTTATACTCAAAAAGGTACACATTACTACCTTAGAGAATCAATATGTACCGTAATGTACAACTATAGATTTTTGGGTAAATAAGGTACAAAGATGGGTACTGTCCCAGTGGCAAGCTGTTGTATTTCTTTCTTTCTTTCTGTTTTATAATCATATATAATCATAAAGCAAATAAAGCAAAAAAATTATGATTAAAAATAAACCTGTCAATTACGCAAAGGTTAACTGAAAAAACAAACAAACAGGTAACACTAGACATTTCGTCCCCCCCACTTTTGAAATGATGGCTACGCCCCTGCCTGGTGGACTTGAAGGGTTATGGTCCAGAGGAGTGGTATTGGGTGGGCAGGCAGGACATTCTGGACTCGGCTCTCCTGGAGGTAGTAATTGCTACCACTGTATACAGGGCAGCCTATATCCAAAGAAATACAGGTAAACACAGTGGTGTGTGGTCAGGGCCAGCAAAGCCTTCTCTGCTGGCCTAAACACTATCAGAAGCACTGACCTACATTTACAACTTAAATTCTAATATTTGTTTCATGAAATTGTATTAATTTATTCCCAACAGTTCAATCTCTTTATTTAGTAGCATTGCTCTTGGCTGCACTGCTTCCAGTACGTGTATGTGGATGTTGGATTTTTTGTACAATCAGAATTCAGCCTCTATGTGCTGTCTTGTCAATCTAATCTGCCCAGGGCCTGCAAAGTCTATACTGCTGTACCTTTTACCATAGAGAATATTATGAATGGGTCTGTTTCTTTAACCAGACCCATTTTACTTGGCCCAGAATAGCATCAGCAAAACACGTGTGTAGCATGCTGCACACATTAATACATCACAAATCGAAATACTTGAAAGTGAAAGTTTTTTTTTGCATTTTATAATGAGTTAATTTCTTTTACAAAAGCCCTTAAAGTGATTAAAAAGAAAAATGCAATGAATCTTTTGTCCTTTATAGAAAAATATAATTTACAAAATAAACCATAGCCCTGTTTATTTTTATCCTTTTTTAATTTAATTTTATAATTATTATAAAAAAAATATTTATCTATTTTTTCCCTCTTTAACCTAAATATGTGTTTTTTCATGCACCTGTTCTGTGTATTGTAATGTAAATTGTTCTGTTATTGCCACCTTGTTTGTATATGGCTAATTGCTTAATAAAAAAAAATAATAAATACAAAAAAAGACTGTTGTACTTTCTGTATATCTTGAATGACAGGTGTCTCATCCAATGATCGGTAAGTGTTCCATTCACAAACTATACCTACCTTTTCCGGTTCGTCCAAATTGTCGTTGTGTTTTCAGATTTTTAATTTATTTTGTTCCGCATTTGTTATTTTGTTTTTGCGTTTATTTTGTTTTTGCATTTGTTATTTTGTTTTCTGATTTGTTAATGTGTTTGCACTTCTCGGCCACTGTAATAATGCAATGTTGTTGAGTTTAAAAATAAGAATATCAACACAACTTTTTATTTATTTTAACACATCTTTTGATAAATACTTTGATTATGATCCTTATTTATTATTATTTTTTCACTTGTTACAGAATATCAACCGTTCCACGTCAGGTTTCTAAAATGACCATGTCAAAGATACCAGTTGGATAAACATGTTCACATTTTTTCTGAAGCACAATGTAACAGGGGCTTTAATGGAGAATCTACTGAAGCTGTTAAGGTTATGTAGGGGGATGCTGCAAGCATCCAACGTAGCAAGTACATTCTAGAGAAGGTTTTGTAGACAAATCAGAATTCTATCACTATTGTGGTGTTTGCAGCTCTTACCTCTTGGCCTTTCAGTGTCTAAGGACAGCAAATTAAAATGACAGATTTGCTCATCAACACAAACTTTGAGACTTTGAAACTTTAAAATAGATATCACACACCACTGCTTGAGGTATTTCCCTCCAATGTATGTTCACTATGTAATAAAACATTACGAATTACAGCTTCTGCTGGAAATAAACTAGATTTTTCTTCATCCTCCGTTACGCGCTTCACAGAAACGTGGCTGTGTGAACAGATACCGGCTGCAGCTGGCAGTACTCCAGCTTTTGCTTGTGGTGGAATGTAAACACCGTCCAGAATGAATGAATGATGAATGAATTAATCATTCATTCATTCTGGACGGTGTTTACATTCCACCACAAGCAAATGTGTAGGAGGCACAGCACTCTCTTGCCGATCAGATCCAGTGTGTGTAATGCACACAAACTGACTCATATATTATTGTCCTTGGCGAATGGGCGGATTTACCGGGGTGGGACGGTGTAGCAACTGCCACCCTAAGAAAAAAAATATGTATAATCTGTAATATATATTCTTAAAGGGATTAAAAACAGAAAAAAAAATTCAATCAGTTTACTCCAAGCAGAATCTGTATTTTAAATTTCCTTCTGTATTATTAACATTTTGAAATGTTTGATTATAAAAAATACCAGTTAATACTGTTCTTTTTTTACTTTTTTCATGTAGCCTAGTTTATTATAATTACAATAATAATAATAATAATAATAATAATAATAATAATAATAATAAATATAATTAAAACTACAGCTTTCTTTTATTAAAAAACAGTCTTGTACTTGCCATCAAGTCACAGCCAATCATACAATCATATTTTATTATATGACTTTGTCTAAATGTTGGCCCTATTAAATAAAAGGAAAATAGAAATTGAATTAAAAAAAAAGTATTTTTGCAAGATATTTTAAAATGTTTGCTGCATGGCTAAACAAAGGCCTGTGCTACTTGTGGGAGGAAAAAAGTCAAAGCCAAAAGGGGCAGTTTTACAATGTGTTTGAGTCAATCTCTTCTTACCTTTCATTCATGACTAGATGCAAAGTGTAATTTAACAAACCGTTTTTGCTGGTGGCTGATTAGGGAGTATAAGACCTTTAGGACTGTGTAAAGGACATTAGACTGTGATTATTGACCCTAGTCTTTCCTTTGAAGCTCATGTGAATAACATTACAGTTTGAACTTCTGTACCATTATGATCTCCTACTGAGTTGAAAAGGTGCAGGCTATTTGTTGATACCTCAAATAATGAAGACTACAGCAGGGGGCAGATCTTTCTGTTATAAAGATCCCCAGTTATTGAACGGTCTTCCAATTAGTGTTCGGGACTCAGACACAGTTTCAGTGTTCAAGTCCAGGCTGGAAACATATATATTTAGTCAAGTCTTTATCAGTAGATTTTTCTTAAGTAAAGGAGCAGATCTAGAGAGAGCATGGATATAGAGTGTTTGGTAAACTTGGATATTTGTATGCTGTCGTCCCCTCACTCCCACATGTTTACTCAGGTTTGTTGATGATGGTGTTGTGGATCGTCTCTTATCCCAGAGATCCCTCATGTCTGTGTTACCTTCTGGTTCTCCCTTTTATTTATGCTGACATAGCGAGTCTTGCCGGAGTCCCCAACTACACAGTGTCCGTAACTTTCATAAAACAACAAGCACACATAATAATCCATATCCTTCTCTTCCTGTCACCCCTCTTCTCTCTCTCTCTCTCTCTCTCTCTCTCTCTCTCAGTCTAGTTAAACATGCTCCTGAAGTTCCAGTGACCACTGTTCCTGTCCCTTTTCCCTCCACGAATCTTCCCACTTTTTCCAGGCCCGCCTCTGGATAGTGTCCTCTTTGATTGGAGGACACTCTGCAGCTGAGGACAGTTTCTAATCAACACCTTGGGTGGTTCAATGAAATTCCGGGATAAGAACGGGAGCTTTGAGGATAGATTTGGACTGTAGTTAATGTAAGCAGTACATTAGCAGACTCAGGACTACAGTTTGCTTACAATTACCCTCACTGTACCCCAAAACATCGTATATCTGCAATAAATGACATTCGGTGCAACCCAGATGAGGATTGGTTCCCTCTTGAGTCTGGTTCCTCACAAGGTTTCTTTCTTATGCCATCTCAGGGAGTTTTTCCTTGCCACGGTCGCCACCAGCTTGCTTATTAGGGACAAACTTATGCTTACAAAGAACAATCTTATTAATTTTTATCACCACATTATCTGTGTTAAGCTGCTTTGAGACAATGTTCATTGTTAAAAGCGCTATACAAATAAAAAAGAATTAAATTGAAATGAATTTTGGTGACTCAAAAAGATCGCCATTAGGGTTGCACAAGCCAGTGCACTCTTTGTGCCAGTCCCAAGCCTGGATAAATGGGGAGGGTTACTTTAAGAAGGGGATCCATTGTAAAAGGAGAGAAGACAGCAGGAAAAGGAGAAGTGTAGGAGAGTGGAGGTCAGGGTGGCCGGTGACTGGTTAAGGGAGAGAGGTAGCTGATATGATGGAGAGGAGAAAAGTAGATATGATGATCCTGAAGGAAGAGTACAGTAAAAGTGTAGTGGAGGTGAAGAGAGTTTCTGAAGCTGGAAGTTGAAGGGGTGATAATAAATGTTATCAGTGCCTATGCTCCACAATTGGGTTGTGAGATGGAGGTGAAGGAGTGAGTTAGAAATGAAAGATTGGTGATTGGGGCAGAATTAAATGCATGTAGGTGAAGGGAACAGAGGTTATGAGGAGGTGATGGGTTGGAGAATGTAAGGTGTTGGCAGGGGACTGTGTAGCTAGACAGCATCGGATGGTGGTCTGTAGGATGGTTTTGGAGGTGAAGAAGAAGGCTCAGTGTTGGTAAAGAGGTACTGGATGATTGGTCAACTACTGCAATAGTGATAAGGGATACAGCTAGAAAGGTACTTTGTGTGACATCTGGAAATATTTATTTCTATTTCCAGATGGTGGAATGGTGGTGGTGGTGGTGGTGGTGGAATGAGAGTGCATAAGAAGAAAGAGGTTTGCAAAACAAAATTGGGATTGACACCGAGATGAGAAAAGTAGACAGGAGTACAAGGATTACAAGTACAATAAGTACGTGTACTTGTACAAAGCAGTACAATAATAAAGTATGGAGATGGAAATATGTTGACTAGTGAGGAGTGTATGTTACAGAGATGGATGGACTATTTTCGAGCAGTCGATGAACAAGAAAAATTAGAGAGAAAGAGAGGGTTGGATGGTGTGGGGATTGTGAAGCAGGAAGATTAGTAGAAGGATTAGTAAGGAGGAGGTGAGTAAAAAGAGTAAAAAGTCGGTTGGACCAGATGGCATACAGGAAGAAGCATGGAGATGTTTAGGAGAGATTGCAGTGGAGTTTTTTAACCAGGTTTTTTTAACAAGATTTTGGAAGGTGAGCGGATGCCTGGGGATTGGAGAAGGAGTGTGCTGGTACCGATCTTTAAGAATAAGGGAGATGTGCAGTAACTACAGGGAAATTAAGCTGATCAGTCACACCATAAAGGTGTTGGAAACAGCAGTGAAGTCTGCAGTGGAACGACAGACTGGTTCAAGGTGGAGGTTTGACTGCAGCATAAATCAGCTCTGAGCCCTTCCTGTTTGCAGTGATGACAGGTTGACAGATGAGGTCAGACAGGAGTTTCCGTGGACTAAGATGTTTGCGGATGATATTGTGATTTGTGGTGAGAGAAGGGAGCAGATTGAGAAGAGCTGGAGGTATGCGCTGGAAAGAAGGAGAATGAAAGTCAGTAGTAGTAACACAGAGTACATGTCTGTGAATGAGAGGGAGGGCAGTGGAGTGGTGTGGTTGCAGGAGAAGAGGTGGAGAAGGTGGAGGAGTTCAGGTACCTGGGATCAACAGTGCAAAGTAACGCAGAGTGTGTTAAAAAGTGAAGAAAATAGTGCAGGAGAAGAGTGGCTGGAGTGATTTGTGATAGGAGGGCATCTGCAAGAGTGAAAGGGAAAGTTTATAAGACTGTGGGTGAGACCTGCTATGTTGTATGGTTTAAAGAAAGTGGCATTAACTAAATGAGAGGAGATGGAGCTGGTGGTAGCAGAGCTGAAGATGTTGAGGTTTTCGTTAAGAGTGACGAGAATGGACAGGATTAGAAATGAGTTTATTATAGGGACAATGCATGTAGGACGTTTTAAAGATAAGGTGAGGGAGGTGAGATTGAGATGGTTTTTCAGATGTGCAGAGGGACATGGGGTATATTGGTAGGAGAATGCTGAGGATGAAGCCACCAGCAAGGAGGAAAAGAGGAGGTTTGGATGGATGTGGTGAGGAAAGACATGCAGGGTATTTAGTTTGAAAGAGGAAGACGTAGAGGACCAGGGGGTATGGAGACGGATGATCTGCTGTGGCGACCCCTAATGGGAGAAACTGAAATAAGAAGAAGAACAATGGGCAATAAACAGAAACTACCACAGAGTTTTTTCACAAAACACACAAAGTTCAAGGTGCTTTGATGTAATTGTGGCTCTGAGTTTTTATTGTTTAAAAAAACACAGGGAATCAGTAAAGTAAAATAGGACAATGTGAACTGGGCAAATAATATCTGTTGTGGAGAATTCTGCCTCCCAATCCTTCTTCCCTGAGCTAGCAAGTTTATCACAGACATATATTCCAGGTTACCAAAAGAAGAGTTTTTATTGCATTTTTGATAAACACTATGCAAACTGTATGTTAACCAGTGTTGTGCTAGTTACTAAGAAATAGTAACTAGTTACAGTAACTAGTTACTTCATTCAAAAAGTAACTCAATTACTTTGTTGATTACTTACACCAAAAAGTAATGTGTTACTGTTAAAAGTAACTTTTTAGTTACTCTTTTAAAGAACGTTCTTTAATGTTCCCATTAATGCCCTTTTATGCGTCATGGTCAAACACAAAACTGACTTAAACACAAAGTAATTTTTAAACACTATTTTATTTAAGTCAGACCAGCACAAACTAAATATATCACAAGGATTTATGAAATAAATAACGAAACAAGCTAAATAATATTTTCAGAATCAAAAACCAAAGTGGCTGCTGCATCATAAAAGCTGTTGTGTTAAGCCCTTAAACATTTTCCTTTCACAGCTTAAGTATGAAAACTGTTAACAATGTACAACATAACACCAGGTTAGCTTCTAGCTTCATCAAACATGGAGTTTCTGGAGATGCTTCGAAGAGATTGGAGTTGCTGTTTATCGCAGTAGATACGACCTTCGAACCAGAAAGACACAGCTTACATTTGACTAAAATGTTTTTGTCTTTATGCTCAACTAAAGTGAAATAATGAGCATATTTCCACTTTGAGAATCTTGTCTTGCTCTTGCCTTGTCTCGCCATTACTGCCGCACATACTTTAATAAACGGAAACACACCCACGGTGCGTCTTCTTAGTGTTTACAGTGGTTGGCATACACCAATCCTACAATGCGTCGCTGCTGTAAACAGGTTAAGCTGTAGGCTACACTTCAGCCAAAATTAATTCATTTAAAAAAGTAACGGACAACGCACCATACGGTAACAGTAACGGAGTTATTTTATTTAAAAAGTAATGCATTACAGTATTAGTTACTGTCAAAAGTAACTGCGTTACAGTAACACGTTATTGCTCAACACTGTCGTACGCTTTCTCTAAATCCAAAAAAACACAATTGCAAATCCTTTTGACCTTTTCTATACTTCTTCATCAACATTCTCAAAGCAAATAATGCATCTGCTCTTCCTTTGCATGAAACCATACTGTTGCTCACAGATGGCTACCTCTTCTCTCAGCCTGGTTTCCACTACTCTTTCCCATAACTTCATAGTGTGACTGATCAACTTTATTCCCCTGTAGTTACTGCAGGTCTGCACATCTCCCTTATGCTTAAAGATTGGTACCAGCACACTCCTTTTCCATTCCTCTCACCATGCAAAATCTCGTTAAACAATTTATTTCAAAAATCCACTGCCATCTCTCCTAAACATCTCCATGCTTTTACCAGTATGCCATCTGGTCCAACCGACTTTCCACTTTTCATCCTCTTAATCGCTGCTCTCACTTCCTTCTTACTAATCCTATCCACTTCCTGCTTCACCGTCTCCACGTCATCCAACCTTTTCTCTCTCTCATTTTCCTCGTTCATCAGCTGCTCAAAATACTCCCTTAATCTTCTCAACACACTCTCCTCACTGGTAAACACATTTCCATCCCCATTCTTTTTTGCTCTAACTTGCAGCACATCCTTTCCAGCTCGGTCCCTCTGCCTGGCTAATCAGGATAAATCCTTTTCCTTCCTTAGTGTCCAACTTCACATACAAATCCTCATATGCCTTTTCCTTCTTTCCCTCTTTACCTGCTGATGCATCTCCTTTACTCCTGCCTACTTTTCTCATTTCTCTGTCGATACCATATCTGTTTTGCCAACATTTTTCTCCCTATGCTTTCCTGCACTTCCTCATTCCACCACCACCACATCACTTTGTCTTCCTTTCTATTTCCAGATTTCACACTAAGTACCTTTCTTGCTGTCTCACTTATTACTCTGCAGTAGTTGCCCAGTCATCCTGCACCTCTTCAGCACCACCGAGCCCCTGTCTGAGCTCTTCTATGAATCTTACACTACAGTCTTCCTCCTTCAGTTTCCACCATCTTATACTTGGCTACACTGTCCCCTGCCAACACCTTACAATCTCCTTCAGGTTGCATCTTCTACATAGAAAATAGTCCACCTGTGTGCACCTTCCTACACTCAACCAATGCTCCTCCTTTTTCTTAAAATACGTATTCACCACTGCCATTTCCATCCTTTTAGCAAAAATCTACCACCATCTGCCCTTCCACATTCCTCTCCTTAAAGACCTACCTACTCATCACCTCTGTTCCCTTCACCTACATGGCTATTAAAGTATACCCCAATCACCAATCGTTCATTCCTAGATACACCTTCTACCACTTCATCTAACTCACTCCAGAATTTTTCCTTCTCCTCCATCTCACAACCCACTTGTGGAGCATAGGCACTGATGACATTTATCATCACCCCTTTAACTTCCAGCTTCACATTCATCACTCCATCAGAAACTCTCTTCAACTTCACTACAATCGTAACTCTAAACTCTTCCTTCAGAATCACCCCTACACCATTTATTTTTCCATCCACACCATAAAGGACAGTTTAAACCCACCTCCACTGTTCCTGGCCTTACTCCCTTTCCACTTGGCCTCCTGAACACACAACATATCTACCTTTCTGCTCTCCATCATATGAGCTATCTCTCTCCTTATACCAGTCATATTACCAACATTTAAAGTACCAACTCCACTTTCCTACACATTTCCTTTTCCCACTGTCTCTGTAGACGACATCCTCCTCTTTTTCTCCTTCTTCAGCCAACAGTAGCCTAATTTCCACCAGTGCCCTGTTGGCTAACAATACCTGTGGCGGTCGTTGTTAACTCAGGCCTCGACCAGTAGGAATTTCTGATTCGTGATCCACATATTTGATTTGGGACATGTTTTCCGCTGGATGCCCTTTATAACGCAACCCTTCTTATTTATCCGGGCTTGGAACCGGCACTAAGAGTGCACTGGCTTGTGCAACCCTAATGGCTGGGTTAATTCATTACTGCACTTAAGTAGCTTTTTTAAGTATCTGTACATTACCAAAGTATTTTCCATTTGGAAAGACTTTAACTTCACTACATTTTAAAGTCAAATATCTTTTACTCGAAAACATTTTGCAAATCGGTCGTTCCTTAACTGGTCAAGCACGCAACAAGCCAACAATCAAGGAGCGTGTGCTCTGTTGTTTTGATTGCCACTTGGTGGTATTTATTTAGCACCAACTTCCAGTTCAGCATTAGTTCAACAACAAGCAGAACATGTTGAGTAATAAAAGAAGCGCCTGACTGTTACTTGCCACAACACCCGTGGCGTTATTTATGCTATTTTTAAAGTAGTTAAAAAGAAGGTTTTGGGCTCATGATAATTTTAATAAATGGTAATCAGATTTTGACTAATTAATATAATTATGTTAAAAGATTGGTGTGCTAAGAGTTACATTAGATTATTTCCACATAAACTGAGTTGATTAAGAAAGAAACTTAAATAATAATAATAATAATAATAATAGGACCTTATAGCCAAAATACATAAACCATAGTACTTTGGATACTCAGGTATATTTGAAAGCAAATGCTTTTGTACTTTTACTCAAGTGAAAGTTTAAAGGGGGCACTTTTACTTTTAATGGAGTAATATTTTAACTAATGTATTTCTATTTTAACTCAACTACATGGTTTGTGTACTTTGCCCACCACTGCATTATAGACATAATGCTCAGCACATGAACCAGGGAAAGTTGCACTCTTTTTTGTGCCAAGTAAAAGGGAATTGATGTGTAGGATTGTGTCCTTTTGTGTGTGTGTTGATAGGAATGGATAGGTTGGTGGGTACTTACGTTTAGTAATTACACATTTATTTAGTTTACACTGTTTTAATGCATTTATATGTAAACAGAATTAGGCCTATTTACAGATGTAATTATTACATAATGATTGTCCTTCATTTCCAATGACACAACATTTATTAAAACCTAAATGACTAATTCCTTATACACTTCCACATTTGTTTATAAACTGGTGGGAATTAAAATTGTCATTTATGACATGAGATTGAAATGTAAAAGCTGGGTATAAAAAATAATAGTCTGTTGGTCTTTAAAAAATGTGCATGACCAAGAAAATCTAGGCGTTTTGAATGTCTTAGCATTAACACAGTAATTGAGAGAACATTTTCATAAAAATCTTGATTAATCAGGTGGTATAATGAGTACAATTTATTTAATATACCTGTTTTTAATGTATACATTTGTGCCTACTTGGATAGCCTTGTCTCAGAACATGCAGAAATGCCAGAATGTACATGTCTGAGACAGCGATTTACAAAGACACCAAAAGATGTAGAATATGCTCCAAGCTTTTCTTAGTGAGAAAAAACTTTAGAAATTATGATTTTGTTCTTAAATGTGCAGTTTTTTCACAAGGCAGGAATGTAATGCTTTCAGTTTTGCATTTACATTTACAGAATAAGTGTATAAAGCCTTGTTCAGCGAATTTATTATTTATTACAGGGGTTTTCAACTGGATCTGTGCCAGGGATCACCATTCTGACTAACAAGTAATCCGCGGCCCACTATTGTAAAAAGCGGTCCATGCTGGTGCTGACTAACAAACTTCACCTTAGTTAGAAATGTTAGCTAACAGCTCCACTCCAAATTTCAATTTACCAAAACTATGAAGCGTCTATTTAATAAAACCTGAATAATGTGTTTTCTTAACTCCGAGATGCTGGTCTATTTTGTGCGCAAAATGAATGTGTACGTATATGACGCAAAACAGAACGTTAGCAAAACATTGGCCTGATAGTTGCAAAGCTAGCCTATCCTGTGTCAGTTTGAATATTTTAAATATTTTCATTAAATTCAGTTTTCCCCTAATGTGCAAATATTCTGGAAATGTTTGGAGAAATAAATTATTTAAAAAAAGTGATTTTAATAGTAAAATTATATAGGTTGTCACGGACCACATGCAATGCCGCCGCGGACCACCAGGGGGCCGCGGACCACCGGTTGAAAACCCATGATTTATCACATGTATTAAATGCAAGTTAATGATTTTGAGTGATAGTAGAATTTTAAACAAATAAAAATAATATTTTATTTAATTATATTTAATAAGAATGTTGTGTGCTTCTGAACATACTCAGGGAAAATACTATAATGTAGTATTGCACAATTAATCGTCAATGCACCAATTTTTATGATGTTTGTGTCTGAATGTTGAATGTTCCAAACCAGTGTAAAAATTCCATAGAAATGTATAGTTTTAAAAGTCTCTATGATGGAAGGATTTTAAAACTTACACTTTCTTTTTGGATCTAAACCATTTAAAATGTATACTAAGCTTCTCAGGATAAAACACAGGATAGTTCTGAAATGTATTTTTATAATTATTTAGAGCATATTCTACATCATTTGGTGTCTTTGTGAATGTTCTAAACCATTAGACTTTTAGTAATCGCTTGCTCAGAACGTTGTAACAATTCAAGTTAAAGTTACTGCAAGTCTTTAAAGGCAGAATGCTTTAAAAGATAAAAATGAAAATTAAGACAAAAATGACCACTGGAGCAATATTCTGACATGATCTTTGGCATAATTGTTCATACATTGTATTTTTAGAAATAAAGGTTTCTGTTTCCTTTTTTGAGTTCTCTTGCATTTTGTTTTGTTTTAATACATCTGTAACAAAAATCTAAAGAGAAAATGTATTTACAATCTTAATAAACAATTAGTTATAAATGTGCTTAATTTTAACATGGGAAAATACATTTAATCATAGTAATTTCATAAAGATGTTTATTTAATTAAATAAGTAATCAATAAAGTGGACCAATATGAAATTATTTTACAATAGAAAACTATTTGATCTAAGTAGCACCAAAATGAAATTAAACATTAGTAGATTAATCAAATTATGCTGGACAAATGTAAAATCATTTGGACAAAGTTAAACTTATAAAAGTATATTAATTTAGTCAAACATGTATACTGATTCAAAGAAACCAATTTAATTGTAATGAAATAAACTTAAAATTAATTTAAGGTAAGGATAGAAGAATAGTAACAACTTCTAATCTATAAAACCGAATTAATCACATTGACATGCAACCTGGGCAACTCAAGAAGTGTCACTTTATGTTAAGGACTTCAGATGGTCAGGAAAGAACATGACAAATTCACATCTACCATTTGACCTCAAAATTGGACAAAGAAATGTTTATATATATA
>MU551653.1:457594-469112 GCA_024362625.1 Silurus asotus
CACACACAGTATGTAAATACACACACACACACACCTTCTCATATTTCTCCTTCAGCTTGGCTGCTTTTTTTTCATAAGGCTGCTTCTCTTCAGCAGAGGTCTTGTTCCACATCTCTCCAAGCTTCTTAGCCACATCTCCGATAGAAAGTCCTGGGGTCTCCCCTTTCACCTTGGGCCGATATTCCGCACAGAAAATAAAAAAGGCCGACCTTAAGAGCAAAAGTGAGTGTGAGACTTTTTTGTATGTATGCTATAGAACTAAACATCTTACTGATGTGCATCATCTCTAAGTTTAACCGAGGATATACAGTGGAATCCATTCTTACGGGGGTCTCTTGGGAGCATTTGGGTCCTTAAACCTCTTCTTCTTTTCACCTCTGGGAGGAACATAATTCTTCATCTCCCTCTCATAACGTGCTTTGTCAAGTCTGGCCATCTCCTCAAACTTACCCTTTTCCTTGGCTGACATAGTCTGCATCGAATAAGAATATTTGTAATAAGAAAGAGGGGAAGAAGGTTTTTTTTTTTTTTTACAAATAAATAAAACAAATGTAATAAAATATTGTTTTTTTAAGAAATAAAATTATTTTATTAAAAATGTTCAATTGTATATTTAAAAAAAAAAGTATATACAAATTTACACTAATATACTATATACCTTCCACCGCTCAGAGCACTTTTTAGAGAACTCTGAGAAGTTGACTGATGTGTCAGGGTGTTTTTTCTTATGCTCCTCTCTGCAGGTCTGGACAAAATAGGCATAAGAGGACATTTTGCCTCTTGGTTTTGTTGGGTCTTTCCCCATCTTCTTAATATCCCTGAAATAGATTACAAACATTGAAATGTGCCTCAAATCTCTAACCTGTATATTTAACAATAGTGCTCCCATTTAGCTAGAGCTAGTTCAGGTTTTTGTAGATCTGATGTTTTACACATTTTCTTTTTAAAATGTATAAACAGTGTGTCTGTAGAATATTAAGTACCCCGTATCTAGATGCATTTTAATGTTTTACCATTCAAAGTAAAAATTACTAAAATAATACAAATATTTAAAAAAGTTCAAAATTATTCATATGTAAAAACAAATTCACAAAGAAATTAAGCTTTACTTGTGTTAATATCGTATAACGAATAAAAAAAAACTTGAATTTTAAAACAAAACATTAATATTCTATTGAACCGGTTTTCCCAATGCAATAATACAGAGCAATGGCGCACAAGCCGTCTTGTTGAGAGAAAGCAGGTCAACAACGACGGCAATATTTCTCCTTCCATTTTGTGAGAAAGGCTTCTTCATGAAAGAAAGTACTCCTAAAATGTCTCCACCCGCCTTCCTGTTCGCTTTTAAACTCGACAAAAAAATCGTGACAAGCAGAGTTCGTGACCATTTTTTCCATCGAAAAACCCTATGCACTCGTCCCGGTGTATAGTAATACACTTGGTCTGTAGTAAGTCTATGTGCGGACTGTGTAGAGTTTGCAGTAGGCTCGGAATGGCCGCTTGTCTTCATGCACTAACACTGAGAATATGGCTCCTTCTCTTTGTGTCAGTGCTCAGCCATTACACTGCATGGAATGGGGCAGAGCGACCGTAATACCCACTTTAATTCAACCGCAAGATAAACAACGTTTTCATGCACGGATAAATAATAAAAAACATTCGTTAGAACGATGAAAGGTAAAATTTTTATTTTATGGCAAAATGTGCATCGCTTCATGATCAATAACTTAAGAAAACACGGTTTGAAAAAGTTGATGTGAACTGCGCTTGTCACAGGCTATGTGGCTTCGCCTTGTTTCTTAAGCGAGTACAGTCAGCCATTACACACTGTAGAGCCAATCTGGAGGCATTTTAATTTTTAAGTGCTGCTGAAATAGCCGCACTAACAAATACACAAATTATTTAAAATGCATTTTATTTATATTTTTTCTGTCATATTTCCTTTAGATGTTTTCACATGCGAGGTACCCCTTGCTAGGCACTGCAAAGGCTAGCGAACTGGTTTGCTAGCTCGCTAGCTGCCTGTATTACCGTCCATATACCTTGTTTGTGCGCAATTCAGGCACAGTATGAAAACGTTCGCTATTAATATTTGATATAAGTAAAATTATGGCAACTGATGATTAAACATATGCAAGATGATTTTATTACGACCATACAATTTGTCTAGGTAAGGTTATATTAATTTTACTGAAAATATAAAACCACGAGTATTTTCTGTATTATGAATCCTTTATATAAAAAAATAAATAATAATAAACTCATAAAAAAAACAGCCCTCGTAGGCTTATTTGCCACTTAATTGTGTGTTGCTGCATTATTCCAATACATTTTATTAACTCCTACTTTCTACAGATGACACTTACCAAAGGTTGCTGCTGATTCTCAATGTACTGCAATGGCTGTGTGACGGTAATAGCGATACGCAGTCTTCTCACTCTGCTCTCGGCTCTGTAACATTACTCTCAGTAGAGCTCGAGTCCTATTGGCTACCGCCAAGACGAACGCTGCTCTGATTAGCTAAAAAAAATCCATTGTTCTAATAACAGACATGACCGGATTGGATACCTTTTGTGAAACGTCATGAATCTTTTAAATGGCGGGCTAATACAAACTGTACTCTGTTTCAACGCTGAACTTGTGTTAGTAGACAGTGTGCGGTGTGTAAGCTATAGTATTATAGTTCTATGTGCGCTACTCGGAGCATTCAGAGGGTGGTAGGGAGCACTCTTGTGTGATAGCAAATAATGAATTAAATAAATCTGCCACCCTGATTTACTCTTCTGTCTTCATCTTCTTAGATCAGTTTTATCATATTAGGCAATGGTGGTTTAAATAATTTGTGTAGATTTAAAGTAATTGCTGTGTATGAACCACTGCTGTTTTTAAACATCTAAAATTTGCTAAAGCATGGCATAGCATGCATAAAATCCTTAAGGGGCCAGTAAATTAGGCCAGTAAATTAAATGTAATCTTACATGAAGTGCTTTCATAATATTTCATAGTACCTCATAATAAATTAATAGTACTTAAATATTTTTCAGAAAGAAAACAATTTTTGCACACTCAAGACATTAAATAAATTACTACATTTATATGTTCTTCCCTTATGTCTGTTGAAGGTGAATTCAATAGCAATTTTTTTTAGTTGCATTATGAATGACCTATTCATGAATTGAAAACAGCAACATGAACTGAGTTTTATATAGTTAGTTTGTCATAGTGTTATCTTAATTTCGCCATAATAATAATAACAATAACAACAATTATTATTGTTGTTATTATTATTATTATTATTATTATTATTATTATTATTATTATTATTATCGTTGTTGTTGTTGTTATTATTAAGCTAACAAATTTGTCCTATGATCTATGATCCTATGATCAGCAGGGGCCGAAAGGAAGCAGCTGCATCGTCAAACGTCACATGAACAGAAGTGTATTAAACACACATTTTAGATTTTATGTCAAAGTAATAGAACATCTTGATTACACAAACTTAACTAATGCACGTAAGCGCTTAATTCGGTGAAACGCAAAAGCAAAGCGACGACAATAAAAAACTGAAAAATGAAGAAAAAAAAAAGGAAACTGTATTAAAATGCGAATAGTTAGACCCTACATTGTTCAATTTAAATCAGTTACCATTTTACCTAATATTGTTTAGGTTTTACATGTGAAATCCGCGTGGTGGCGTTATTTTGCTTTCATATTTTTCCCCTCTGTCTAACGTCGCTAAAGACCGGAAGTATAACGTTGATTTTACGTCAGGGGCTGCGTACACATGGAGGACTGAGATGCAGGCGTGCTAGGTCTGGCAGCAAAATGTCTTCAATAAATACCGGTTTTAATCTCGTCATTGTCCTGGTAAGTTTAAAGGCATGTACTCTTTCTTTCGAATTAATGCAGTTAGTTATATTATATCGAATTTGAATATTACAATTTCTAGGAAGTGCTGGTCAATCAATATAGTTACTAGCTTAGCTTGTTGTAATATCGTCCCTATCGCCCCTATGGGCCCCTATTTGCTTTATAAATTTTGCTGAATAGTATTCACTTCCCAAATGTAATTGTGATATAGTTATTGTCTCTATACACAACCAAAATAATTTTAGAATGGTGCAATCAGGATGTGATTGTGTACTTTTAATTTTACTTCTGAGAAGCTCGAAATATTGAACAAACTAACATAATCATGTATACTTAAATGCAAGTCCATGAACATTATAAGAAAGAAATGCTGAATTTCTTTCCTTCTGATTCTTTGCATTTACTCAGCTGCCTTTTAATTTCTGCTTGCTTTTGGGTTCCTCTGCAAGGTTAAAAAACACATTGTGTCTGTTTTGTCTTCCATTATTGAAAAGGATTCCCAGTTGTGTTGAGGTTGGGGGACTGACACATAATTCAAGGACCTTTAATTCCTTTCTTTTAATGAAATCTGAGTAGAAAGTATTGCACCATATGATTCAGAATTTATTCTGTTAATTCAGTCAGCAGTCACTGTCAGCTCGGATAAGTCTGGCCACTCATCGGTTTTGCATGATTTATTTATTTTTGCATATATAATATTGACATTTTACTAAATGCATAAATGACCAAGTTTACATTTATGTTCTGACAAATTATTGGCTAATAACAAATGTATAATTTAATTTGATCTTCACAACACATGATTGTGAAACAAAGAAACAAAGCAACAAGTGAGGAGCTCAGAAAAACTACATTGTTGCTACTCATCAGGCAAAAAACAGTAAAAATAAAAACCTTAAGAGTTTCTATTTTACTGTGACACACATAATGGACTAAAGTGATTTTTAAGGAACCTTCAGTCTTACCAACTGAAGTCATCTCTCAATGGCTAATGTTCATGAGAACAACAGTGGTGTGAATGTCAGGGTTGCAAGGAGAAAGCAATTCTCCAAAAAAAAACATTGCTGCCTTAAATTAAATTCTGACATCATGTCACCTGGTCAAGACAAAGCTGTGAAAAAAATATATAACTTTTAGATTAAATGAGAAATGTTGTGTTTATTCAAAGGAAATCACTGCAAAGCAGCATAATAACTTTACCCTATCTGCACTAGGATGGTGTGACATCATTGATAAGGAAATGAGTTTTGTATCCTTCCAGCAAATTCTGGAGGAAAATGTCATGATATATGTTGGTGAAAAACAAGACATTTACCATAATCACACAATCGTTTTTAATGTAAGTTATTGTTTTTTTTAATAGCCAAGTAAAAAAAATCATTATCTTGGTTCAACAGAACTGTTGTGGAAGAAAGCAGTATAGGTATCACTTTTTACTAAAATCCTAAAATCTTTTTCTCTCTCTGTCACAGAGCAACCTCTAATATTCTAACCAGCCCAGTTTTATTCCAGTGGTAAATTCTACTGGAGAAACTGTCCTTTTGATAGTACCTGGGAAGCCTCATTCTGCTCAGCCTCTATGACTTTTCAGAAGCATTTTTCAGTCAACCACAAGACTCTCTTGTTCATAGTTAAGTCTTGGTATTTGGACATACCATGGCACTGGCTTGTTTCCTACTTGCCATCCTATATTAGATGACATGGAGAGGGTCCTTATCTGCTCAGCACAGTCTCTGCACTGATATCCCCCAAGGCTGAGTACTTAGTCCTCCCCCCCCCCACGCACAGAATTTTGCAAATGTTTTATTCAGGACTGCAGTATATTATCTGAAATACTCCTGACAAACTGTTGTTCATCCCGATGATTCATCCCCATGTCAGGATCTTGTACACCCCTCACATCTTACCCTTTGTCACTGTTTGCAACCCTAGGGTAAATATGGACAATTGTGTTCTTTTTCACTCACGTTTCCAATCAGAAGGATTAATAATTATTTTTTACTTATATTTATGGATGCTTGCAAAATAATTAATTTCCTCCTAAATTAAAATGTTTAATATAATATTTTTTCTTGTTTTAGGGAAAGAGCAGATGATCATAGCTACATGCTGATGCTGAGTTCATGGAGCAAAGTGATGAATAACCGTGAATGGAGTGAAGGGTCAATGAACGTTGAAAGCTGTGATTTAAGTCTGTCCAGCCCAGCGCTGGCAGGGTATTTGGGAAATGTCAGTTGTGCTCTGTTTTCCCCTGCTGTCACATGTGCAAAGCTATAATCCAATTTGTACAAGTTATAACCTTAAATTGGACAAACCATTCCTACTCAAATCACTTAAAAAGTGTGACAATAAGGAAATCTTTGTAAAAGGTGAAAGTAACTGAAAAGTTATTTTGAATTGAATTATGGACCAGGTGTGGTGATAAATCTAATTTGCTTTTACCAAAAGCTGTGCCTTGGTGATGATGCTTAAATGTTTTTACTTAATTTATTTATATGTTGTGTTCTTAAGACTGAGAATAGAGGAATGGTAAGTGCGGCTTGCCCTTGGTGTTCTGCGAAAGGACAGATAAAAGATCTTCGCTCATATGCAGTGAACTTGAAAGAGTCCATTACACTCTGTACCAGTCCCCTGGTAAGTCACATCATATATTATTACTAAATGTTTTCTTGAACGAACATATTTATTATTATGATGGAAAATGTAGATTTTTGATTTGTTAGTTAAAACCTTAATTCTTCAGTAGTAGCCCATTAAAAAATACTAAATATTTGTCTACACCTATTATTAAAACCCTCTTCTATGGTTTTACATATCAGGAGATAATAAAAATCTGGTTCTTGTTGGGCCTTGAAATTAGGTAAATACGACCTCAAATAAAAACACTTGATGTTACAGCATGTTATTTATTTGTACAAATGCTGAGCCAAAAAAAGAGAACTCTCACAAAGTGCCATTTGCTTTCTCAAAATTTCAGCATGATTGCAAATGTTAAATTGATTTTATACAACAGTTCAATGAACAAGAAGTTAATATTAAGAGATTTGGGTTTTAGACCCCACATTGCCTGTTTTTGCTCTGTTTCACCAACAAAAATAATTCCAAACAAAGACACAGCACTGCTTGGTGTCTTTGTTCAATAGTGAGTGAGTCATTGCAATTGAACAGAGTTTTTAAACAATTGATTCATTCAATCGCAATGACTCACTTAACAGTGATTTACCGGCTTTTAATTTCACATTTATAGTATCTTCTTATTATGTAAATAATCTCAAATATCAGTATTCAATTTTAAATCAAAACATAAATATCAAAGTCTTATTTATGTATTTGTAACCTCTGGTTAAAGCATTACATGTCCCTCTGAGCTGCATTAAACAGTGTGAATACATCTAAATGCCACTTTAGATGCAGCTTCTGTTTCTCTGCATTGCAAAGATGAATTATATTGATACTGATTGAAATTTAGTTGATAACAGCCAAGATGTCATATTATTCTAATTGAATTATTAATCTAATTATTAACTGATTATGTATCTAATGAATGTAAGAATTTGACTCAAAAGATGATGCACACTTTTATAAAAAAATTAATGTCCATAAAAGGTAAAACCGCATTTAAACCTATTGGAAAAGATTAATCTGTCCCTGCTATGATCTGACCACCATGAAAAAGTTCTCCCCCTTTAGGAGTCTGCTGTCCATGGTAGTACTTAAGCTACCCGCGAATAACAAACTTAGCAAAATATTGTATACCCAAAATTTCTGGACTATTAAGCGCACCCAAATATAAGCCGCACCCACTGAATTTTACAAAATTTTTTATTTTAAACATAAATACGCCGCACCTGTCTATAAGCCGCAGGTTGAAACTAATGAACTTTACACAGGCTTTAACGAAAGACAGTGCCTGTTACACAGCTTAACAGTATCTAAACAGTAACCTACAAAGAAAGTCATTGTTCACTTTTTTCCTCCTTCCTTTCACAACTATATTCGGGAGTTTATCTTTTGGCATCATTGTGCGTTTGAAAATCACCATCGTTAATGTTTTTTTTCCAATTCCGTGCAGCTCAGAACACAGGTGCAGTACGTTTTTTCATGCCCGGTTGTTTTTTAGCGTGATGTATGATTCGCATTTCCTGTTGCCAGTCGGAGTGAGTGGCAGGTCAAACGTCAGAGTAACCTTATCCATATTTATGACGTGGTGCGGCTCGATTTAGTCAGAGCACATCTGATTTAATATAAAGAGTTTCATTTGTTCTCCTTAACCCGTTCGCCAATTTCATTGGTCTAATGTTATGGGGCTCAGTTTTTGTTTTTTGGCTTGAAGCTTGTGAAATCGGGAAAACCCAGGAAAAATCCATAAAAATTAGCCGCTTCATTGTTTAAGCCTCAGGGTTCAAAGAGTGGGGGGAAAAAGTAGCGTCTTATAGTCCGGAAAATATGGTAATTATAAAAGAAATAAAAAAAATAAAAATGTAGAATGTTTTTGTCAATATCAGACACTTAGTCCTGTCCCGGCATTTCTTGTTTTTTTTTTTTTTTTAGCCTTTTTGTAGACTACATTTGCAGAGTTCATGACTATCTCAATGCACAAAGAGATCCTTCTAAGTTTTATGGCAAAACAAGCCCAAACAACCCTTCACAACCATGCTTGAAGTGGAGGGAAAAAGTAGCGTCTTATAGTCCGGAAAATATGGTAATTATAAAAGAAATAAAAAAAATAAAAATGTAGAATGTTTTTGTCAATATCAGACACTTAGTCCTGTCCCGGCATTTCTTGTTTTTTTTTTTTTTTTAGCTTTTTTTTTTTTTTTTTTTTTTAGCCTTTTTGTAGACTACATTTGCAGAGTTCATGACTATCTCAATGCACAAAGAGATCCTTCTAAGTTTTATGGCAAAACAAGCCCAAACAACCCTTCACAACCATGCTTGACTAAGGTGTATGTGCTTATATGCTGTGTTTTGTTTTTGCAAATGTGGTACTGCATTATTGCTAAACATCTCCACTTTCAAAAGACATTTTTCCAGAATTGGGCTCGTTCAGATGCAAAATTTACAAACCAATTTTCTCCTGGCAATCCTTCCAAATATACCATAATTGTTCAGTATTTTTCTTATTGGTCTATTATGAAATCTTACTTGTAACTTGCAAACTAAGACCTGTAGAGTCTGAGGTGTAACTCTTGGGGTTTTTTTTTGCAATATCTCAGCATTGCACACCTACCTTGGGGATGAAGTTGCTGGGATGTCTACTCTTGGGAAGGTTGGCAATAGCTTTGAACATAATCCACTTGTAAACAAACATTCCCAGAGTGATGGACAGCAACAATTGCTTCTTTAAGATCTTTGCTGATGTGCTTCCTCCTTAGTATTGTGTTATTCACACACTTGACTGATTCAGACCAACAAATTGCTAAATCTTGGGCTTTTTTTAATGGTGGTCACACTTGATCACCTAATCAATGGCATTTGATTAGCACCACATAGCTGCTGCCGTTTAATTCCTAACGAAGCAGTGCTCAGTTTTTCATGTGTTTTCTTAATGTTAGCTTAATTATTGTAATAACTGTGTAATAGGTCATGGTGTTCATTTGGTGCTATAAAAACGTTCTTTCAGGCTTCTCCCATAAGGGCTCGCCACAGCGGATCATCCGCATGTTTTTACCCTTCCTAACGCAACCCTCCCCATTAATCTAGGCTTGGGACCGGCACTAAGAGTGCACTGTCTTGTGCAACCCTAATGGGTGTTGTTGGTTCCCGAACCCGGGCCGCAGCAGTGGGAGCTGCCTAACCAGTTTACCTCCAAGGAACCTTGTTCATTTGGTGATATATTGTGTCTAATTTTAAGACCTGCTAAGGACCATATATTCTTTTATGTCCTGATATGTAAATCCACAGAATTCATAGAGGGCTACTTGCTTGTTTATGACTCTAACACTCTATCATATTCCATCACATTCTTTATTTTCTATTTCAATGGCCATCTGTAAAGTTTGTTTGGCAATACATCTGCAATATCTTGGTCTAAACAATGATCAATTAAAACAGATTAAATGGTGTACCACATTGTGGTCTGTCCTATGCTTAGAGACATTTGTGGTTCTACTCCAGTCTCATGATTATAGAATCCAGGATCTATTGATGGCTCAGCTCCCAGTAAATAACAGCAAATAATCATAATTATATTACACTTTAAATCGCATTGCAAATAAGCTTATAATTCTATAGCATTGTATTTGTATTAACATTCTGTATTTTTTGCCTGCCTATCCAGTGCCTTTTCCCTTTAGTAAGTGGACCACTGGACAATATTCGTGCCATTTCTTCACCTCAAGACATAATAAAATGCAAGCGAAAGTTTGATCTCTCAGAGTCTAGAGGTCCAGATCCATCCCCCAAGCATTGGAAAAAAGATCTGGATATTGTGTCTGATGTGAAATGCCAGAATGTGGATGTTGGTGACTGCAGTGTGTCCATTCTAAAGAGACAATTATTTAATGATCACAAGAAGCAGCAGGAGATTGAGAATGCTGACACCAGTACTGAGATCTTTTATGCCAGTAGTGGGAAATCAGGATTTTCTGAAGTCAAGTATCCTGTATCTAGCATTAGGGGCAAAACATCGGTGGAACTACCAATGGGTCTAACTGTGCAACATTTAATACAGGTGGCACCTACGCAGCAGCATTTATTCTGGAAAAATAAAGAAAATTTGTGCTGGTTAAATTCGTTGCTTGTGGCGCTTGTATACTCCAGAATACTTCGAGAAACTTCATGTGAGAATGTATGCTCGGCTGACAAATCCCCCTGCACAATTTATACTGTGAAGAACTTGTGTGCAGCATACGAGACATCATATGCATATATTAAAGCCAAGGAACAACAGTGTCAAGGTTGGTAAACTTGAATGATTTCAAAAATGTTTTTTGGGGAAGAAAATTAGCCCATCTGGTCGTTGTACACACACACACACATTTTATTTCCAACAGATAACATTGTACGAGTGCCTTCTGGTGACCTCCGAAAAGTAGAGCAAGAGCTAGAAGCTCTCCGATTGTCTGCCTTCCAGTTTCTCAAGCCAATGCTCCAGTGTGAATTAGGTAAGAAAACTATTTTTGTGCTGTATTCAAAGTAGGTCTTAGCTATCAAGTATTTTACCAATTTTTCCATTCGATTAAGTGAGTAATCAAGGATAAAAAGTTATTTTACTTTATTAAAAATATAAAAGAGAAAATAGGACTGGTGTCTTAAAATGAAAAAGTAATTTGTTTTCTTTTTAGAAAAAAATATTGCTGGAATTGCAATTTCTGGTAAGAAAGAATTAATAAGATTGTTCTTTATTAGTGTAAGTTTGTACTTAATGAGCAAGCCGTGGACGAATGTTGCAAGGAAAAACTTGCTTAGATGGCATAAGGAAGAAATCTTGAATGCAACTAGACTCAAGAGGGAACCTATCCTTATCTGGGTGGCACTGAATGTCAATTTATTAGAGCTAAATGATGTGGTGTGCAGTGATGGTGATCAAAGTGGTCACTGGTACCTCAGGGGCATGTTTAACTCAAATGAAAGAGAGAGAATATCTGTTAAAACTAAACCTATTTTAGTGCACTTGATTTATATATATATATATATATATATA
>MU551653.1:469716-498922 GCA_024362625.1 Silurus asotus
ATATATATATATATATATATATACAGTGCCCTCCACAATTATGGCACCCCTGTTTAAGATTTGGTCGTGGACTTCTAAAAAATTCTCCTTTTTTTAAAAACAACATGGAACCCAAATGCAAAAAAGAGAAAAATCCAACCTTTTTTTAAAATTAAAATTATGAACGCTTTGAAGTACCAGGATATTTTAAATAAAAACCTGATGGCCTCTGCCAGAAAGCTGAAAATGGGTCGTCATTAGGTCTTTCAGCAGGATAATGATCCAAAACATGTTTTCAAAATCTACACAAAAGTGGTTCAGCAGTCACAAACTCAAGGTCCTCCCATGGCCATCTCAGTCTCCAGACCTCAACCCAATCGAAAACCTGTAGGCCGAGCTAAAGAGAAGAGTGCATAAGAGAGGATCTAGAAAGATTGTGCAAAGAAGAATGGTCAAAAATCCCTCTCTCTGTGTTCTCCGAATTTGTGAAATGTTATAGGAGGAGATTAAGTGCTGTCTTGTTGGCAAAAGGAGGTTGTACAAAGTATTAACATCGGGGTGCCAATAATTGTGGCACACATGATTTCAAGGTTTTTTTTTTTCCTAAATGTGTGTTTTTTTTGCATTTGGGTTCTATGTTGTTTTAAAAAAAAAAAAGGAGAATTTTTAGAAGTCCACGACCACATCTTAAACAGGGGTGCCAATAATTGTGGAGGGCACTGTATATCAAATTAACTTATTAGGGCTGCAAAAAAATTATTATTTTGATAAAATAAAAATAAAATAAAAATTTTTTTGTCTATATTCAGGTATTTATGTATAAAAGTGTACTTGCAAAACCAGATATTGAGATTAACCATCATTAATTTTGGCATTTTGAACGCTTATAGTGACTGCTTGTTGCGAAGTGTGTGAGGGATTTCTCCTTTGAATAAATACACTCATGACGGTTGTTTCTATTGTATAAAAAAAACTAACAAAAAAAATTATGCAAGGTGTAAATTGTGTCGATTAACATTTGTATTGGTTTTAATAATAATTGCAAATTCCAAATTGACAACCATATTTAAAAAAAGTTGTTTTTTTGTGAAGATATAAGATTTTGTATAATAATTAAATGGTATATGCATAAATTAAATATACAAACATTGAAAACAAGCATTTGAACGTAGTAAAGCTGCAGTAAATCATTTGAAAACACATACATTAACTGTTGTGGTAGAAAAATGTTATAAAAAGAGAATGGACCAGAGAAATGCAGCATGCTAACAGGCTTAATTAAAAAAAATAAAAAAGGAAAAAATATGCATTGGTGAACAAATGCATAAGCATTCGCTGAAAACCACAACAATGACTAAAAATGTAATCATTTACTGCTGTTATCTGCTTCTTTTAGATTTATTATTTGTTCTAACTATTTTATTTGAATAAGTAAGCTGATTGCACAATCTGATGCTCACCAGTCACGACAGAACAGATCAAGTGCGACTGTCCCGAAGTTTGAAAACAGTGTACACAGTGACACTACATTAAACTATAGCATTTTCAAATTAAGAGGATTACCTTGTAAAATTTCACCTTCATCCGTGACATCAGTGTGTTTTCTATTTGCATGCTCGGGCATCACTGTGGTACTTCCATACCACACAAGCTCAGCTTTACATAACTTCCAGGTACAGTTTTGTCTTTTTGTGTTTAATATAAAATGCTCCCATGTCCTGGATGACTTGGGCCATGCACTGTCAGCCATTTTTGCAGGTGGCTGTTATCCTGCCGTCATGCTAACCCGTAACTTGAGCAGCCGAAGTAATCAATCATGGCAATCGTTGACTAGTTTCATTATCAATTTTATTGATTAGTAGTTGCACCTATAAAAAAGTATATACCGTAATTTCCGGACTATTAGGTGCACCCAAATATAAGCTGCACCGAACTGAATTTGACAAAGATTTTTATTTTGAACATAAATAAGCCGCACCTATCTATAAGCCGCAGTGTCTACACTGAAACTAATAAACTTTACACAGGCTTTAATGAAAGACTGTAACACGGCTTGTATCTAAACAGCAGCCTACCAAGAAAGTCATTGTTCACTTTCTTCCTCCTTCCTTTCACAACAATTTCTCTCGGGAGTTTTTCTTTTGGCATCGTTGTGCGTTTAACAATCGCCATTGGTGAAGCTTTTCTCCCGATGCCGTGCAGCTCAGAACTCGGGTGAAGTGCGTGGTTTATTTTTTATTTTTATTTTTTTTTCTTCCCCCTCATGCCCGGTTGTTTTCAGCATGATGAATGATTCGCATTTGATGTTGACAGTCCTAGTGAGCGGCAGGTCAAACATCAGAGGAACCTCATCCATATTGATGTGGTGCGGTCCGATTCAGTGGGAGCGCATCTGATTTCATATAAAGCTAATATAAAAGATCGAGCACAACTTTTGAGGTTTTCTGCCATGGTCAGGAATTACAAACACTAAAATCACAATGCAAAAATCACACTGTACGAATACTGTACGGAAAACGTCTTCTCTCAACGAGGACTTTGCACAGAAGAAAGAGGTATTGCTTTTGGTCCCACAGTGCATGCCTGCCATTCGTCGTTCTTTGAATAGTGTGCGCGTATTTTGAAAGTTTTCTTAAATATATATTGAATTTTTTTTTTTTGGTGACTGTGTTCGTAGCTTTCGTAGGTCGGAGACTGACTGTATCGAAATTAAAAAAATCACTAGAACAGAAGCTAAATCCCACTTATGTCAGTTTAATTTCTTGCAAATGATTTCTAGATGACCATTTGGGTTATTAATATTTACCAGTATAGCGGTCCAATCTTTGACATCTGCAGATTTGATATAAATAGAGATTTCAGGACTAGTTTTTTTGGAGACAGTAGCATGTAGACAGGTGTCATTTGATTTTAGGCCCAGACAGACTTCTTAAACTTTTCATTGTGCCACTGAGAGGACATATACATTACCCTTTATGGTTTATCGAGCATTGGCCATATTTGCTGGCTTGTATGTTCAGTATTTTATGCATGTTCTACCCTATTGTATGTTTTGGATAACTGCATGAATAAGTAGGTGTACCTAATAAAGTTTTGAGTTTGTGTTTCTATAATTTGTGTATATATTGTATACAATAGGATACCACACAATAACAACGTTGTCCATGAGTCTGATTGCTTGTAGAAAAACTCTTACACAGTCCGGTCACAGTTCCCAAACCCAGCAGTGACGCTTCTGCTCAGTACACTCTTGAAAGTCTTTTTAGAGCATACACTTTGTCGTTATTTAGTATTACAAAAATCCAGTCAAAATGGAGAAACCATGTGTGTAAAAACTAATTACACTTTATGATTAATAGCTTATAGAACCACCTTTAGCAGCACTAACTGGTAGTTTCTGTGGAGATTCTCAGTCCAGTTCAAATAAATTGAATTAATAGTTTTCTGTGCAATCCTAGTTCCAAAAATGTTGGGAGAATATGTAAAATGTAAATAGAAGACTGGCAAATCTTATAAACCCATATTTTATCCATAATAGAACATAGAAAACATAAAATGTTTAAACTGAAATCTAGCATTGTAAAGCAAAAAATAAGGTAATATTGGATTTGATGGCTGCAACACATCTTAAAAAGCTAAGACAGGTCTATGTTTACCACTGTGTAACATCTCATTTTTGTGCAGTATTAACAACAGACTGGTTTAAGGTGGAGGTTGGATTGCATCAAGGCTCTGAGCTCTTTTCTGTTTGCAGTGGTGATGGACAGGTTGACGGACGAGGTCAGACAGGATGTGGACTATGATGTTTGCAGATGATATTGCGATTTGTGATGAGAGTAAGGAGCAGGTTGAGAAGAGCCTGGAGGGGTGGAGGTATGCACTGGTGAGAAGGGGAATAAAAGTCAGTAGGAGTAAGACAGAGTGTGTGTGTGTGTGTGTGAATGAGGGGAGGGCAGTGGAGTGGTGCGGTTGCAGGGATCGAGGTTATGAAGGTGTATGAGTTTAGGTACCAGGGATCAACAGTGCAAAGTAGTGGGAAGTGTGTTAGAGAAGTGAAGAAAAGAAAAGAGTGCAGGCAGGGTGGAGTGGGTGAAGAAGAGTGGCAGGAGTGATTTGTGGTAGAAGGGTTTCTGCAAGTGTAAAAGGGAAAGTTTATCGGATGCTATGTTGTATGGTTTAGAGACAGTTGCATTGACCAAAAGACAGAAGCTGGAGCTGGAGGTAGCAGATATTTTTTTTTTTATTGGTATTGATGAAGATGGACAGGATTAGAAATGCTTTTATTAGAGGGACAGCACATGTAGGACGCTTTGAGGACAAAGTAAGAGAGGCCCGCTCGCGATGGTTTGGCGATTTTGCAGAGGAGGGACATGGGGTATATCGGTGGAAAAATGCTAATGATGGATCCACCAGGATGGATGTGGTGAAGTAAGACATGCAGGTAGTTGGTTTGAAAGAGGCAGATGTAGAGGACAGTAGTATGGAGACGGATGATCCGCTGTGGCGAACAGTAACGGTAGCAGCCGAAAGAAGGAGAAGAAGAAGATTGGCCTATATTTGGACAGCTGACAGGAATTGCAATCAGTTTTTTTAATTAGGGGTTCTATAATTATTCACTTGAATTTAGGTGCATAATCGGTGTGAAGGAAAGAATTTAATTGAGTGAGGAGGTTTGTTTGCTTTTGGTTGAAAAAATGTAGTTAAAGATGTAGTACACAAACTTGATGGGGAAATATGTGAAATTAATTCACTTTTTTGAATAGGAATAAATAATATTTCATCCCGTAGACTTTTTCCATAATGTTTTCAACTCCACTTGTCTTGCCAATACCTCTTAGCGGCTTTGGGGGTATTTAAAGCACTTGCTATGTATGGTTTCAGGGATTACCCTCTCAACAGGCACACCCCTGTTTTTTATGGTTCAATATGGCCACCTATAGTATGCAAGAGAATCTAGAGGTGAACAGATGATCAATTGACAGCTCAGGTCCCCTATTTTCAGAGTGTCAAGAATATACAGTTACAAACCTAATTAAACTACTCAGTCGATGATTGTACTATGGCCTATGGTGTTCTAATAAAAAGTGTAATAATGAACCCCTTTATGTTCATACGTGGTATTTGTTATGGGCAAGTCGTGAATAACACAAAAATCTACCATATTTTTCGGACTATAAGCCGCTACTTTTTCCCCCGTTTTGAACCCCACTTCGTTGTGCTTAAACAACGAAGCAGATAATATATGGAGTTTTTCCCTGTTTCACAAACTTCAAGCCAAAAAACTGCATTAGTGTCTTTCGTTAAAGCCTGTGTAAAGTTCATTAGTTTCAGTGTAAACACTTGGGTTTATAGACAGGTGCGGCTTATTTATGTTAAAAATAAAAATCTTGGTCAAAAAAAATATATATATATATGCGGCTTATATATGGGTGCGCTTTATAGTCCGGAAATTACGGTAATAGCAAAACTAACCAAGCAAGCAGTTTTCCAAATTTCTCCTCTATGTTAAACCGTCATAACACACATAAATCATAACGTCTCCCAGAAGAACTATGGAATCTACTGTAGGGGCACATTTTAGCACCTCAGCATGGATTCTCTGAAAGGCTGAGTTACCCTGAATTTAACTGGTGTTTGGTGTCTAATTTCAAACCTGTCCCTAAACTTAAAGCCAAAGGGACGGGACCCTCTCCTTCATAATAGCAAATGCTGAACTCCCTCCATAAATAGGTAAAATGCAAAAACTTGCAGAGTAAAAATAAGATAGAAATCTCTCAATTATAATAGTGGGATCAAAAAGGATTGACTATCATTAAAATTATGATTGTATTTAAATAAAAATATAAAATTATAAAAATGCCAACAGATATTAAATACGGTTGCAAATAATAACAGGAATAAAATATGCAGTGTGTTTGAATCCACAGAGTCAGATGTAAAAGGTGTAGGAGGTATAAAAATAGGGTAGTGAGTTGCAGCTGTGCAAGATGTGCAATTTGAAATATTTGTATTTGCAAATGGTGATGTGCGTTTGAGTGCAGGCTATAGGTGATAGTCCAGGCCCCCTTTCACCACAATAAGGTTGCAATTCATAGAGTCTAGTATTGTTAATCTCTTGAGAAATTGGTGGGTTCAAACAAAAAAACAAAAAGTTATTAACAAATATAGATAGAAATATTGTCAAATTAAAGCTGAAATAGGATCTGTCTTGGTCTCAAAGAAAAAAATGTCTTCATTCAATAGAAAATTCAAAAATTAAGAAAGATAACACTAATACTTTTTGAAGACTACATTTTCATGTCATGCAGATGATCAGCATGTGAAGGTTGCTTAGTTTTAATTGGAGTTAGAGTGATTTGGTGCAATTTATGTATATTTTTAGATTTTGCTGTTTGTATATGTTTATTCTTTAGCTTCCATGTTTTTATTTTTTTATTTTATTTTTTTTTTTTTTAAGAGATTAACAAAATTTGCCTAACTGGCTGATCACATTTGCTTTTTGAACTATTGCACTGATTTTAAGTAAAAAGTAATGTAATATTATTGCTCTGCAGGTCAGATGGAGATGCCTGTCTTGGCCCTCCCTCTTCTACTAGGGTCAGATGACTGGGCTAATAGTCTTTTCCAGCATACTGGTCAGTGGGAATTTAGATGCACATGCTGTGGATACAATTTCAACACAAGGTAGTTTATTTAATGCTGTTATAATTGTTTATTTTATTTCTGTGGTGTTGTTTTTTTCTTCCAGCAGGTTAAGTCCATTTTTGATGCAGCTTTTTGTTAAAAGGCCTTTTCTCCACCCCATATACTGTAGTGACAAATCCAGATTTGTTCAAAATTTGCAAAATATGTCAAAAAGAATAACCTGAAGTATTACACTGCCCAGGCAACATTATGACCGGTGAGTGAATAGAGGTCGACCAATAGTGGATTTTACCAATTCTTTGGATTGAACTTGCCGATAACCAATTAATTAATTAATCAACTGATAATTTTTCAAATGGATACTGAATTAAAAACAAACACTCTGTAAAATAGTACAAAAGTTAATTCTAAAAAAAAAAATTAAAGTACAAAATGTGTTAAATGAAATAAATATGAAATGTATTAATTATATTAATAAATATTGAGGAAAATAACTCAATTCATACTGAAACCTTGTGTAACACTCCAAATAAATAAAAACAGTTAGATCCAAAATGAATATAAAAGACACTTCAAATAACAATATCTGAAATTTTGACACAGGGAAACATAACTACACTGCAAACGATTCAAGTATAACATGGTCCAGTTCTAGTTCTATTTTAATATTCAAATTTAAGAAGCCTTTTTATAATGGAAAAAGTATACAGTGAGGAAAATAAGTATTTAAACATCCTGCTATTTTGCAAGTTCTCCCACTTAGAAATTATGGAGGGGTCTGAAATTGTCAGCGTAGGTGCAGGTCCACTGTAAGAGACATAATCTAAAAAAAAAATTCAGAAATCACAATATATGGTTTTTAAACTATTTATTTGTATGATACAGCTGCAAATAAGTATTTAAACACCTGTCTATCAGCTAGAATTCTGACCCTCAAAAACCTGTTATTCTGCTTTAAAATGTCCACCTCCACTACATTTATTATCCTAAATTAGATGCACCTGTTTGAGGTCGTTAGCTGCATAAAGACACCTGTCCACCCCATACAATCAGTAAGAATCCAGCTACTAACAGGGCCAAGACCAAAGAGCTGTCCAAATACACTAGACAGAATTGTATACCTCCACAAGGCTGGAAAGGGCTACGGGGAAATTGCCAAGAAGCTTGGTGAAAAAAGGTCCACTGTTGGAGCAATCATTAGAAAATGGAAGAAGCTAAGCATGACTGTCAATCTCCCTCTGACTGGGGCTCCATGCAAGATCTCACCTCGTGGGGTCTCAATGATCCTAAGGAAGGTGAGAAATCAGCCAAGAACTACACGGGAGGAGCTGGTCAATGACCTGAAAAGAGCTGGGACCACCGTTTCCAAGGTTACTGTTGGTAATACACTAAGACGTCATGGTTTGAAATCATGCATGGCACTGAAGGTTCCCCTGCTTAAACCAGCCCATGTCCAGGCACGTCTTAAGTTTGCCAATGACCATTTGGATGATCCAGAGGAGTCATGGGAGAAAGTCATGTGGTCAATTGAGACCAAAATAGAACTTTTGGGTCATAATTCCACTAAACGTGTTTGGAGGAAGAAGAATTATGAGTACCATCCCAAGAACACCATCCCTACTGTGAAGCATGGGGGTGGTAGCATCATGGCTTGGGGGTGTTTTTCTGCACATGGGACAGGGCGACTGCACTATATTAAAGAGAGGATGACCAGGGCCATGCATTGCGAGATTTTGGGGAACAACCTCCTTCCCTCAGTTAGAGCATTGAAGATGGGTCGAGGCTGGGTTTTCAAACATGACAATGAGCCGAAGCACACATCCAGGATAACCAAGAAGTGGCTCTGTAAGAAGCATATCAAGGTTCTGGCATGGCCTAGCCAGTCTCCAGACCTAAACCCAATAGAGAATCTTTGGTGGGAGCTCAAACTCCATGTTTCTCAGCAACAGGCCAGAAACCTGACTGATCTAGAGAAGGTTCTGTGTGGAGGAGTGGGCCAAAATCCCTACTACAGGAAACGTTTGATTTTTGCAAACAAAGGCTACTGTACCAAATATTAACATTGACTTTCTCAGGTGTTTAAATACTTATTTGCAGCTGTATCATACAAATAAATAGTTTAAAAATCATACATTGTGATTTCTGGATTTTTTTTAAGATTATGTCTCTTACAGTGGACATGCACCTACGATAACAATTTCAGACCCCTCCATGATTTCTAAGTGGGGGAACTTGCAAAATAGCAGCGTGTTCAAATACTTATTTTCCTCACTGTAGCTGGTGTGCATGGTGTCCAGTGAGTTGGCTACTCTTGGCATTATAAAGCATGCCCACTAAACTTAACACTCTTACACTAGGCTCAGTGGATGGTGGGGGCACAGGAATTTCTTGGCTGGATATGCAAGTGTTTTAAATCTGTTAATTTTTTCTGACATCACTGCAGAGGCATGTCCCTTTTTTTCAATGATAGGCTCTGACAAATAGCATTCAAGCTCAGTTTTAGAACTGTACATCCCCTGAGACACAGCTGTGGCTACAGCACCCTGGCATACAGGCTGTCCAGTAAAGTGGACTAATGGATTGTAGTACACTAACTAATATATATATATATATATATATACCGTTTTGCTGTCTGTGTTTTAAATGTTTATTTGAAGTGTGCAAATCCATCCATCTTATGCGTCAAAACAAACAGCACGTGGCATTTAATGATCCCAGTTCACCAAACTACTCAATAACCATAATTTTAACAGATCTGCTCCTTTACATAAGAAAAAATATTCACAAAATCTTGAGTGCTAAACACAAATTAGAATGCTGTTTCACAAATGTGGAGCTTTGTAAAAGAAGCACCCGGCTGTTGTCTTCACTATTTGAGGTATCATGTGGTAATAGACCAAAAGTTCACTCAGGTATTGCTATATACAGTGCATTTGCAAAATATTGAACACCTTCACTTTTTTCTATTTTATGTTGCAGCCTGATACTACAATCTCTTAAATAGATTTTTATCTCACTATTCTATACTCAGTACTTCATAATGGCAAAATGAAACCAGAATTCTAGAATTCTTTTAAGCCACCCTAAGCCACTTTAGTATTGTCTTTGCTGTGTGCTTAGGGTAGTTGTCATGTCAGAAGGTGAACCTTTGCCCCAGACTGAGGTACTTTTAATGAGGATATCCCTCAACCATGACCAGTTGCTAAGTCCTTGTTGCAGAAAAAACACCCCCACAGCTTTACTTTTGGGGTGGTTTTGGGCAGATGAGCGGTGCCTGAATTACTCCAGACATAACATTTTAGAATTGAGGCCAGACATTTAAATCTTGGTTTCATCAGACCAGAGAATCTTGTTCTACATATTCTACACATGGCAAACTATGTGGGCTTCCATTGGTTTTGCACTGAGGAGAGGCTTCCATCTAGCCCAGAAAGCCCAGATGTGGTTACAAGTGGTGATTTGTCATTCGGGAACATTATCTCACCTCCACACAGGATCTCCGGAGCTGAATTTTTTTAGCTTTGCATAGCAATGTCTTGCAACACTCCTGTCTTTAAGCCTTACAGGTAGTTTATTTGACTTCATAAATTGGTTTTTGGTCTTCTATGCGTTGTCAGCTGTGAGGCCTTCTGTAGAGAGGTGTGTGCCTTTCCAAATCATGTCCAATCAATAAACTTTCTAATTCGAATTATGGTGTGTGTGTGTGTGTGTGTGTGTGTGTGTTAGTTTTTACACACACACATATATATATACACACACACACACACACACACACTGTGAACGTTTTGCCCCTTCCTGATTTCTTGTTTGTTTTTTGCACGTTTGTCACACTTTAATGTTTCAGATCAAACTTATTTAATATTAGTAAAACATAACAAGTGAACACAACATGCAATTTTTAAATGAAGGTTTTTATTATTGAGGGGAGAACAAAATCCAAAACTACATTGGCCCTGTGTGAAAAAATGTTTGCCCCCTAAACTTAACAACTGGTTCGGCCACCCTTAGCAGAAACAACTGCAATCAATTGTTAGCGATAACTTGCAATGAGTCTGTTACACCGCTGTGGAGGAATTTTGGTCCACTTGTCTATGCAGAATTGTTGTAATTCAGCCACATTGGAGGGTTTTCAAGCATGAACTGCCTTTTTTAAGGTCATGTCACAGCATCTCAATAGGATTCAGGTCAGGACTTTGACTTGGCCACTACAAAGTCTTCATTTTGTTATTCTTCAGCCATTCAGAGGTGGACTTGCTGGTGTGTGCTTGTCCTGCTGCAGAACCCGCTTCAGGTTCGCTACTTGAGGTCACAAACAGATGGCCGGACATTCTTCTTCAGGGTTTTTGGTAAACAGCAGTATTGTTCCATTTATCACAGCAAGTCTTTCAGGCTCTGAAGCAGCAAAACAGCCCCAGACCATCACAATACCACCACCATATTTTACTGTTGGTATGATGTTCTTTTTCTGAAATGTGGTGTTGAAATGTGAGCCTTTTATGTTATTTTTGCTCAACAGCGGTTTTTGTCTTGGAACTCTGACTTGCATACCATTTTTGCCCAGTTTCTTTCTTATGGTGGATTCATGAACACTGACCTTAACTGAGGCAAGTGAGGTCTGCAGTTCTTGGATGTTACTATGGGGTCTTTTGTGACCTCTTGGATCAGTCATCAATGTGCTTTTGGGTTAATTTGGGTAATTGAAGGTTCTCCACTGTTCCATGATTATGCCATTTGTAAATAATGGCTCTCACTGTGGTTCGCTGAAGTCCCAAAACTTCAGAAATGGCTTTATAACCTTTTCCAGACTGATGGATCTCATTTGTTTCTGAATTACTTTGGATCTCGGCATGAAGTCTAGCTTTTGAGGATCTTTTGGTTTACTTCACTTTGTCAGGCAGGTCCTATTAAAGAGATGTCTTGATTGCGAACAGGTGTGGCAGTAACCAGGCCTGGTGTGGCTAGAGAAATTTAACTCAGGTGTGATAAACCACAGTTTAAACACTTTTTCACACACGGCCATTTAGTTTTGGATTGTGTTTTCCCTCAATAATAAAAACCTTTATTTAAAAAGTGTGTTCACTTTTGTTATCTTTTACTAATATTTAAATTAGTTTGATGATCTCAGAAATCATGTAGGGGCAAACATTTTTTTTACACCTGTGTGTGTGTCTCTCTCTATCTCTCTTTCTCTCTCATATATATATATACATACACACACACACACACACAGTATTGTTCAAAATCATAGCAGTACAATGTGACTAACCAGAATAATCTAGGTTTTTTGTATATTTTTTTTATTGCTACGTGGCAAACAAGTTACCAGTTGGTGCAGTAGATTCTCAGAAAACATACAAGACCCAGCATTCATGATATGCACGCTCTTAAGGCTGTGCAATTGGACAATTAGTTGAAAAAGGTGTGTTAAAAAAAATAGCAGTGTATGCTGTTGACTGTACAAACTCAAAACTATTTTGTACAAACATTTTTGTTTCTAGGATTTAGCAATCCTGTGAATCACTTAAACAATATTTAGTTGTATGACCACAGTTTTTTAAAACTGCTTCACATCTGTGTGGCATGGAGTCAACCAACTTGTGGCACCTCTCAGCTGTTATTCCACTCCATGATTCTTTAACATTCCACAATTCATTTACATTTCTTGGTTTTGCTTCAGAAACAGCATTTTTGCCCCCCACAAGTTCTCGAATTGGATTAAGGTCCGGGGATTGGGCTGGCCACTCCATAACATTAATTTTGTTGGTTTGGAACCAAGACTTTGCTCATTTACTAGTGTGTTTGGGGTCATTGCCTTGTTGAAACAACCATTTCAAGGGCATGTCCTCTTCAGCATAAGGCAACATGACCTCTTCAAGTATTTTGACATATGCAAACTGATCCATGATCCCTGGTATGTGATAAATAGGCCCAACACCATATTAGGAGAAACATGCCCATATCATGATGCTTGCACCACCATGCTTCACTGTCTTCACTGTGTACCGTGGCTTGAATTCAGAGTTTGGGGGTCGTCTCACAGACTGTCTGTGGCCCTTGGACCCAAAAAGAACAATTTTACTCTCATCAGTCCACAAAATGTTCCTCCGATTACTCTTTAGGCCAGTTGATGTGTTCTTTGCCAAATTGTAACCTCTTCTGCACATGCCTTTTTTTTTAACAGAGGGACTTTGCAGGGGATTCTTAAAAATAGATTAGCTTCACACAGATGTCTTCTAACTGTCACAGTTTTTGATCATCCTGGAGCTGATTATTGGCTAAACCTTTGCCATTCTGGTTATTCTTCAATCCATTTTGATGGTTGTCTTCTGTTTTCTTCCACGTCTTTCTGGTTTTGCTGTCCATTTTAAGGCATTGGAGATCATTTTAGCTGAACAGCCTATAATTTTTTGCACCTCTTTATAGGTTTTCCCCTCGCCAATCAATTTTTTATTCAAAGTACGCTGTTCTTCTAAACAATGTCTTGAATGACCCATTTTCCTCAGGCTTTCAAATGCATGTTCAACAAGTGCTGGCTTCATCCTTAAATAGGGGCCACCTGATTCACACCTGTTTTTTACACAATTGATGACCTCAGTGATTGAATGCCACACTGCTACTTTTTTGAACACACCCCTTTCAGCTAATTGGCCAATTGCACAGCATTACGAGCGTGCATATCATGAATGCTATTATTTTGAACAATACTGTGTGTGTGTGTGTGTGTGTATATGTATATATATATATAATACACACACATGACGTACAGTTGTTAAGTTGTTATTACTTAGGGCAGACCTCGGCAAACTACGGCCCGCGGGCCACATCCGTAATTGCCCAACTGCACAGCATTACGAGCGTGCATATCATGAATGCTATTATTTTGAACAATACTGTGTGTGTGTGTGTGTGTGTATATGTATATATATATATAATACACACACATGACGTACAGTTGTTAAGTTGTTATTACTTAGGGCAGACCTCGGCAAACTACGGCCCGCGGGCCACATCCGGCCCTTTGTACGTCCCTGTCCGGCCCGCGTGAGGCCAATCATAAATTACAGGGATGCACCGAAATGCTTAATTCACCGAAACAACACGGCAAACGCAATAAAAAAGCGCAGCCAGCACACGGTTATCTGGATAAGAGCCAACATGTCTGCGGTGTGGACTTATTTCAATATCTCGGAGAAAGACCCACGGATAACTATGTGCAAAACATGCAATGCTGAAATTTCAAGAGGGGGTGTATCTGCAAAGAGTTTCTCCAAGACGGGATTAATTTATCACCTGATAAATCCAAACATCCCGATTGCCATTTTAAATATGGGAAGAACGCATCGCAGAAAAGTAAAGTCAATCCCAGCATGCGCACTCCGTCTGTAGAGGACATTTTTGAAGAGGCAGGAAAGTTTTCCAGTGATGGTGCCAAGGCAAAAGGCATAACACACAAAATTATGGAATTCATTTCCTTAGATCAGTGGTTGCCAATGGATCGACGGGTTGATCCTTGAAACCTCCCCCCGTGGATCCCGAAAATAATAATATTTATAATATTTTTTATTACATGGCTCTTCTAAATGCTGTAGATTAGATCATTCCATTCACTTGAATGGGCTTCCAAATGTTCAGCGGTCAATTATTTTCGTTTAACAGACCGTTGCTAATAATAATTGACCCCTGTCTGTCTGTCAATACTATAAATGATAACAAATAAATAACAATAATTTATAATAATAAAAAAAAACTTCAATTGATTTATTCTTTAAATTGCAATGCATTGATTTTAGTGAAGTTAGTACACACTCATAGCCATAAATGCAATGGTTCTAATAATTGACAATTTTTTCTTTCTGTGTTTCGGGTTTTTTATTTTGTTTTGGCCTTGGTTTCCTCATTTTTGGTTTCGGCCAAGAATTTTGATTTCGGTGCATCCCTAAAATATTATCGTTGGTATGGCCCTCTGACACAATTCAGGTTTGTAATGTGGCCCCTTGTAAAAATTAATCGCCCACTCCTGTACTTCATTTGTTAATACTATTTTGACAATAATGGCTGTATGTTGAGTAATTTTCAGAGAACACTAAAACTCTGCTGCTATACAAGCTGCACACTGACTACTCTAAAATTAAGGTTCAGTTCTATAGTATTGTCCCTTGAGAAGATACTTAATGTGAAAGCTGTTATAACGTGTGTTTGTGTGTGTGCGCGCATGCATATACATGCACAGTGCATCCTGAAAATATTCTCATTGCTTCATTTATTTTTTTCACATTTTATGTTAGCCTTATTCCAAAATGGATTACCGTAATTTCCGGACTATAAAGCGCCCAAATATAAGCCGCACCCACTGAATTTTACAAAGATTTTTATTTTGAACATAAATAAGCCGCACCTGTCTATAAACTGCAGGTGTCTACACTGAAACTAATCAACTTTACACAGGCTTTAATGAAAGACAGTGGTATACACGGTATAACGGGTAAAATATGTTGTGGCTCCTTTAAAAGCAGAGCGGCATTTGGGGAATAGCCTGCCACCGCATTTTCCAGTATTACTGCATGTGTGCAAGGCCAAGGAATATGTCATTATTTTCTGATGCTCATTTCTAAGCTTCTTTGATTAACCCGTAACGCTGTTGGCAAGAAAAAAAAGGCAAAAGTTTTGGAAACCTGTCTGTCAAGTCAGGTTTATTTGTATAGCGCTTTTCACAACAGACATTGTCTCAAAGCAGCTTTACACAAATCAACAGTTAAGGTGAATGGTGTGAATTTGTCCCTGATGAGCAAGCCGTGGCAACTGTGGCAAGGAAAAACTCCCTTAGATGTTATTAGGAAGAAAGGAACCAGACTCAAAAGGGGAACCCATCCTCATTTGGGTGACATCAAGAGTTTGATCATAAATCTTTCAACAATACAGAACACTAGAGAGTGAGAACTAACATGATTAATGGATTATAAGATTATAATTGTGTTCTTTCTGCAGTCTTATACAGTCAATATGGTTAGTAGCTCCTAGTTTTATGAGCTCAGCATTTGTGATCATCACAGATCCAGCATCAGCTTCTCCATGCTATTAAACACTCCAGGAGGTCCAATGTCAAACTCCACACATGTAGCGGGATCCAAATGGCACTGGTACGTCTCTAGATGGTTCGGGATGTTTGCAAGTTCGGCATCTATTTCTTCAAAGGTCCGTAATCATCACGAGGTGGGAGGTGACTGGAGCTGGCCAAACCTCAGGGTGTCTCGGGATGGGGAGAGAAAGAGAAGCAGTGGAGAGGAATTAGCGTAGCTGCTGTTCATGATATTAACAGCACAAGTTGATAATGTGCATGTGATCAGATGTTCTGGAGCACAAGGTTATGATATGTGTGTTATGTATAGGCTTTGCTAAAAAGATTCGTTTTTAATCTACACTTTAACTGGGTGAGTGTGTCTGAGCCCCGAACACTGTCAGGAAGACTATTCCAGAGTTTAGGAGCTAAATGTGAAAATGCTCTACCACCTTTAGTGGACTTTGCTATTCTAGGAACTACTAGAAGCCCAGAGTTTTGAGATCTTGGGGATTGTGGCGTATTGTAGCGAGTTAAAAGACTGGATAGATACATGGGAGCCAAACCATTTAGTGCTTTATAAGTGAGTAGCAGTATTTTGTAGTCTATTCGAAACTTAACAGGAAGCCAATGTAGGGACGATAAGATCTGGGTTATGTGATCATTTTTTTTTGACCTTGTAAGAACTCTGGCTGCTGCATTCTGGACTAACTGAAGCTTGTTTATTAATTATGCAGGACATCCACCTAGTAACGCATTACAGTAGTCTAATCTGGAGGTCATAAACGCATGGATGAGTTTCTCTGCATCGGATATAGACAACATGTTTCTTAACTTAGAAATATTTCTAAGGTGAAAGAAGGCTGTTTTTGTAACTTGGTTGATATGATATTTGAAAGACAAGTTGTTGTCTAAAATAACTCCCAGGTCTTTTACTGTTGAACTAGTGGTTACAGAACATCCGTCTAAATGCAGGTTGAGATGCTGGAGCTTCTGTATACCTGTTTTTGGGCCGATGAGCAAAATCTCAATCTTATCGAATTTGAAAGTAGAACGTTTTGGGTCATCCAATCTCTTATTTCCTTATTTCTATAGTGTCGAATGCAGCACTAAGATCTAGTATAACCAACAGCAAAATGAAGCCTTGGTCTGAAGCTAAAAACAGGTCATTGGTGACCTGTGCTTATATGATTTCTGTTGTAACTGAAATTAGCGAGCTATCCCTTGACCCAGATTCAACGCATTACAACGGCTTATATCTAAACAGTAGCCTACCAAGAAAGTCATTGTTTACTGTCTTCCTCCCTCCTTTCACAACTATTTCTCTCGAGAGTTTTTCTTTTGTCATCGTCGTGTGTTTAAAAATCACCATCGGTGAAGCTTTTCCGCTGCTAAAAACTACACACTGATGCTGTGCAGCTCAGAACACGGGTGAAGTGCGTTATTTTTTATTTATGTTTTATTTTTTTTATTTTTTATTTTTTTTATGCCCGGTTGTTTTCAGCGTGTTGAATGATTCGGATTTCCTGTAGACAGTCTGAGTGAGCGGCAGGTCAAACTTGGAACTATGGAACTTCATCCATATTTATTATGTGGTGCGGCCCGATTCAGTGGAAGCGAACATAATATAAAGATAAAGAGTTTCACTTGTTCACCTGAACCTGTTCGGCAATTTCATTGGTCTGATGTTTTGGTGCTCAGTTTTTTGGCTTGAAGTAAAAACCCAGGAAAAATCCATAAATAAGCCGCTCAAAAAATAAATAATAATAATAATAATTACAAAAATCACATGTACTGTTCATAAGTATTTACAGCCTTTGCCATAACACTCAAAATTGAGCTCTGGTGTACCCTGTTTCCACTAATCATTCTTGAGCTGTTCATACAACTTGATTGGAGTCCACCTGTAGGAAAGACAGTTGATTGGACATTATTTGGAAAGGCACACACCTGTCTATATAAGGTCCAACAGCTGCATGTCAGAGCACAAACCAAGCCATGAAGTCCAAGTAATTGTCTGTATACCACCGAGGCAGGACTGTATCAAAGCACAGATCTGGAGAAGGGTAGAGAACATTTCTGCAGCATTAAAGGTCCCAATGAGCACACTCGCCTTCATCATTCGTAAATGGAAGAAGTTTGGAAACACCAGGTCTCTTCCTAGAGGACGCCACCCTGCCAAACTGAGCGATCGGGGGGAGGGCCTTAGTCAGGGAAGTCAAAAGCTTCCAGGACAACAATCTCTGCAGCACTCTACCATTTAGGCCTGTTTGGTAGAGTGGCCAGACGGAAGCCACTCCTCAGTAAAAGGCACATGAAAGCCAGCAGGAGCTCCTGAAAGATTTCACATTGTCTAAATTTTAAAGAATTTATTTGCAAATTATGGTGGAAAATAAGTATTTGGTCACCTACAAAAAAGCAAGATTTCTGGCTCTCACAGACTGGTAACTTCTTCTTTAAGAGGCTCCTCTGTCATCCACTTGTTACCTTTATTGATGGCACCTGTTTGAAGTCGTTATCAGTATAAAAGACACCTGTCCACAACCTCAAACAGTCAGACTCCAAATTCCACTATGGCCAAAACCAAAGAGCTGTCAAAGGACACCAGAAACAAAATTGTAGACCTGCACCAGGCTGAGAAGACTGAATCTGCAATAGGTAAGCAGCTGGTGTGAAGAAATCAACCGTCTTCCTCGATCAAAATGATCACAAGAACGGTGAGCAAAAATCCCAGAACCACACGGGGTGACCTAATAAATGACCTACAGAGAGCTGAGACCAAAGTAACAAAGGTTACCATCAGTAACACATTATGCCACCAGGGACTCAAATCCTGCAGTGCCAGACATGTCCGGGCCCATCTGAAGTTTGCTAGAGCATTTGGATGATTTGCATCCAAAGAACACCATACCTACTGTAAAGCATGGCGGTGGAAACTTTGGGGCTTTTCTGCAAAGGGACCAGGATGCCTGATCCATGTAAAGGAAAGAATGAATAGGGCCATGTATTGTGAGATTTTGAGTAAAAACCTCCTACCTAGATATGGTGTTCTTTGGCAAGGGCGTTGAAGACGAAACGTGGCTGGGTTTTTCAGCATGACGATGATCCCAAGCACGCCGCCCGGGCACAGGTGGCTTCGTGAGAAGCATTTCACTTTGCTGGAGATCTCAACCCCATAGAAAATCTTTAGAGGGAGTGTTGCCCAGCGACAGCCCCAAAACATCACTGCTCTAGAAGAGATCTGCATGGAGGAATGGGCCAAACTACCAGCAACAGTGTGTAAAAACCTTGTGGAGACCTACAGAAACAGTTTGATCGCTGTCATTGCCAACAAAGGGTATATAACAAAGTATAGGATTTTAAAATCCTATACTTTGTAAAAGGATTTTTATATATATATATATGCCCAGCGACAGCCCCAAAACATCACTGCTCTAGAAGAGATCTGCATGGAGGAATGGGCCAAACTACCAGCAACAGTGTGTAAAAACCTTGTGGAGACCTACAGAAACAGTTTGATTGCTGTCATTGCCAACAAAGGGTATATAACAAAGTATAGGATTTTAAAATCCTATACTTTGTAAAAGGATTTTTATATATATATATACTAAATTGTTTACTAGAGAATGGAGGTCAGGATGCTTCAAATCACAGTGGTAATAAGGGATTGTGATGCCTCAAAATGCTAGCGAATATACTGGTTTACAAACTCATTTCTGTTTTTTCACCACAAAGTGAGTGGCATTGTGATTATTTAAAAACTGATGATGAACCACTTATTTTACGATTTGTAATTTGACAATTTTTTTGTTTATGAAATCATGCACTTTGGCTGTGCTAAGATGGCCTTCCAATCATCCCTCTACCTAATAAGAGTCATAAACATTTTTTTTATTATTTACTTTTGAATTCCATTCTAGGGCAAATGGCATGGAAATAGGATATAGTTATTTGGTTTAGACCTTAATAAATGACCAAAGATCTTCTAATCACGGGTGGATTGTGTGACCAGTGAAATCCTAGGATGATATGATTAACTGGAATGAAATTATTACATTTGTTTCCAGAACAGTTGGTAGAGAGCTGTAATTGATGACTCAATTTCCTATGGGTCAACAAACAAGGACTTAAATGTTTCCAGTAGTTGCAGCTCAATACAAAATTGTTTATCCAGGTTGTGATCTATAAATGTTGCACTACCTCATTAAGCAAAAATGATCTTGCAGGTAAAGACTAAAACTGCCGCATTATATTAGCAGGTGGTTTGACCACAAAGTACAGTAAAAACTGTAAAAACAAGAACACATTGCTGGGCATTGTGGATGCTTAAACAGAATAAGTTGAGTATGACTAATGTTCGTGGGTTTAGTGAGTCTGATTCTCTCCTTGGAGGGAGAAGCATTGAGTAATGGCACTTTGTCTTCTCTCTATTAACAGTTAATCAAGACAAATGGCCAGGTCGATGAAAGAGTCCAGTGACAAATGGCTCTGCAAGCTTACTCAATAATGATATTATTCCAAACCTGGTTTATTCCATCCACATCTTATGGTATTCAGAACTCCAAAGTATGCTTTCCTAGTATACCTTTTAATTGTTTAGAAGGTTAGTTGTTCTTCAACAGGTTCTATGCCCTCACAAGAATGATCAAGCTCACTGCAGAACAGCATAACACCATGTCTAAAAGAAGCTGAATCTTTTAAACAAAGACATAAAATCTTGCTATTAGAAATGTAATGTGCACGGAAAAAAAAACAAAAAAAAACTGGCCACTTCACTTTACATGATTATGCGACTTGAAATGGATGCTATAATGGACATTGTGGTCAGCACTTGCAGATGACCAGACAATTAATCTTCTGTGGAATGGATGATGCAGCTGCCTGCCTGTTCACTGTAAACACCTGCATTCACTGTTAAGCAAAGGTTTTGGCTTTGGAATGCAAGTGCAGAGTTCATTAAGCAAAACTAGGGCAAACAAGCAAACAAGTTACACCCTGGCCTGTATATACTATTATACTATAAGACACACAGATACTACACATACAGAGGCTGAAAACAGGCATTTAGAATATATATATATATATATATATATAGATGACATCAAATGTTTAAACTGAGAAAATGTATAATTTATTTAAAAAATAAAATTGATTTTAAATTTGAGCATGAACACATCTCAAAGAAGTTGGGACAAGACCATATTTACCACTGTGTGGCATCCCCTCTTCTTTTTATAACAGTCTGCAAACGTACGGGGACTGAGGAGACAAGTTGCTCAAGTTAAGGAATAGGAATGTTGTCCCATTCTTTTCTAATACAGGCTTCTAGTTGCTCAACTGTCTTCGGTCTTATTTGTCGCATTTTTCTCTTTATGATGCGCAAATGTTTTCAATGAGTGAAAGATCTGGACTGCAGGCTGGCCATTTCAGTCCTTCTTCTACACAGCCATGATGTTGTGATTGATGCAGTATGTGGTCTAGCATTGTCATGTTGGAAAATGCAAGGTCTTCCCTGAAAGAGACAACGTCTGGATGGGAGCATATGCTGTTCTAGAACTTGGAAATACATTTCAGCATTGATGGTGCCTTTTTAGATGTGTAAGCTGCCCATGCCACACGCATGCCTCATGCAACCCCATACCATCAGAGATGCAGGCTTCTGAACCGATTGCTGATAACAACTTAGGGTTGTCTTTATCCCCTTGTTCCGGATGACATATCGTCCCAGTTTTTAAAAAAGAACTTAAAATTTTTATTCGTCTGACCACAGAACAGTTTTCCACAGTACATTTTAAATGAGCCTTGGCCCAGAAAAAACACCTGCGCTTCTGGATCATGATTAGATATAGCTTCCCTTTTGACCTATAGAGTTTTAGCCATCAACGGTGGATTGTGTTTACTGTCAATGTTTTCTGGAAGAATTCCTGAGCCCATGTTGTGATTTCCATTGCAGTAGCATTCCTGTATGTGATGAAGTGAAGTCTAAGGGCCCGAAGATCATAGGCATCCAGTATGGTTTATCGGCCTTGACCCTTACACACAGAGACTGTTCCAGATTCTTTGAATCTTTGGATGATATTATGCACTGTAGATGATGATACCTTCAATTTTTTTGCAATTTTTCTCTGAGAAACTCCTTTCTGATATTGCGCCACTATTTTTTGCCGCAGCATTGGGGGAATTGGTGATCCTCTGCCCATCTTGACTTCTAAGAGACACTGCCACTCTGAGACGCTCTTTTTATACCCAATCATGTTGCCAATTGACCCAAGTTGCAAATTCGTCCTCCAGCTGTTCCTTATATGTACATTTAACTTTTCCAGCCTCATATTGCTACCTGTCCCAACTTTTTTGGAATGTGTAGCTCTAGTTGGAATGAGTCAATATTTGGCATGACATTTCAAAATTTATTACTTTCAACATCTGATATGTTATCTATATTTTATTGTAAATAAAATATAAGTTTATGAAATTTGTAAATTATTGCATTCCTTTTTTATTGACTGTATTAACTGTTTTTAAAATCGGGTTTGTATACATTTGTAAAGATTTTAAACAAACTTTATTTACATTGTCATTACGAGGGTATTGTTTGTAGAATTTTGAGAAAAATAATGAATATAATCCATTTTGGAATATGGCTGTAACATCACATAAAATGTGGAAAAAGTAAAGCGTTATGAAACTCTCTTGATGCACTGTGTGAGTGTGTGTGTATGTATTTGTATGTGTGTATATATGTGTGTGTGTGTGTGTGTGTGTGTGTGTGTGTGTGTGTGTGTGTGTATATATACACACACACACACACACGTTTACGTATTTCAGTATCTGAGAAAGACCCATGATTAGCGATTTGCAAAACATGTAATGGCGAAATTTTAAGAGGGGGTGCTTCTGCAAAGACTTTTTCTACGTCGGGTTTAATTTATCACCTGAAATCCAAACATCCCGATCGCTTGTGTGTGTGTATATATACACACACACACACACACGTTTACGTATTTCAGTATCTGAGAAAGACCCATGATTAGCGATTTGCAAAACATGTAATGGCGAAATTTTAAGAGGGGGTGCTTCTGCAAAGACTTTTTCTACGTCGGGTTTAATTTATCACCTGAAATCCAAACATCCCGCGATCGCTTTGCTGAATATGAGAGAATTGCGGCACAGAAAAGCAAAACCCCTCCGAGCACGGGCACTCCGTCTGTGGCGGACGTTTTTGAAAAGACAAGGAAGTTTCCCAGTGATGGTGGAACTCTTCATCAAGAAAGTAGAATGGGCTTGTCTAGTTTTTAAATATTTATTATCCACTTTGCACATCTGCAATTCTTGGTGCATTTGTTGTTAAAGTTCTACAGTTAACATATGGGCTATGGCAGTCTTTGTTTTGATACACTATTATGTTGTAGGCCTACAGTGAAAAAAATTGTTGTATCTTTAAACAGTTGCACTTGTTCTGAAAGCACTTTGTTTTTATGAAAGAGCATATTTAATTTTACAACCCTTCAGCGGGCCAGAGGGCCTTAAGATTATTATTTAATGTTCACATGAGTGCATTTAAGTTAAACATTTAAGTTTGAATTTTAATTTCTTTTATACTGTGCATTGTTGCAATGTGCTATAAATAAATATTTTCATAATTTGTAATTGATTTATTCTTTGAAACTCTAATAATAATTTATGCAATTAAAATGCCTTAATTTTAGTAAGGTTAGTACACAGTCATAGCTATAAACGCAATGGTAATAATAATTGGCATAATTTCTTTGTGTTTCGGTTTTCGGCATTGCTTTCCTCTTTCAGGTTTCAGAAAGAAAATGTCCACTGTGAGAGACATAATCTAAAAAAAAAAATCCAGAAATCACAATATATGTTTTTTAAACTATTTATTTGTAGAAAGGTACATACAAGTTTTAAAGAGATATACGCTTCTATCCAGATGCTGTATTTTTCAGTGAATGCCATGCTTATTTTAACAAGACATGCTATATCGCATACTGAAACTATTTCCGCAGCATGGCTTCATAATAGAAAAGTCTGAGTGCTGAACTGGCTGCAGTCCAGACATTTTCCCCATTTTTAAACCACAGTTCCCAGATGGAAGCAGACTGTTATTTACAGAGAAGGAGATGCTGTACAGTGGTAAACATGGCCCTATTCTATTTATTCTGACTTGTTTCAGCCATCAAATTCAAAATTACGTTGTTACCATAAAATGTTTTTACCCAGTACCCCAACATTTCTGGAATTAAGGTTGTATAAAGTAACCACTTTAATCATTAACACCGATGAAGCCAGTTAGTTGTGAGGTCTATTATGCTGGTCCATATTCACCAGTAGAATTAGTAATCGTTCAACCCTACTTTCTTTACGTTAACAATCAGCTGTTGAAATGTCTGTGTCCTAACAGCATCATTCTTTTTTTTTTTTCAGCATAGAGAAGACAGTAACGACATTTACACAAATCATGGCTGATTGGCACCCACTCAGAGCAGTCCATCGAACAAAGTGCAGCAACTGTCATAACAAGAATCAAAAGCGGAAATTGGTCTTACAGAGGTGATTGCATAATGGATGTTTTATATTATTTATTTTTTTTACCACTGATATTTAGTAAGCAGTGTTGTTCTTTGTGTTTTATGGTGTGTGTGTGTGTGTGTGCGTGTGTGTGTGTGTGTGTGTGTGTGTGTGTGTGTGTGTGTGTATATATATATTAAATATTATAATATACACAGTAAGGAAAATAAGTATTTGAACACCCTGCTATTTTGCAAGTTCTCCCACAAATCATGGAGGGGTCTGAAATTGTCATCGTAGGTGCATGTCCACTGTGAGTGACATAATGTAAAAAATGTTTTTTTAAAAAATCCAGAAACTTACAATGTATGATTTTTTTAAATATTTATTTGTATGATAAACCTGCAAATAAGTACAGTGGAACCCGGTTATCTCGCCCTCGGTTACCTCGACAACCCTATTAAGTCGACATTTTTGAAGTGGAACCGCCAAATTCTCGCTTTTTCTAAGCATTTTTTATCTGTTATGTCGAGCACAAGGGGGAAAAATTTTAGAAATGTTAACGTCAGTTATGTCGATCGGCGCTGTGCAGCCGCAGAAGAACTCGCGAAAGTGGCGGAAAAATCAAACCCCTACAGATACTACAGGTGTTTGTATTGCATACTGGTGAATCTCTGCTGTTAGTAAGTGCACATATGCATTTTTTTGTTAAATGTTATGCGATGAACGGGAGCATGGAGCTCCCGGCTTCAACTCCTTACCGAGCACGGCTGAAGCCGAGTTGAAGCCGGGAACTTTAGAGAAAGCGGCCGGGAAAGCACTTGCCACGCCCCCTTCGGCCGTTCACGTTTGAGACTTTTCTGTCCCTCGTTTTTGGTTTCGGGTTCGGTTTTGGATCTTCCGGGGGTTTTTTCCGGCTTTGCGCCGTGCCGCCAGGCGCATCGCGGACGTAAGTTTTTTCGGACACTTTGCTTTGTGTGTTTGTGTGGATTACTTCAGCCTGATGGTCATAAGTTTTCAGAAACTTAGTTACTGTTTATTTTTCCTTTTTTTTTTCCCACATGTGGACTAAATGTGAGACGGCACTGTGCAGCTGCTGGTTTTTTTTTCTATTTTTCTTTGAGCGATCTGTGTGTTTATAATGTTGGAGAATATAATAAAGGTTTGTATGGAGAATGGACTTTGGTTTGTATTGTATACTGGTAAATCTCTGCTGTTAGTAGCTGCACTTATGCCTTTTGTTGTTAACAAACGTATGCACTTTTTATAGCATGCCTTCTTCAAACAAATCACAGCAACGCTGTTGTGTAAAAACCCTCCAAAAACACGTGGCCATTTTAATTTTTGTTTATCTCGATCATCGGTTACCTCGATGCTTTTTGGCGACCCCCTAGGACATCAACATAACCGGGTTCCACTGTATTTGAACACCTGAGAAAGTCACTGTTAATATTTGGTACATTAGCCTTTGTTTGCAATTACAGAGGTCCAACGTTTCCTGTAGTTTTTCACCAGGTTTGCACACACTGCATAAGGGGTTTTGGCCCACTCCTCCACACAGATCTTCTCTAGATCAGTCAGGTTTCTGGCCTGTCACTGAGAAACACGGAGTTTGAGCTCCCTCCAAAGATTCTCTACTGGGTTTAGGTCTGGAGACTGGCTAGGTCATGCCAGAACCTTGATATGCTTCTTACAGGGCCACACCTTGGTTATCCTGGCTGTGTGCTTCAGGTCATTGTCATGTTGGAAAACCCAGCCTCGACCCATCTTCAGTGCTCTAACTGAGGGAAGGAGGTTGTTCCCCAAAATCTCGCAATACATGGCCCCGGTCATCCTCTCCTTAATACAGTGCAGTCGCCCTATCCCATGTGCAGAAAAACATGATGCTACCACCCCCAAGCTTCACAGTAGGGATGGTGTTCTTGGGATAGTACTCATCATTCTTCTTCCTCCAAACATGTTTAGTGGAATTATGACCCAAAAGTTCTATTTTGGTCTCATCTGACCACATGACTTTCTCCCATGACTCCTCTGGATCATCCAAATGGTCATTGGCAAACTTAAGACGTGCCTGGACATGTGCTGGTTTAAGCAGGGGAACCTTAAGTGCCATGCATGATTTCAAACCATGACGTCTTAGTGCAGGGGTGGCCAACCAGTCACATTTTTGACCATGTTACCGCAAAGAGCCACATCATACACATGGGCACACATGATCACCCATCCCTTTCTCTAACACACACACACACACACCCCTCTGCTCAGGCAGATTTATTGTAAATGTCACACACCAACATAATGACAGAAATGGACTCCTACAGTTCTAAGACCACAGGACAGTCATTTTTTAACAATTATCATTGTGTGCACTGTCTCACACACACAAACTCTTAGTTTAACCAGGTCCACAAACAAAAATATAATAATTTACAATAGCGTTTTTCTTTTACTATGCATGTTAGTGGGACATTTTGGCATTCCTTGCCTTGAACAATCCCTTCAAATCTGCCTCGTATTCCGCAGGGGTGGGCAATTAATTTTTACAAGGGGCCACGTGAGAAACTTGAATTGTGTCAGAGGGCCACACCAACGATAATATTTTAGGAATGCACCGAAATGAAAATTCAATTCAAATGGCAATGAAACCATAATTTTTTGTGTTATGCCTTTTGCCTTGGCACCATCACGGGAAAACTTTTCTGCCTCTTCAAAAGCATCCTCTACAGACGGAGTGCGCATGCTCGGATTGACTTAACTTTTCTGCGCCGCCTTCGTCTCATATTTAAAAGCCAATCGGGATGTTTGGATTTCAGGTGATACATTAAACCCGACTTGGAGAAACTCTTTGCAGATACACCCCCTCTTGAAATTTCAGCATTGCATGTTTTGCACATCGCTCTCCGCACACCGCAGACATGTTGCTCTTATCCAGATAACTGTGTGCTGCTGCGCTTTTTTATTGCGTCATTACAATTGTGTTTCTGCCGTGTTGTTTCGGTGATTTAGGTATTTCCGAAAATTCTCGGTGCATCCCTGTAATTTATAATTGGCCTCAAGCCAAGGTCTGATATACCGCAAAGTTTCCGAGTAGGGGCGTGCTCATTTAAGTCTTAAAAATACCGTATTGAACTTAAAAGCAAAGTGAACACGCACATTAAAAATCAAACACACAAAAATCGATATGAACGTAAGAGCCGCATGAAACCGGCCAAAGAGCCGCATGCGGCTCGCGAGCTGCGGGTTGGCCAACCCTGTCTTAGTGTATTACCAACAGTAACCTTGGAAACGGTGGTCCCAGCTCTTTTCAGGTCATTGACCAGCTCCTCCCATGTAGTTCTGGGCTAATTTCTCACCTTTCTTAGGATCATTGAGACCCCACAAGGTAAGATCTTGCATGGACCCCCAGTCCGAGGGAGATTGACAGTCATGTTTAGCTTCTTCCATTTTCTAATGATTGCTCCAACAGTGTACCTTTTTTCACCAAGCTGCTTGGCAATTTCCCCGTAGCCCTTTCCAGTCTTGTGGTGGTGTACAATTTTTTTTTCTAGTGTCTTTGGACAGCTCTTTGGTCTTGGCCATGTTAGTAGTTGGATTCTTACTGATTGTATGGGGTGGACAGGTGTCTTTTATGCAGCTAACGACCTCAAACAGGTGCATCTAATTTAGGATAATAAATGTAGTTTTCCAGTCTTGTGGAGGTGTACAATTTTTTTTTCTAGTGTCTTTGGACAGCTCTTTGGTCTTGGCCATGTTAGTGGTTGGATTCTTATTGATTGTATGGGGTGGACAGGTGTCTTTTATGCAGCTAACGACCTCAAACAGGTGCATCTAATTTAGGATGATAAATGTAGTGGAGGTGGACATTTTAAAGGCAGACTTTAAAGGTCTTTGAGGGTCAGAATTGACAGGTGTTCAAATACTTATTTGCAGCTGTATCATACAAAGAGTAAAATCATATATTGTGATTTCTGACTTTTTTTTTTTTAAGATTGTCTCTCACAGTGGACATGCACCTACGATGACAATTTCAGACCCGTCCATGATTTTTAAGTGGGAGAACTTGCAAAATAGCAGCGTGTTCAAATACTTATTTTCCTCACTATATATATATATATATATATAAATAAATGTATGTGCAAATGTATGTAAAGCTGAAATACTTCCTATTGTAAAACTTGCCAAAGGTGTTCTTTGCTAGTGGAATGGTTCCTTCTGACCAGGGCATCTCTGAGCAGTCAATGGGTTTTAGGTGTGGTGAATTTGCAGGCCATTCCATGATTGATAACACTTTGGCTCATTGTCTTGTTGTATGCTAAAGTTAATTCCAATTAGCTGCAGCATAAAATGAAATTGCTTGGTAAGTATGTAGTCCTGTTGTTTTAGTATTCCTTTCACCCAGAATAAGTCTCCAATCTTCCAAAACAACCACAAACCATTATATATCCACCTCTGTGTTTAACTGTGGTTGTGAGACATTCTCCTAACATCTGCTCTCCTGTTCTCCTTCTTAAATAAGTTCTCCTGTTGGTCGAAGTTTGGACTAATTTGTCCACAAAACTTTCTTTCAATTATTCACTGTCAATTGTTTTACATTTGTGTTTCGCATTTTACCGAGCTTGTTGCATATAAACAAAAGGAACTGAAGGAACTGAATGCTGCTAGGACATCATTTGTTTATTAAGACTAAGATTATAAACTTCCTTCAAGACTAAAATTGGTCTCAAATATGTTCAAGCATGTATCCCTGGCCAAACACGCTGATGTCAATTATTCAGTTGTTCTCACAGTAATGGGTGAAGGCTGCTAATTAGCTGCTGAGGCGCTAGAGCAGCTTTGCCATGTGGCGATCCCAAGCTGTTAACAGCTTTTTCGTTCAGTCATGCCAGTGTCCTGCTGCTTACGGAGGCCTGCGCAATATTTCCGTACGTATAAAACGTGCAGTGATGCGTAAAACTGTGACCCCTTCAGGTTTTTTAAATCAGAGTTAGAGAGATAGAGAGAGAGAGAGAG